>BDSI01000059.1:331480-715826 GCA_003117195.1 Eudorina sp. 2006-703-Eu-15 | reverse complement strand
GCCAGCTTCTCCTCAAAATCCTGGGGGAGGGCATCAGGTAAGGGGGGAGGGCATGAACCGCATTCAGGTAGGCAGGGGGGGAGGGCATGAACCGCATTCAGGTAGGCAAGGGGGGGAGGGCATGAACCGCATTCAGGTAGGCAGGGGGGAGGGCATGAACCGCATTCAGGTAGGCAAGGGGGGAGGGCATGAACCGCATTCAGGTAGGCAAAGGGGGGAGGGCATGAACCGCATTCAGGTAGGCAAGGGGGGGAGGGCATGAACCGCATTCAGGTAGGCAAGGGGGGGAGGGCATGAACCGCATTCAGGTAGGCAGGGGGGGAGGGCATGAACCGCATTCAGGTAGGCAGGGGGGGGAGGGCATGGATCGCATTCAGGTAGGCAAGGGGGGGAGGGCATGAACCGCATTCAGGTAGGCAGGGAGGGAGGGCATGGATCGCATTCAGGTAGGCAAGGGGGGGAGGGCATGAACCGCATTCAGGTAGGCAAGGGGGGGAGGGCATGAACCGCATTCAGGTAGGCAGGGGGGAGGGCATGGATCGCATTCAGGTAGGCAAGGGGGGAGGGCATGAACCGCATTCAGGTAGGCAGGGCATGAACCGCATTCAGGTAGGCAGGGGGGGGCATGGATCGCATTCAGGTAGGCAAGGGGGGGAGGGCATGGCATTCAGGTAAGGGGGGAGGCATGAATTCAGGTAGGCAAGGGGGGAGGGCATCGCATTCAGGTAGGGCATGGATCGCATTCAGGTAGGCAAGGGGGGGAGGGCATGGATCGCATTCAGGTAGGCAAGGGGGAGGCGCATTCAGGTATGGGCAGGTGGCATGGCATTCATGATCGCATTCAGGTAGGCAAGGGGGAGGGCATGGGTGGCATTCGCAGGTAGGCAAGGGGGGAGGGCATGGATCGCATTCAGGTAGGCAAGGGGGGAGGGCATGAACCGCATTCAGGTAGGCAGGGGGGGAGGGCATGGGGAGGTAGGCAAGGGGGGAGGGCATGAACCGCATTCAGGTAGGCAGGGGGGGAGGGCATGGATCGCATTCAGGTAGGCAGGGGGGGCAAAAGGGGTAACTGGAACTCTGAAGGGAGTTCTGGGGCTCAACGCAAGCACAGGAGCGCCGCCTCAACAAGGGTCGGACGTGGGTCGTTTCTGGGTCTGGCTTTTCCCCGACTCACGTAAGCCAGGTTGAGCATCTGCTTGATGAGGGTGTCCAGTACGGCAGGGTAGCGGCGGGTGAAGCGAGGCATCTCCAGGTTCCGGAGCGCGTCCTGTGCTCCGGGCGGGGGAGGGGGCGGAGGAAGGGGGCGGGGAGGGTATTAAGGAAATTGGTAAGCAGATTCATACGTCGCGGGGGAAGGAATACAGGAAATGGGTGAAGCTGCACTGGCTGCCAGAGAGCAAAGGGAGGGGACGGGGAGGGGGCGCGGCAGGGGAGGAGGAAGGGGGGTAAATTGAAAAAAGAAATAAACCCAACGAACGAACCCGGGAGGAAGGGGGGGAAGCCAGGGGGCCCACGGGCGTGCTGTGGTGCTGCAAAGGCGGGCCCGAAGGGGAGATCTGGCAGCGGCGTGATGAGGTCGGCTGCGCTGGCCGCCAGAGCGGCGATCCTGTGGGGGGGGGGTATAGGAAATTGGACGACACGTTTCTTACCCGGGAGGGGGGGCAACCCAAGGGTGGGGCGGTGCGGGACGCTTCGGCCCAGCCCGGCCGCCAACCCCCCTATCCTTCCGCCGATGTGGTGTCGTGCCGTACCCCGTCACCCACCGCGAACTTTGTCCGGAAGGGCTCCGCCGGCCAGTCCACCTCCTCCATGCGGGGCAGGGTGCTGCGGGGGGGGGGTAGGGTTTAGGGTTTAGGGTACAGGAAAATGGTCGAGGTGGGGAGGGGGAGGGCGCGTCGGGACGGGAGGGGCAGGAAGGACAGGTATGCGGCGATGAACGAGACGAACACTGGCTGGCTATGGCCTGTGCCGTACGGAATGTACACCGTACAACGGACCCGCGCGCGCGCTTCCAAAACCACGCCCACTGCCCGCCTCAATCCCACCCCCACCCCCCCAATATGTCTACCAATTTCATATACCCCCACGCCCACCCCCACCCCCACCCCCACGCCCACACCCACCCCCTCTGCAGCGCCATCTTCCACGTGGCCAGGCTGTCCGCCCGGCTGCGGAGGTCCATCATGCCCCGGGTGCCGGGCAGCTCCACAAGCGAGTTCAACATGGCCTCAGACAGGCGGGCGCGGTTGGCCCAGGCGGGGCCCATCAGCCTGAAGGGGGGAGGAGGAGGAGGGGGGAGGCAACAGGGGGGAGGCAACAGGGGGGAGGCAACAGGGGGGAGGCAACAGGGGGGAGGCAACAGGGGGGAGGCAACAGGGGGGAGGCAACAGGACGAAGGGGGGGGAGGGGGCCGGGATGAAAAAAAAGGAAAAAACCTGCGGTGGCTGAGGTTAGGCGGGTCGGTGTGCAAGCGCACTGAGGCGCAGTGCAGAACAGCGCACGGCTCCTGAGAATAGGGGGGATCTGGGGTGGGGGGCCGGGGGAAAATGCGGGCGGACTGGGCGGGGACTGCGGCCTCTGGGCGTGAGGAGCGATGGAACGAGGGCGAGGGCGAGGGTGCTTTCGCGCGTAGGGTTTGGCGGACTTACTCGAAGGAGAAGGACGGCCTTTCCGGGTCGGCTGCGCGCAAGCGAACATTGGTGCGCCGCTGGTGTTGCTGCAGCTGGGCTGGTGAGCGAGCGCGAGGGAATCGCCTGGCAAGCGGTGCAGCCTGAGGTTGATGCCTGGCCGCGCTGCGCCCGGCAGTCAGGACCCAGGGCACTTGTCGTTCATCGGATTGACGACAGGCGATAGCGGGCCGCCTGTGCCCTGCAAGGATGTCCATGACCGCAGGAAAACTATGACTATGGGCTGGCCACACTAACGCATCAATGAAACACGAGGCTAAAGTATGACCGCGATCACGACGATTGTAACAATCGATGGCATGCACTGTGCATCCGTGATGAGGTGGTCCTCATTTCCACGACACTTTTGATGGACTTGGTCAGCCTGTCCATATGTCATAACGGAGTATGCTAATATAAAAATGAGATAGTCCAACTGTTAAACAGAAGCTGCCACTATTATTGCCTTTACGCAAGAACGATCGACTTATGAACAGGTTCAATTCTCTTGAAGCCTCGTCCTCTTGAAGACCTATTGGTCCTGCCATGGCGACCAAACGCCCTCTGGCCCTTGACTACGCAGCCCACGGCGCCGCAAAGAGTTGGCGGGCGAACGAGCATTTGATAGACGCCCTTCCCTACATAGACCATGTGCAGCCAGACCTCAGACCACATGTAGATGCGCTGATTGAGGACGAGAAGCGCAAAAGCACGAAACTGCCCGGCGACTACCTGCGCGAGCTGGCCCCGGTCCGTGCGCCGCATTTCGACGAGCACCCGGTGCTCAAGACGGAGTATGAACGGTGCGAGAGGGCGTCTCCTTAACTCCTATTTCTTCCTCAATCCTCGCTCCGGGCTTGCGGTGAGCTTCCGGGCCCCGGCGCGTCGCCCATTGTAGGGTGCGGTCCAAGCAGCCCATGCAGCCGCTTGACACCGTCCGGTACCGGCTCGAACCCCCGCCCCAAAACAAGCGGGGCGACGTCAACGCGTGGCGCCAGGCCCTGGAGAACGCGCACAGCCAGCTGGAGCACCAGCACCTGCGCATCCTCAACCAGGAGCTGTTGCTCAAGCACGGCGACAAGAGCTGGCGCGCGCAGGTGCAGCTCGACGAGGCGGCCATTAAGTCGCTCGAGCTGCAGCTCGCCGCCGTCAAGAAGGAAACGGACCAGCTCAACCGGGAGCGCAAGCTGCAGCAGCTCGCCGCGGGTGAGTGCGTGAGTGCGAGAAGGGGGGCCCGGGGGGATGTATAGGAAATGGTGCGGGGCGGGGCTTGGCTTGGTGGAGATGGGTGGGCTGGGTAGGGTTCCTAGGGCCCGGGGGAAGTGGGGGGAAAGGTAAGGCACCGACGGACTGGCGTCCATCGCAACCGCGAGGTTTAGCTGCCGGGCTCGGCGGGGCGGCGGCATTCAGCAGTCCCAGGAGGGGCTTCCCGGGACTGGGTGTGAATCGTTACTGGGTGTGTGTCTGGGCTGTTGTCACATGAGCCCCTTCCCCCCCGCAGGCGCGGAGCTGTCCAAGCTGGAGCGGCAGTACCTGGCGCAGATCCGTAAGAACTGGGACATCGAGCGGGCCTGTGATCGGTTGGAGGAGGCGGTGGCGAACGCGGAGGCGGAGCTGCAGCGGCGGATACAGGCGGTCGCGGCGCAGGTAGGGCGCTTGGGGGGCGGGAGGGGATATAGGAAATTGGTAGACATATTCTGATATCCACACGGCGCTGCTGGGGGAAGGGATGGAGGGAGGGCTCAGGGGTGCGGTGTTGTGGGGATTTGGTAGACGGGAGGAGGTGGGGCCTGCCTGCCTGGGCGGTGGGGTGGGTCTGGACTTCTGGTAATGGTGGTCGTGGTCATCACCGCGCCGTCGCATGGTGCGGGGCTAGTGCGAGCGCGGCTTCCGTTCTTGCTACGCAGCCTGCAGGCGGTCTCACGGAGGCGACCGTGCGATGCACACACACACATACCTGGGATCGGGCGGGCGGGCGGGTTGCACTTCTAAACACACACACATACCCTGGATTGGGAACACACCCCGGATCTGCGCATACGGGCACATTCTGGGCGTTACTCGCCCCCTCGCATGTCGCGCACTCCGTCCTGCCCGCCTAAGGAACACACCCCGGATTGGGCAGTTGGGGCGGGTTGCCTCGCGGAACGCAATCTCCGGAGGGGCCAATGCGCGCCCACGAGGCCGTTGCAGCTGGTTTGGGTCGGGGGTCGGGTCTTCGGGCGGGTTTCCTCGCTGGTCAGCTCACCGGCAAAATCAATAACTACGCAAATGCACAAATGCAAAATGCTACACGAAGTGCAAAGTGCTACACACAACTCTGGTAAGCCGGTACACACAATCCCGTTCTGCGCTATCATCAATGTATACTTGCCGCTGACACGCACTCCTGTCTCGCCTGACCCACCGACCAACGAGCGCCCTCCCTGGACGGTGCAGGGCGCGATGGAGGCCGCCGCCAACGGGACCGCGGCGGCGGAGGGTGCGGAGGACGCGGACGCCGGTAACGCAGCGCACGAGGCGGCGGCGGACGCTGCCGGCGGGGCCAGCGGCGGCGGCGCGGCAGGAGCAGCAGCCCCCGCAGCTGAGAACGGGAATGGGGATGCGGGCGTTCACGCGGACGCGGATGACACGGCAGCGCCAGGCCCCGTCCTGCCGCCGGTGCCCGGGCCTGATGTGGACACGGAAATGACAGCCGCCGGACCCCAGGGGCCGGGGCCCGCAGCAGCAGCGGACGGGGCCGAGGCGGAGGGGACGTCGGGCGGCGCGGCGGCCGGAGCGGAGCCGATGGAGGGAGTGTCGGAGGCGCCGGCCAACGGCGGGGGGCATTCGAAAGGGGAGGGGGAGGGGGAAGCCAATGGACAGGCGTGAGGGGGGTTGCGCGATGTGTACCTGACATGGGTCTGGGCTACGCTGGTTGTATGTAGTTCGACTGACCAACGACTGGATCGGAGGACTTGGGGACGGATGGAAGGGACGATGCGTGGAGGGATGAACGGATGAGGTGATGGAGGGGTGGACGCAGGGCAGAGTGGCGGGGGCCGGCGGCCGGTTGGGGCCGGGGCCCCAGCTGCGCGGCACGCCGTATGGGGCGGCAGTCGGTTTCCTAACTGTCCTGCTGTCGACGCACGTCGGGGCCCCGTCCAAAGCACGCACACACGCGCGTTTTGGGTGGTGGTGCTTCGGGATGGGGGGTCGATGGGGGGCGGGCGGTGGGTGCTGACTTGCTCTTGACCGGGGGCCCTGACTGTTGAATTCCTCTTGGAGCGCGAAGGGAGGGGGGTGACGGGTCCCTGTCCGGAGGGCGCCTGCCTCCACCGGGAGGTCACCGCCAGGGGAGGTACTTAAGAGTGTAAGAGTTCGACGACAAGCCCTCCCTCGTCCCTCGCTCGAGGGGTACCGTCCGCATGGGTCGGCTCCACAGGACCTGCCGGAGCGCGTGCCGTTTACATGCTCGAGGCTGGGTTGATGCCCAGAGGGTCGGCGTCGGACCAGCGCGGCGGTTGGGGGTGGGTGAGTGCCAAGGGTGGGAGCTGAAGTTAAGAGTCGGATCGGCCTGGCCTTTTACTGGCCCGGCGTGGGTTCAATCCCCGCGGCCCCCGCGCGCGGAGGTCCGGCCGGGCAGCTCCCCTGCCCTCCCCGCCCTCCTCCTCCCGAACACGGCAAACGTGCGCGGGGGAACAGCAACGGTTGTGTGTTATGTAAGCAGGCAGAACAGGAGTGCGTGACATGCGAGGGTGACACGGTTGTGTGTGCGTGTTCAGTCACGGTGCCCTTCCTGACCCGCTGACGTGTGTGGCCCGGGGCACACGGTACGTACGGTACGGTACTGCCCGACCGGGAGGTACTGCCCGACCGTGAGGTGAGCCGTCTCGCACTCTCGCTGGATATGGGGGTGTGCGGCCGTGCACGCCTCTGCCCGTGCGCCCCTGCGGCGGTAAACGTGCCGGGGCGGACGCCGTGTGGGGTTGGGGAAGGGCACCGCGCGGAGGGAACCCGTGTGCCCCGGCATGCGGTCCTGATCCGTATGTTCGTATGTTAAACTTTTGAGCCCTGGCCGGGCGGCCGGCCGGCCTGTCTGGCGGCCAGTCCAAATCGTTCGGCCGGTGCGTGTTGGTGCTGGACTGCTGGTGGTGCTGGACTGCTGGCGGTGGCAGGGGTCCACAGCGCCGTCTAGAGCTCGCCGCCGCAACGTCCTCTCCTCCGCCGAAGTCCAAGTCTCGCCCATGGGTTGCCCTCCCCGGTTGTCGCACCTGAAGAATGAAGACCGGCAATTGGAACCCTGGTGTCCGGCCACCACAAAGCTTTCTCCTCCCCGAGCCTTCGGACGCAAATCAGGCGGCGGCGCGCGAGCATCACTGCATCACTGTTTCCGTTCTCGTGCCCTCCCTCCCCTCAGTGGGTGCATCAAGCACTCATCGACGAGTCACACCTTGTCACGTAAAAGGAAACCAGGTAACCAACCACCACCGCCGCCATGCCTCCCCTGCAAGCGCCGCTCGCCTCCTCCCGCTACGTCCCACACGCGCTCAACACTGCGGGCGCAGCGGCGGCAGCGGCGCGGGTGCTCGACCGCCCGCCCGCCGCCATGTTGTGTCCCTGCTTTCCCCCCAGCTTTCGCGGCCCCCCAGCTTTCGCCCAAGGCTTCCAACGGCGCTGTACCTCCCCCCCACACTGCCCGCGATACGCATCTGATCAAGCGACGCGGAGCGGAGCAGGTCGCGGTTCGTTGCCACCGCCACCGCGTCGGGCCGGGTGGTGGTGGTGGTGGTGGTGGTGGTGGCGCCCGTGATGTGATCGATGCAGTGGGCCTACAGCTGGGCCTCAACCAGTTCCACCGCGAGTGGCAGAATTCTCAAACCCGTGGAATCCGCATAAGTTGGCTCATATTACTGAGCCGGTACATCGGTCACTAAGTCGGTGCATCAGTCAGTCGCCAGTGGCGGCACTTCCACACGGGTGTGGAAGTGGGATCGGTCCGGCTCGCAGCCTCAATGATGCTGGCTGGGATGCGCCTCCCAACAGCCCCGCCCTCAGCCCTCAAGCCGTGTCGCGGACCCTCGGTGCTTCCACCATAAGGCCCACTCGGCTGCCGCGCCCCGCGACGAGACCAGACGGGGGGGCCGGACCGCCGGAGCCGAAGGGCGGCCGCCGCGGCGGCTGTCCCTCCCTCTGTCCCTCCCTCCGTCCCTCACGCGGCCGCCTCCGGGTCCTTCACGGCCGCCAGCAGCGCCTCCCGCATCGCCGCCTTGAGCTGCGCGCAGCCGCCCAGCGCCAGCTCCAACCCGTCCCGCATCTCACAGTCCGCCCACAGCCCCCGCACGTGCAGCGCCGTGACCTCGTTCAGCTCCGGCATCAGCGCCACCAACATGGAGCCGCCCTCCGCCGCGCTCTCCTCCAGGGAGGGGTCCAGCAGCAGCTGACCGGCCTGCTTGCTCTGAGAGCGCCGTGGGAAAAAGGGGGTACCGTATCAGGAAATTGGCAGACATGTAAAACACACATTTCTAAACCGCCATGACTGCCAGAGTCAAGGTCCGGTGAAGAGGGCTTGAGTTACGGCACAGAGAATACCGTAAGTAGACACTTGGGAGCAAGGGGAGGAGGAGAGAAAGTTGGGGGCCCCGGCCGGACGCGGGCAGTCAGCGCGAGGTGCCCCCCTCCCCGGAGCAGTGGGGCTGCCCGGCTCTGTCCTCTTGTGGCCCGGCCCCTGGTCCAGGGGCGAGACCCTGGGGCGCCTGTGAGCTTGTGGATGAAGGCACCTCGTGGCCCAGTACGGCACTTACCACTTGTACGGCGGGTACCAGGTCGTACAGCTCCACGCCCGCATCCGCCAGCGCGACGGACGCCGCCGTGGTGACGACGGCCAGGTCGGAGCCGCCGCTCTCCAGGACCATAGCGGACACATCGAACACGGCCTTGGGGAACTTGTCCAGCTGCACGGACGCCTCCAGGGCCTGCTGCAGGGCCTGCGCCGCGGAGGAGCTGTCCAGCTGTCCCTGCGAGGAAGCGAGGGAGCGATTGAGGGAGTTAGTTACGGCTTACTCACGACGTCACACTTCAGCGGCAGCGTCAACCTCCCGGAGAACTGCAACCCATTCGGTGAATTTTTTTAATCTGTCTTGATTGACAGGAGGGTGGGAAGGGGGGGCCGCACCGGTGGACGCACGCAGTATGAAGGCGCCGAGAAAGGAGGCAAGCCGAGCACCCTGGCACTGACCTGCCCTGATTTGGCCAACTTGTTTGAAGCGAAAAAAGTCAGTCGGACCTCGCAGTTCAACCGTCCTGTGTCGGTGAAGCCCAGCTTGACCTCGCTTTGCCGCGGCCCGAACCTGAAGGAGGGTAGGGAGCGAAGGGGGTCAAGCCTGGCAGGAGGAACCGCCTGCGAAAGGCACGATACGACAGCGCCAAGCCTGTTGTCGCACTTGCCCGTTACACATGGGTTGACTCCTGACTTACACGCCAACCATGACCTTGCTTGTCCCAAACTCGACGTATGCGGAACCTTTTGCTTGCGATAGCACGCGCGTTTTGACGACTGCGCATTGAGCCAGCACGGCAAATGAGGAATTGATGCGCTTTAACTTTGTATATCGCAAGCGCATCGGCACGGTCTTACAGACTGTTCGGAACTCTTCAAGCCCCCGTCCGTCGGCGCGGTTGCCTGACGTGCTAGCCTCCATGGGATCAGCCATCACGCTTCAGCCTTAAATGTTAAAGTACAATCTTATTATAATTATACACAGAAAATCTTAATTTCCTGGACCGCAACTATCGGTATAGCATGTCCACCTGTAAAAGCAGACACGGGATGATTGACAGATAAATTTCTTACTTATCGTGTGACCTACGAGGGAATTGTTCTCTGAAACAGGGCTCTCTTGCGTGTTGCGTTGCCCTCCGTACGGTAATGTTCTAACTGACAACCGCTGCCACTAACGTGCTGTACAAGCACAACCGGAAGCTGTGTCGCACTTTCTGAGTTCCTGTCGTTATTTAGCGGCTAGTTGACCCGTCCCTTCCTGAACTGCACACTCAGAAACTCAGGCTGCCCTTACGACAGCACCTTGGGCTGCACCTGAGACGCGGATTTGCGCCCAGTCTGCCTTCGGACGTCCACTCGGCACGAACCCGCGCAGCGCCCGATGCCCCGCGTGAAGGCTCTGACTTCCTCCCATATCTGACCAAAGGCGTTAAGGGCCGGGCTATATAGGGACCTCCAGGCTTTGCGGGCTGGCCGGGCGGTGAACTGCAGCGCGTGCTGCAGTGCGGCAGCTTGCTCGTACCAATCCCGTATGCTCTCGGCATACAGATACGGACTGTCGCAAACAGCGCATGGGGCATCCAGCAGCAGGCGGGCAAGTCGCGGGCCCGTGCGGACCATAGCCGGTACTATGGCCGGTACGTGCTTCCAGTATCCAGTTCCACTAAGAGCACCTGGAGCGCACCTGCGCTGCAGAGTCGGGAATCTCATTACATTTTGGTCACCGGTGGCAACGCCTTCTCACTCCACACTGAAGCTAAAGAGGAAAGGGATATACACCTATCCGGCACCATAAAGGGCCCCCTCCCAACCAACACCGTCGCACTGGGGGAGCCGCCCCTCTAACAGGGCCCGACAACGAGATTATAACTGGCCAAATTTACGGTCCTACGGAACCATGCAGCGCTTAACATGGGTGAATGGAGGGCATGCACTACCGTATTTCACGCACTGTGTGATACGCAAAGCGTGCAAAAGCGCAGGGTTCACTGCAAAACGTTGCCCCCTGAACAACCGATTAAATGGTACACCGGTGTTTGGCAGCTGGACCAAACTTTACATGACAAACAACCTCCCCAACCGGACTCGGTGGGACCTCAACACACACACAGTTCTCTTTTACACACTCTCTCAGCTGAGCATGTCACGCACGCCTGTGCTGCCTGTCTAAGAAACACACCCAGCTGAGCCAACGCCCACAGCACCAGCGGTCTCTAACAACACCTGGCCCAAATCAGGCGCGTACAGCGATGCGAAAAGGAGGCGCTTGAGGCGCGACAACAGGACAGCGAACCACAATGATATATGGCAATGATCATGCTGACGTATGGGTCGGAGGCAGGGTCCATAGCGAGGACACCTCCAAGTATGTCAACGCTAAGGCGACCTACGTCCTCTGGGACGGGCCCCGGCCCTGACATGGGCCGGGGCACCCTCGGCCCAAAGGCCTACAAAACCCAGATCGCCAGGTCGCGTCCGAACATGTCCATGGTTGCCACACCGTGTCACACCCACATCCAGACGCGCGGGGGGCAATGACCAAAGGTAGACGCCGCCGAAGCGTCTTTGGCTTGCACTCCACGCCTCGTCCACGGTTCAACTGCTGGGGCCCTAGCCAAGCGGAGCGCGCTTGGAGGCCCCTCGAATGCGGTGGATGCTGCCAACGCCTTGGGAGCTTTATCATCGGCGCTGGAATGCGACTAATCTATACATGCAGTGCAGCTGTTCCGCATGTGCGTTTGAGGTGCCAGAAGGAAAATTCCGGAGCGCAAAACAGAAAAGACATCTTCTGGAGGTTTTCGGCTGTTCGTCAAGTGCTTCCTGCCGTCTGCGTCAAGGATGAATGCAAACGCCTGTATGGATCGGGCGGATGTCCCCCGATGGACGTATACGCGCGTCTCTCTCACGAGTTGCGCGCGGTGAGCATGGGCCCCTGGCTCTTGAGCACGGCCCTCTCCACCTCCTCCTGGACGACGCCCTTGGCCTCCGCGATCATCCGGAGCGCCCGCTCGAACGCGTCGAAGCCCAACTTGGCCGAGTCCTGTCCGGGGAGGGCGAGTGAGGGAGGGAGCTAGGTTGAAGTTGTGTGCATGGGAGGGCGCGGCACCGGGGGAGGGATGGGATGATTCATTCAGCAGGGACTGGGTCGCGATGCAGGCCTTGCAAGAGGCGCCAATGGCCGGGAATTCATACACAAGCGGCAGGTACGGGTGTTGTGGCATCCATAGTTGCTGTTGAGGTATCGTACAACGTGCTGACCAAGGAAGGGCCCGCGGGCGCGGTAGCGCCCACCATCCGCAGACAGGAGGACGCGGGACAACCGAGTAACACACGGTAGGAAACCACCGTAAAGGTTACCCTTAGAGGTACCCTTGGGCCGCCGTGTTTTCAGGACAGCGAGTCAACACTGGTCTCCCCGGGTTCACTCCTGATCTGGTTCATTCACTGATTCATGCATGCGTGCGAGGAAGCTTTGGCTGTCACCGATAACCCTAGAGGGGCCCGCTGTGAGGATGTTACGGCGGACCCCTTGATAATGCGTGTGATGCCCACATCACACGGGTCTTCGAGCCCCCCCTCTCCCCACCTTGGACTTGGCGCGCACGAAGATGAGCTCCGCCTGCACCGGCGTGAAGGCCCTGTCCAGGAGGCCCGTCTCGCGGAGCATCTTGACGAACTGGGTGACGCCCATCTCGGTCCGGGAGGCGGCCCCGCTGGACTGGCACCACACCGCCCAGATGTCGTGCAGGCTGCCGCGGGCGAGGTGGCCTGCTGCACCAGGAGGGGAAAGGAGGGAAGGGCACCATCAGAGGCTTGAATGAAGGGCGCATGTTCTTTTGCGGGCGTGACAAGGTGGACTCCTTGGTCATCATGTTCAGTTGGCCCGGCGGGTGATCGGTGACAGCCGCAGCCCGAGACTTGAGGGATCCCATCGGGGACTTCCTGCCTGACGGGAGAGTGTCTGTGCTGAGCGCGGGCTTGCAGCGCGCGGTCCATATGTACAGCGGGAAACCCGCAACCTGCATCACCCAGGCCCATGGTCTCTGTGTGTGCCAAGGGGAGCACAGCGATTCGTGTGCGCGGGGGCAACCCACCGGAAGTGCCCCCGACTGTGGAGCGCCGCTTGGTCGCGCTGGACGTGGGCAGCAGGCTGTTGGTCAGGGTGACGCTGTGGCCTCCGGTCTGCAGGTGCTGCTGCGCCTTATCGGCCGCCTTGCTGTCCAGGACGGCGACGTTGGTGGCGCGTTGGGTCCTGGTGTCGGGTGCACGGCGGGGCGGGACAAGGAAGCGGCAGTGGGCTGCATTGACTGGACATCCATATCCAACGAGACCAACAGCAGCAGCAAGTGGGCGCCGATGATCCCTTCGCGGGGTCCGCATAATTGTCATCCATGAATTCATTCAGCAGGAACAAGTCGTCAGCGACCCCGACAAACCAGCAGGTCTCTGTACGCGTGGCGCTGCTAACGATTAGCGCAGTACGCCGACTGGCGCGCCTCGCATGCAGGCCCAGCCACGGCTCGCGCCTCACCCCCGCACCTACCGTTGGGACCTCTTAACGTCTGAGCGGTCCAGCAGAGCGGCCAGGTCGTGGCCCGCGTCCGTGACCTTGGGACCGCCTTTGGCGTACACACCTGCGGGAGAGCAGGAGGAACGCGCCAGAGTGCGCTCATGTTGGTTTGTTTGATACGGCACACTGGCGAAGGCACGTCCACAACGAGCTACTGCCAAGCCTGCCCAGGTGGACGCCAGATGCCGCCGGGCGCAGGAGCGTGTGAGGCAGAGCAAGCACGCGTGTCCGTCCTCGGCAAGTGCAAGACAAAAGACATACACACACAAAGCACTGTGTGTTTAATGAGAAGCCCGCCCGACCCAAACCAGTGTGTGCGTCCCTGCCAGTCTGCTCGCACACACCACTGCCCAGACTCACCCGTGTACGTGCTCTGCGTACAGAGAGCCCCGGAGGACAGATGGACGGCAGGTTGGGCATGGGGCAACACGGACGAGGGGGACAGGGAGCAAGGGATCATCAATACTGTGTTACGAATTGGTGACCGGTGGAGCGGGGTTAAAACGAAGCCAGGTCGCACTGCATTCAGAACGGCGCCTGCCGTGTTAGCAACGTACAACGGGTTGCGCGCGCGAGGCTCCCACCTTGTCGTCGTGCAGCCGCACGTTCTCGGCCTTGGTGGCCCGCGCCACGGGCCCTTGGCAGGCCAGCACGGTGCGCACCAGCGCCTCCAGGGTGACTCCCTTGCGCTCTGCACACTCGGCCAGCGCGGTGACGAAGCCCTCGAAGCTCAGCTTGCGGCAGCCCTTGGGCTTGGCCTGTCGGACCCGGAGGCACATCCACGACGTGACGTGACCACGCCGATACCAACATGTGCAATGCCCGTCCTGGCTGGTTCCAGACATTGTGTCGCCGTTTTCAGGGCTGCGCGAAAAGCGTAAGGCTTCTAAGGCTTCAGCGTCGGAGGCGAAGTTGGCGATTATCGCATGTTTCCGCGCCTGCCGTGTCCTGCCAGGAGCTCTGTGTCTTTCTCTTTTCTCACTCTCTCACGCCACGACATAACCGCCACCACCCGCGTTGCCAGCCGTGTCCTTCCTTAATTGCCAACCACGAAGACGGGACCCGGCCACAGTTGTGCGCACCCACCCGCGTGAAGGCCAGGTCGATGTCGGTGACGGCGAGGTCCTTGCCCAGCAAGTTGCAGTCCTTGCAAAACTTGGCGAAATGCGCGTTGTCCATTTCTTCCACCGCCTGCACGACGGGAGGCGGCGACAAGGACTCAGCGAGGGGGTCCATGCCAGCATCGCAGATCATTATTCACCCCCGTCGGCAGCCAGCTGTGCTTGACTTTGCCAAAAGCCGGCCTCACCTGGCGCGTGCCGAAACTGCAGAAGTCGTTGAAGAATTGCTTCAGTTCCACTGCATCGTCGTCAGGGACAGACAGGTGGAACAGCAGTCAGTCAGCCATTCGCCCCCGCCTGCGCCATGCGGCCACATATGTCCTAGAGAGGAGGTATTAACCACCCGAAGCCCTGCACCCGTTGCCAGCCCCGGTCCCGTCGGGACACCCACCCTCAGCGGCCGGGCCCAGCGCCAGGCGGAGTTGCTTGCGTGCATCGCTGCACGTCAGAGTCTCGTAATAACTGCACGAGGCACGGGACGTCCAAGAGACAGAGATGAGGCAGCAGGTACCTTATGCACTTCGCACTTCCAGCTGAAAACAAGGGAACACATACAGGCCCCACACACTGGGGCGATCTCTGGGGCACAGGCCCGCCGATGCGCGGACACAGCCAACATGCCTGGTGGCTCAAGTCCGGCCAGCACACCATGTCGTCACCCATCACGGCAACAAGACACTCATGAGCTGCATGGACACGCAGCACCGGCCTCCCTCGGGCGGTGGCGCGGCACGCGCCATACGGCATATCGCGCGCATGTTGGGTTCCGCTGGGGCCGTACATTCCCACACCCGCCAGGCAGCACCACCCACCTGGCGAACTCATCCACGGTGATGCGGCCGTCGTTGTCCCGGTCCGCCAGGCTGAAGGCGCGGCCCACCGCGGCGTCCACCTCCGGGGCCTTGAGCCCCTCCAGCGCCCCCAGGTCCGCCAACACCAGCCGCAGGGTGGCGCGGTCAAGGTAGCCCAGCCGGTCCTTGTCGTACCTGCACCGTCGTCGTCACATCAGACACCATTGGGATTTAGGAGCCATAAAAGGGATATACACATACAAGGACCGGACAGGTGAGTGGAAAGCCAACCTCGGTCCTCCAACCACCGGAGTAGCTGCTTCAGTCACAAGCGGCTCTCACACTGCAGGTCCCGCCATCAAACCCAGTCATCCCCGGCCCTCTCGCGGGTCCGTCTGTGCGTTCTTCTTCCTCCCTCGCTGCTGCGGCCCTCCGAGGGGCGCATAATCTGCGCCCGGGTGGGTCCGCGCGCGAGTGCACGTCCTCCTCCGCGCTCCCACCACACCGGCCCGCGCGCGCCCTCCCCTTCCCTCCTTCCTCCCCGCCTGCTTCTCACATGTCGAAGATCGCCTTGCACTGCTCCATCTCCAGCGGGACGACCTTGGTCCCCCGGGCCACCATCCGCGAGTAGTACACGTCCAGCGGCACATCCGCGGGCAGGGCGGCCAGCTCGCGGGACACGGCCTCGGCGCCAACACCCAAGTGGCTGGCAAGCTCCAGAGCGTCGTCCAGCGACTGCTTGCTCTGTATTAGTGCATGGGGCGATGGAAGTCAGGTTGTTGAGTCAGGCGTGGGGTTGTAGAGGGACCAGGTGCGCAGTGGTTACGCAGGAAGGAATCGACGAAGCCATGATCGCGGCGTCAACGATTGTGGGGAGGAGCCAGGTGTTGCTGGAGAGGAAGGGACACATGTCCCAGTAGCGGTGTGCGGGCTTGAACACTCGCACACGCTGTGAACCTCTCCAAAGGCAGCAAGTCAGAGGGCCAGTTGCCATACGGGTACTCGGTGGCAGAGGGCGGAGACCCACATATGCCACGCTATCCAAATTCATCAGAATGCACCCGACCATAAATATGCATGATTCAGAAGACGGCCATCAACGGCGCCGTCGAGCACGATCAGTTGCAAACCCACCTTGGCCGCCTTCAGGCCCTGCGCCACGCTGCCGCCGCCCATCCGCTTCAGGCAGCGCCGGAGGTTGCGGTTGACGTCCAGGTAGATGCCGCGCGGTAGCGGGAAGGGCTTACCGGGCACCTCCAGCCCGGCAGCCTGCAAGAGGGAGAGGGCGCCGCCACCGCGACAACGTCGGAGGTCTCGAGCGGACCATGTTGCAGCGGACCACCGGTTCATCGGTTGACACATTCGGGGTCCGCTGACACGTTCGCTCATTCACATCATGACATCGATGCCTCGTCACCAGACAGTGCAGGCCAGGGTGGCTATCTTAAGATATAAATATCTATTCGGCCGAAAAACTTCTGAAATTTTAGATACTTTTGGCCTGCCAAAACATGGAGTTTAAGATACTTTGACCCCTTGTGTGGGACATGATATCTTCCCGTTGACATATACTCGAACGAGTGATGGGGTCCCCGAAATCTCCCACCTGGGGTCGGTTCTCGCCGTCTGCAGTCATCTATGGCTAGGTGTTGCACTTATGGGTTCGGTTCGTGGAAGTTCTCCATCAATGTCGCGCCCTGTCCGATGCCCTCTGTAGATACTTCGGGCCATTTCCAGTTGGAAATATCTCCCCATAGACAGATACTTTCAGCGTTTCGAAGCCAGGTGTATCTCTGGCCGTAGATACTCCCAAAAATAAGATAGCCACCCTGGTGCAGGCGGGTTGTTCTCAAACTAAACACATTGCGATTGGAGAGCAGTTCAGTTGCTGCAGTGCCACACGCCAACGCGGTCTGTTGCCGCGGTGAAACCCCATGCCCAAGCTCCGGCACCACAAAACGTACCGCCCTCTCATTCTCTGCCTACCGGTCTCGGGACGTCCCCACCGGTTCTGTCACTACTGGTCCCGGGACGTCCCCACCGGTTCTGTCACTACTGGTCTCGGGACGTCCCCACCGGTTCCGCTTTCAAGGTCAGTGGCCTCACCTCCAGGACCTCCACAATCGCGTTGTGCTGGTGGTCAAAGTCAGCTTTGATGTGGTCGTTGCAGGACATGTGCAGCAGCCAGCCCTCCCTGCCGTACACCTCCACAAGCGGCAGGCTGTCGTACAGCGGCTTGAGCAGGGCCGTCAGATCCACCGCGGAGAGTGCGCCCTTGCGGCCTGCCGTCAAGCGCACATCAAGTCCCCGTGAGCACGTAAGCCAAGGGTCGTTCGTGGGCACGCGGCCTTGGCGTCACTGATGATGGCATGCATGAAAGCATGAGCACGTCAAAGCAGATCCCCCAAAGGTCTTGTTCGCCACTGCCTACCTGGACTGACCCCAGCAGGGTCCCGCCACAAGGCAACATAGTACCCCCTGCACCACAGCGCTGATGCATGGGGCTGGAGCTGCCCGGCCAATCAGGCCTCCCAGGTCTGTGCGGCAGGATGCCTCTTTTCCCGCGCAAGTGCACCAACGGCATGTGAAAGTCGCACGTGCGGCGCGGGCTTATGGACGTTGGCAGGAGCAAACCCACCAACCGACCAATCGGTTGACCGCACCCGCGGCCATGCTTCCTGCGACACAGACCCACCCACCCGTCCGCCTCACCCACCTGCCACATCCAATGACCGCACAGCGTCCTGCCCCAGGACCGCAAGCATGGTGGCGTTCTCGCCGTTGACCAGCACCCCGCTGGCCGCCTTGTGGAGCCGGAAAGCCGCACCTGCATCGTTCATGCAAGCACGGCAGCGGTGATGAGGTGCATGGGCGGGGTTGCCTCGCTGCTATGTTGGCGGGGTTGTGGCCTGCTATGTTGGCGGCCTCTGTGACGTTCGTTCATTCAGTGGTGGAATCACATTCACGCGGAGGCAGGCAAGTGTCATGCCGATTGCGTTTAGCGTAGCAGCAGGCGCGCTCCCCTCTTGTGGCATTCGGCGACTGGATATGTCGCCTGATTTTCTGGTTCGATGTTGCGCGCCCACCGACCGAGCCGCATGCAGCACGACTGCTAACCTAGCCGCAAACCGTGTTCCTACCAAAGATGCGGCCGGCGTCAGGATTCTCGTTGACAGCCTCCGGCAGCCCGGCGCTGTGCTTCCCGAGGCTTGCTAGGTAAGGCTGAAGGGCGGCCTCGCTGCTTTCGTCGGTGAATGGCAGCAGGACGGGTGCGATGGAGGTTACGGGAAGGTTCACGAAGAGCCGTGGAGACATGGCTGGCTCTCTTGTCTGGTCCAGCGCGCGCGCGGGTGCAACGTCCTTGGAGCTAGCATCCTCGGAGTCGTGGCTGTAGGGCGCCTGTTGCACGGCCGGCCCTGGAGAGCGGGCCCCAGCCGGCGGTGCAAATGACAGGCCGATAATGTCGCTGCGTGGTTTCGTAGGCTTTACTTCCTGTATTCAAAGGGCCGGCGAACATTGACATGTCATATTATCTCTCAACGCGGTTAAGTAACCGGCTGTCCGACTGTTCGGTTATATGCACGCATGATACCTGCGCGCGCGGTGCCTTGCGGTGCTGGTCGTGGACCTGCACGTAGGCAGAAGTACAAGCCAAATACGCTTAAACCGTTGAACTCAAGGCAACCTGTAGTTGTTGCGAAGCTGCGAGCATGCCGACCCAAGTTTCCGCACCTGGCCTGGACGCGGGCTCTCGTCTCCACCAGAAAAGCAAGAGAACAAACCCATGGTTGTCAATGTCCTGGTAAAGTGTCAGGTGCGACCCAGGTTCAGGGTCGAGCTGTTCCGTTAGGTCAAAGGTCAAGTCAGACGGTAAAAAGAGCCGGCTGTGTGCCTTGTCTTATGCTATCATAGAAACGATGTGAGGGACAGGGATATGAAAATGGCGACGAGCCATTGTTGTGCGCAATTTCCCAGCTGCACCGATGCCGCGCGCCTTGGATCCTGTACGTGCAGACCATGGCCGTCCCAACCGGGACTCCAGTTCACGCCGAATAGAGTGTACTCTGCACTTCTGAATATTTTGTTATTAATTTGTCGCCACGCATCAAAGGCCATCTGGGAGAAATGGCTTATCGCGGCGGCGTTGACGACGGCTATGAGGGCTTCTACCAGGTCCCTGACATTGTGAAGCAATGGGCGTACTTCTTTTATCGCCATATCAGGCACGTTCGATGGGTGCTCTCAGACCGCTATGCAGACGTTTGGCGGCTGATAGGGCAGCTCAACTCTTACCTCTGAATTTACGCTTAATACGGTATAAGATCTCCTATAACATGGGATATTAACTTGTCGCCAGCCTGCACGTGCACGGTTTCTCCCTCTTGGCGGCCGTGTTGATCTGCGTTCGGATTTCCTTTTGCTTTGGGATTCAGGGAGCGCAACATTCCAGAGATCCAGTCTATGTATGAGATTTCTTTCCTGAGGCTCAGCGATCGTTACTACAAGCAGTCGCCATGGCCGGAGGTGCAGCACATTCAGGAGGTGGTCGACCAGGATCACGTCTTCTGCCTGCTCTACAAGGTGCGTCTGACTCCTCTTGTGCGAACGGGGTTCTTTGTGTCGGGAGTGCACCGCTTTCAACCCCCCGCTGCGGCCGCTTCACCCCCGTGGGCCAAGCCAACCAAACTGTTGTTCTTCGCCACGCAGGAGATGTACTTCAGGCACCTGTACGCGCGCTGCCAGCCAACCCTGCGCGACCGGTACGTGCGCGACACGCTTTCTATCATCCAGATCACACCCCGCCGTTGGCCCGGGTGACACAAGGGTACCGCCCGGGTTGGGCCCAGGGTCCACCATGCAGCGCTTCATTCATGCAGGCCACTCAGCCTAGCAGGATGCAGTGGGTCCCCATCCGCCTGGGTACTAACTTGTAGGGTGAGGGTGGGTGAGGGGCCCCAACCATCGGTATCGGCGTGCACAAGCCTTTCCTAAACCAAAGTCTCTGCACGGCGCCCGGCCAAAGGAAGGCCATGCATGGGCGGGCTGGCGGTTCACGGAATGGGCGTGGAATCTGTCGTGCGCGCCAGGTGCGACTCGTGGGACAACTACTGCGACCTGTTCGGCCTGCTCCTGACGAGCAACGTCAACATGCAGCTGCCGAACATTTGGCTGTGGGACATGGTGGACGAGTTCCTCTACCAGTTCCAGGTGGGTTCGGGCACTGGTGATTTTCTGCACAAGGGGGACACGGCCTGACATGCCCCCACGGGTCTCGTCGTCGGCGGGTTGGGGACGGCTGCGGCACTTGACCGTGTGGCAAACTTTGAGACTGCAAGCGGCGCCAGGGGAGGGACATAGGAAATTGGTGGACATTTCAGACTCCGCCAGGGGAGGGACGGTGTCAACCCCTAAACCGCGCATGGTCAGCACCATGCACCATGGCGCGGAAGCGTGGACCACAGAAGCCCATGCAAGGGACGGCAGCTTTGGACGCGGCCACGGATTGAGTGGGAGTTCTCCCCCGCTCACCGCCGTCCTTGCTCACGCCGCCCTGTCCGCAGTCGTTCTGCCAGTACCGCGGCAAGGTGCAGTCCATGTCGCCGGACGAGATTGAGAATCTGAAGAAGTGCGAGGTCAAGAAGGCGAGTCCCGTATGCGGCCGTTTGTGGTTGGTCATGGATTGTCACGCCCAGTCATGCTCGGGGTGTCCCAGTCCTCACGCACGAGCGCCGCTGTCGGGTAGAAGGTGGAGCTCTATTCGTCCAGGGAGGGCACTTCTGCACGACGTATGGCGTTCCACCCGTGGGTTGCTTTGCCTCTACCACATGGGAAGCCTGCCACTGTTGCTGGTATGCCACCTAACAGTTCGTTAGTTACATCGTGCGGGCTCTCCCTTCGAGAGCATCTAACCAGAACATGGAAGGTCTCGAAACGAGCCGAGGACCCCTAGACCTACAGAGAAGAAAACTATATCGGTTCATATGAAAAACTGATACATCGCATATTGTCAACCGGACAGGTGTGGAACACGATCGAGGTGCTCAACATCCTGCAAGCCCTGGTGGACAAGAGCGGCATTGTGGCGGAGCTGGAGGGTGACGGCGGCGCCAGGTGGGTGCCTGCTGTGGTGGCCGGGCGGGTAGAAAACCCGGGGCACGAGGCGACGCAAACCCGCGGACACCTCGGATCGGTACCTGAAGCGCCTCCGGGTATCGCCTACAGGTCCCGCCATGGGGCGGCATGGGGCATCACAAGTTGAGCCTCGTCACGTTACATTGCAGCCTTCGCCTGATAGGGCAACACTAACATGATGGGATAACACTGGGCGTGGTGGATTTTGGACCCGGGGCAGCTGTTGGTGTGTTAACACCAATATTTCGGCACGCCAACGCCGGGTTGAGACAGTGTCAACACGAAGATCATCGATGGGACGTGGCAGTTGTCAAGGAGGAGGCCCGGGATGCGGGTACTCCCCGCTTGTCCCCATGTCCGTGCTCTGTCCCACTACGCAAGTAGAGCAGAGCCTGGCAAGGGTGTGGGCGATTCAGCTGGGGTTAATAGGAATACTGCGCCACGAGACATAGCAAAATGTCGGCTCGCGCATGTGTCTGTTTAGCGATAATCCCGCCCGAACCGGTATGTATGTGGTATTTTAAGCAGGCAGAACAGGAGTGCGTGACATGCGAGGGGCCAAGTGGCGCCGTGTGTGTGTGTGTGTCCGTCGGCAGGCAAGGCAATGTGCGTGATACGCAAGCGGTACAGCGAAGCCCACGAAATTTCAGCCACACAAGCTGGCTGTGATGCACAACAGCGCAACCACGTGCTACCTATACCACACGGCCTGCAACCTGCACCGCCGGGCTGGGTGTATCTGGGGGCTGCTTTCACTGTTACCCGCCCCGTCCCGCTCCCGGCTTCATCAGGCTCTGCGAGCTGGAGGGCTACTACCCGCAGTCGTCCAACGTGCTGCGCATGCTGGGCTACTTCTCACTGACCGGGCTGATGCGGGTGCACTGCCTGGTGGGCGATTACTACACCGCCCTCAAGGTGGGGCCACGGATTGTATTCTACGGGGCAACCCGGGGCAGGGCCTCCACTCTTCATGGAGGGGCGGGCTGGCGGGACTACGCGGGGCACGGTCTCCACTAAACATGGAGGGGCGCGCCATGTCGGTGTTTTCTTGGAGTAGGAGCGCTGTATGCGGTCGGTCATGACGCTGGCCTGCTAGTTTACCGCGGGGCTAAGTGCACGCTTCGGCAGATGCTGGTGTGCGCCACCTGCGGCGGTGTGACCCATGTGCTGAGATGGGCTTAAGAGCTGCATGACTACGTGTATATTGTCCACGGGGCACCTAGCTTGTTGTAGCATTAGTTGCATGGGCTTAGCCGTGTGTCAGCAGGCACGGGAATGAGAGCCGGTGGTCCCGGGAGAACTTGTTGCTCTGCAATGGGGAGGGCGCTACACCGACGTGATTGTGGCGGAGATGCCCTAAGGCGGCCGGGGCCCTCGGGTCACGCCATGTCGCCGATTGGTGGAGACCACTGCTGGAGAATCCGCCCGCGCGGCGCCTGGTGTGTGACCCACCCAATCCCTGTATGTAGTCCTTGTGTGTGATATCTGGTAACCCGCCCGTTTATGTGATGTGTGTTGGCACGTGGTCTGCGGCTGCAGGCCATCTACCCCCTGAACCTGCACGAGCGGGCCAACCTGTTCACTGAGAACATCCCCGGGGCGCACATCACGCTCTTCTACTACGGCGGCTTCTCGTACCTGATGCAGCGCAGGTGGGTGGCTGGGTGGGTGTGAGGGTCGTTTGCGCGTGTAGAGGTCGACGGATGGGAGCAGGGATGTTTGTTATTTCACGATGGGTTGCTTTTGTACAACGCGGTTAGCTGTGGGGAAAAAGGCAGGGTAGCGTTGGCTGGGTGGCGTGGATGGCTGCGCAATGTTTCTGCCCAGTGCTTCGTTCCCCCGCGCATCGGCCCCAGGCGGTTTTTAATTAAGAAGAGGGAATGAAAAGCGTGTGACGGTTCCCGCTGGTCTCCGCAGGAACTCTTGCCCCGCGAACTCTGCCCCGTCTAGTCGCTGTGCCGCTCTCTCCACACTGCGCCGCTCTCTCCATCTCTCCCCCTGCTTTGCCCGGATGCGTTCATTTCCCGATCGCGGGACCCCTCTTCCCCTCCCGACAGGTACCTGGACGCGGCCCGGTGCTTCAACGCCGTGCTGCATTACATTTACCGCGTCAAGGGCGGTCTCCGCACCAGCCCGCAGTTTGAGCAGATCCTGAAGAAGAACGAGCAGATGTACCAGCTGCTGGCCATCTGCGTGGCGCTGTGCCCGGTGGCCGGAAAGAGCCTCGACGAGAACGTTCTGATGCAGGTGGGGGCAAGATAGGGCGGGAGTGGGGCGGGGTGGGGAGGAGTGGGCATGGGCCAAGCAAAGAGCAGGGCAGGGATTCGGAGGGGCTTGAGGGAAGAGGAGAGGAGGGCAGGGAGGTCTGTATGTGCAGCGAACGGGACACGCTGGAGAAGGGGCGGGCAGGGCAAACGAAGCCCGGGGCGGTAGGGCTGGGCCGAGGGAGCGCGTGAAATGCAGGGTCCGGTGTGGCGAAGACAGTGGCAGCGGCGGGGTGTGGTGATGGAACGGATGGGTCTTCACGACAGTCGCTTACGGGGGAAACGGGTCGTGCTGCGCTCGGATCACGTTTACCAACGTGAGGTGTAAGGTGTGCCTCACACGGATGTAATGCCGATGTGAGCCTACCTGTGTGGATATGTCGAAAAATTCGACGTGGAGGAGGAGAACACGACTTCGCACCCTTCCCCCTCTTGTCCTCGACCCCAGCTCCGGGAGCGGCAATCGGAGAACATGGCCTCGATGGCCCGCGGCGACATCGACGTTTACGACAGCCTCTTCCGGGACGCGTGCCCGAAGTTCGTTACCTCGACGCCGCCCGCGTACGACCAGGCCACGACCAACACCAACCAGCTGGTGGGTGGAAGGACAGGAGCGGGGGGAAAGGACATTGGGGGAGGGGCTGTCCTCGTGGGCCAATGTGAACTTGGGTGATTTCCGGACGTGCCGTCATGTGCTTATTTGCATGCCGTCATGTCGGAGCCACTGTCGCGGCATGCAATGTTGCCGCCCGAAGCTGTAGCTTACTGTGCGGCTCCACCACCCTGGTCCTTGCCCGCCCTTCATTCATTTATGTCTACCAATGTCCTAACCCACCCCACCCCACCCCGATGTGCGCGGCGCTCCTACCGCCCGCCCCTCCCCCCAGGCCTTCCGCGCGCAACTGAACTCGTTCCTGCTGGAGGTGAGGTCCCAGCAGACCCTGCCGCAGCTGAAGCAGTACCTGCTGCTCTACTCGTCCATCAACCTGGCCCGGCTGGCGGCCATGATGGACTGCGAGGAGTCGGCGCTGAGGCAGCAGCTGCTGTGCCTCAAGAACAAGCAGCGGCAGCTCAAGTGGGACGGCGGCAAGGACATGACGGCAGGTCGGTGCGCCGCGCACACCCCGGGATGTGGATGTGAATGTGGATGTCATGCAGCCGAATTGATTGGGCGTTTGTGATAGGTCCGCAGTCAAAAGATTCAGGATCCGGGTTATCCGAGATGAGGAGAACGTTGGGGCGTGACGACGGGCGGGCCAACTTGGTGTTGTGTTCCTCCCCTCGCCAGCTCGAAGGCTTACTGCACCTATTTGCCGAGTCCCTATTTCCGACCACCACGGGCACCACAGCCGGGTTTCCTCTTTGAGCACCACCACCACACTCACACCGCCACGGACGGGTTTCTGGCGTCCTCTGTTTCCATCGCCTACATCGACTCTTACGCTGGACTTCGCGGCTCGCGGCTCAGTACTCTTTTACACACACGCACCACCATACACACTTGCTTCCGCCGGCCCTTCCGCCCCCCCCCCCCCGCTCACGCTCTCCCGCCCTGAACGTGTCCCGCGCAGGCACCTGGACGGTGGCCAGCGACCTGGAGTTCCACATCGATGTGGACCCCGAGAGCGGCCAGGAGATGGTCATGGTGTCGGACACGCAGCAGGTGGCCACGTACGCGCCCTTCCTGGCGCACCACATCATCCGCTTCGAGGAGATCATCCGGGACCTCTCGATGCCGCCCCCGCCCGCGCCCCCCCCGGTGCCCGTGCGGGCCTAAGCGAGGACGGGCAGGTCAAGCAGGTGGGGCGAGACATCTGGCTGGGCAGGCGGGTCGAGCCGGCTGAGGTAGATGTCGTGGCGTACCCCGGGCAGGCCTGAACAGCATATGGGTTGTGGCGGCCCGTGGGGCCTGCGCGCAGGGCCTGCGGCCTGACCACGGTCGCGGCTGCAAATCCGGTGGTGTTGGCGACGGTTAGACGGAGAGCAGAAGCTCTTGGTGGTGGGATTGAGGGGCCCTGGTAGGGGTCGTGGAAAGCGCGGGGGCATTTATGGGACGGGGGCAAGAGGATCGGGATGGGGCATGGTGAGGGGACTTTGCCTTGTGTGACGTGAAGGGGACGATGGGACGGGGGTACGCGAAGCATCTTGCGTTTGGGAGCAAGAGTTTGCAAAGCCCAAGCATGCGCGTGAGAGGTGTCTGCTTTGGCGTCAAAGCCAGCTTCAAAGCCAGGTCGGGAGGATTGGGACCGGAGAGACCGATTGGCGGGGCGTGTGTTGTGATGGGGTTTTAGGGGCCACGTGTGCAGCGTGTGCTCCATCAAACGCAGTTCTGACGCCGGATGTGCTCGGCGAGGCCACAGGAGCTTGACGAGGCTGTGCGCAAGGGGCGGTTGGTGTTGGTAGGGCTGACTAAAAGCATTTTTTGTGGCAGGCCTGACTGGGAAAGAGCCTCTTGTGGTGTGCGGCACCAACGGCGGTCCCACGGCGGATGACCCCGCGGCTGCGGCACGCGCTGGCATCTCGCATCCGGTCTCTGGTCCTTACCTGAGGGACGGGGCTCTACACCAGGAGGAGGGGTGCTTGCGTGAAGCCGCGTTTATCGAGCATGGCGAAGGAGTTTTTGAGAAGGGGTAGGGGTAGGATGAGGTAGGGGAACAACGCTTCGGCGCAGGGGCGTTCTTTGGCTGCTGCGGGAGTGAAAGCAGTCGGCGGTCAGTCCAATCCACGACCACTTTTTACTGAGATGGTGTTACGCATATCGACGCAGACGGTTTGGCTTGATGACCCGGATGGGAGGCAGCGGGTCGCGCTTGTGCCAGGGGGTCGGGTGTGCAGGGGGCTGGTTGTGAACGAATCCGTATCTGCAGGATGAACCTACTGTAGTTGGCTGGGCTGGTTGCGGACTTCTTGTTCGATGGCAGGCGCAGCAGTATGCAGCTTTGACGATGACATTCGCTTTGGTGCTGGGCCGGTATGGCCCGGGGGGAACGAGGGTGACGTAGCGCCGACGTGATTTTGCGGATCGTGCGTCTTGTTTGTGCGGACTGCTTCCGGACTGCGCGCGCTGCGTCGAAGACGGCGACGGCTTGGGGATGTGAGCCTGTTGAAATCAAGCAAATGTCCACGAATTCGGCCGTGCGCACGCATAATGTCTGGTAACCTGAAGCAGTTGCCTGAATTACTGGCTGCCAAACAACGGCAGTAGCTGATACTTCTCGATTGCACATTTAGACGCAGCTACCAGACGGCGTCGATTCGGCATTGTGAATGCGTCATATATATTACAGGCCTTCCTGGGCCTCGTCCTACTGCATTGCATGGGCCGTAGTTGTTAGTACGACCGGCCTCACGGAAGCTAGAAAGCCCACAAGTCAAACCCCTGTGGCAATAAAAGCTCAACATAACACTGACAATGTCCACAACCTGAGTAACGCAATTTTCTGCAAATTTCATGCTCCAAGTGGGTTACCGGAGCGAGGTGTTTTAACGTGAGCGACTGCCCGCTGCTGCATTTAACGCAACATAAACGCCGCCTACATTCTCATAAGTTAAAGGCGGTTTTTAAGTACCGGAGCCAGAAATGGCCGGCTCGCAGGAACCACGCATGACAGCGCCAGCACTCCCAGGTAAGTTGGCAAGTAGGAATGTATTGGGAAGTGACCGGTGTGTGCTTCAAGGCAGTAATGCCTCGTATGGATGGGGTTTAAGTCGGCGGCGGCCTCGCATCATTCTAACGTTCTTGCATTCGCCGGCGCTGCGTGTCCACAACGCTTGACAACAGGTCTCAACCACCTCTGCGGCCAAGTGAAGCATTGGGACGCAGCGGTCAGGACGTTGTCGTTTACTGCAACGGCTATCGCCGAAAGTGTTGCCGCAAGCGGATCGGCACCGCAGTCGACAGCTTGCACATGGAAGCCCGCAGTATGTGCACAAGATCGTAAGTTTCACACAAAGAGCGCCTCCTCTTTTGTATCCTCGCTCGACGTCTCAACAATGGATAACGCGTGTCACAGGCACGTCAAGGATGTTCGAGCAGGAACCAAACATGCCATGCGGCCTTCTTCATGGCAGCTCATCCCTTCACACCATAATCCCCCTTCTGCACTTTACCCCTTTGCCTGCCTGCCGCAGGCGCGGATCCCAGCCGTGCTCCTCCGCCAGCCCTGGCGCAGCCCGGGCCGCGCACGCCCCTGCCGCCCGCCGCCCCAACGTTGGTCGTCTCTGCGAGCCAGCTCAAGCCCGGACGGGTGTTTGTGGTGGCCAACCTCCAGGGTGCCTACTACACTCTGCTAGAGCTCCTCTCCCGCCACAAGTTTGACTTCCGGTCCGACAACTTGCTGCACCTGGGCAACCTAGTGGCGCTACCCGCCCCACTGGGGCCTCCGCCGCCGCCGCCCGCCGCCGCTGCTGTCTCAGCAGCTGCAGCAGCAACTGCTGCCAGCGGTCTCGGCGGCGCCCTGCCGCCAACCCCGACGCCGCCGGCGCCGCAGCCGCCGCAGCAGCTGACGCCCGCTGCGGCGGGCGGGCTCTCGCGGCGGTTGCGCAACTCGGCGGCGGTGCTGAAGCTGTTCCGGCGGCACGGCGGGCTGGGCCCTATGGGCGGCAACGAGTGCCTGACGGTGCTGGCTGCGGCGCGGAGCAACCGCGTGCGCGCGGAGCAGCGGGCGGAGGAGGAGCGTCGCCTGGCGGGGCTCCTCGAACAGCAGCAGCAGCGGACAGGTGGGGGTCCGGCGGTCGCACGCGGCCGCTGCAGCGCGCTGTCGATGCAGCTGGCGCAGGCGACAGCGACAGCGCAGGGCCCGATGGTGGTGGCGGCGGCGGCGGCGGCGGTGCCGCCGTCGTGCGCGCCAGCTGCCACCGCTGCGGCAGCGGTGCCGGTGCCGCTGCAGAGGTGCCGGACCCCGGCGGCTTGGCTGGCAGCTTCCGACAGCTCCGAGGAATCCAGCGACGAAAGCGACGACGAGGAAGAGGACTGCGAGCACGGGCCCGAGACGGATGTGGAGATGGTGGCAGCGCCCCCGACGCCGCTGCGAGACGAGACGTCGCCCGCCGCCTTCCCATTCCCCGGCTGCGCGGCGGGGGAGGCGGCGGCGGCGGCGGCTGCCCCGGCGGGCGACGCGGGAAAGGCGGGATTCGCCGGACCACCGCCCGCCGCGGGCCTCGGCTTCCGCGGCGGCGGTGGCGGGAGGCCCTCCCCGGACGACGCCGACATGGTTCAGCTCCTCTCCCTCCCAGCATGTGTCGTACTGGAGCCGTACGGCGTGCAGCTCGTGCACGCCGCCGGCACGCCGGGTCATGAGCTGCGGCTGCCGGTCCCGGGCGCGGGCGCAGTCTCCGACCCGCAGCCGGGCCCCTACCACACCCTCTTCAGCCATCGCCGGCCGGGGGGCTGCCCCTCGGCATCGGCCTCAGCCTCACCCTGGGGCCCTGGATCCGGATCCGGATCTGGATCCGGGACCTCCGCCACCGCCACCGGCCTGTCGTCCAGCCGGGACGTGGTCCGGTTCGCGGTGCTGCCGCCCCTGAGGACGCTGCAGCGCAGGTCGCCGGGCTTCCCGCCCAAGGTGGCGGCGGCGTTGGCGCCCAGTCGGGAGGACCTGATGCTGCAGGTGCTTGAGGAGCCGTTGTCCGAGCTGGACGCTTGAGGCTCTCCGTGGGAAGCTGCACACTACGAAACGAAACATGGGCCTGGGCGGTTCTGGACGGGTTTCTCATTATACATACGGACGAAGCACGGTATGGAAACAAGGGCCGCCCGGCACCCGACTGTCCGATATCGAACGATAGCCGCCATTCGGTTCCCGGCATAGGCTATACACGATACAAGTACAACGGCCATCCGGCGGCGGTGTTGGATGTTTGTGCTGCGGTCTCATATGATAAGACCCTTGTGGTCGCCTCCCTCACGCCCCCATGTGACGCCTCCCCGCTCCTATCTGAGGTCCCCCCCAATGTGAGGGAGGAGCGCGGGGGATCACCACGTGGGGGGAGGGAGGGAGCTCGAGCGGGAGGGAGGAAGGGAGGGAGGGGGAAGTCGCGGGCGCGCACACACGCCTGCGGGGCGCAACCTCCGTGACGTGCCTAGGTATGCGACGCGCCGTTTCAGTCAACCAGGCAGTCAAACAGGCAGGCAGACAGTCGGTCAGTTCAAGAAGGACGCGAGCGTGGGCCGTCATCCATGCAGGAGGGGACCTTCCCAGAAGGAGGGGACGTTGCGCTGCCCTGTGTTGGGTGATCGGGGAGAGCGTTGGACGATCGTTCTCTCGAGAGGCGAACAGCCCGGGCTAGATTGGGCAAGGCTGGGATAGACTAGGCTGGGATAGACTAGGCTGGGCTGGGCTGGGGCCAAAGCGCGCGTTCTGCGTGTCAACAGTGATGCAAATGAGCGATGTTTCGTTCGGGTGTCTGCACGCGACGTTTGACTGGACCGGACCGGACGGGCTGAGCGTGTGGGTTCCGCGCTGCGGAGGGTTAGAGAGGTTCGAGACGAAACGGCCGAGCAGCAGGTGCAGCCCTCGTGCCCACCCACCCTCCGTGTGGCGGGAGGGAGGGAGGGGGGGGAGGGATGGGCCATTCTGATACCATATATATCTGAGATATTTTACTACATTACTCACCTTTGGATTGATTTACGTTTTTTTATGATGACAAAAGTATGTTGGCAGTGTCGAGATGCTGACGTTTCAAAGTCGATTTCCTTTGGCAGGCGCACCAGTGAAAAACCTCGGCAGGTCCAACAGCGATACAGAAGTAGAGTCGTACGGCGTTGTACGACGTCTCCAGGTAGTAGTGCCCGGCCCGGCAGTCTGAGACCCAGAAGTGGGCCAACACGGCCCGAAGGCGCTGTTTGTGAAGAACTTCCGGTCAATAGGTTACTTCGACGCAATGTGTCCCATTTCGCTTTCTTTCGTGGTCTTGCAAGTTGTCGGGTTGGTATGTTTGAGGTTCGGCGCGGCGGGGGGTCGAGGGTTTGGGGTCGGCGAGTTCGGGTGCGATCGTCCAACCGAAGATGAGCGGCTGGCAAGGAGCCCCATGGGTCGGTGGTCCTCCGGAGCCGGTCGGGGCGCCTGGATGCGGCCATGTACGGCCATGTACAACAAGCAGCATGTCGTCAGGATGTGTACTGTATATTGTCGTGATGAACGGATGGGCGCTGCGGTGCAATGACCCGTGGGTCGCTCGTGTTGGCGGCGCTGCGTTGTAATGACCCGTGGGTCGCTCGTGTTGGCGGCGCTGCGGTGCAATGACCCGTGGGTCGCGCGTGTTGACCGGGGGCCGGAAGGGGGCGGCGCCGAAACATGCGACCGAAAGCCCTCTTGGTCTTGAGTGCCGCTTTATTTCAACCGCTCGAGTGATGCACTTCGGAAGGTGGCAGTCAGGCGAGGAGACGGAGACTGGAGAGCGGCTGCCTGTCTTTGTGTGGGTAGGGTTTTTGTTTGTGCTGCGTCGCAACCAACTGCGTTAGCGTGAAGACACCGTTACTGTTAGTGGTTGGCGCCCTTCGTGAGGAAGATCGCCTCGCCCCGTTCGTTTGCGCGCCACCGTATTTCGCCCTGGTCTCGAAGCTGTGCTGGCTGTGCCGCGCCGCGCCGCGCCCGCCCGTTTCGAGGAGCTGTCGTGTCTGGACGGAAGCTGTGCCGTGCCGCACCCGTTTTTTAACGCCTGGCCGAGCATTGATAAGCGCGGGCCACCGCATCGTGTTCAAACACACACCGCAACGTGAGACTGTTGGGTTGGGTTGGTCGATTCTTTGCCCGTCCTCCTCTCCCCTCCAGCTAGTCCATCGTTGCGCCCGGCCGGGCCGGTGAGGGACAGGGAGGGTGGAGGAGGGGCGGAGGGAGTTCTTGACCTGGCAGGTTATTCCACCGCAGGGGATTCTTTGGTGTGCCTGGTGAGTCAGAGGCGGGGCCATAGGGATTCCCTCGCCGGGCGGAAGGGACACGCGGACGACGGAGCTGGAGTTTTCCTATTCGTCATTCTTGATGCGCAGTCAGGTCAGGTTAGTCAGGGCAGGTTAGTTACGGCAGTTCCGGCCCGGTTCAGGTCAGGCCAGGCCAGGCAGGCAGGTACCAACACCCGTGAGGTGGTGCAGGACAGACAGGATCACGGGTGTGTGATCCTGTTTAGGTTTTGGAAAAGAAACCGAGCGGTGGTGTGGAGTGGTGTGTGTGGGTCGTGGTATGTTGTGGTGGGGTTTGATGTGCTCCCATGCATGACGCAGAGTTCACGCTCTGTGTGGGCGTTTGGCTCCTGAAAGGACCTTCAGTGAATCTACACGACGAATTTTAGGGCGTTGCGACTGGCGAGTGGTGTGCTTCTGCAGTACAGCACGGCAGCGCCAGATGGACGAGCGGTCAGTCGATAGTCGGGCGGGGTCACGATCATGCCGTCAGGGCGCAGGGGCTGAGAGCTCTTTCGGACACACCGGATAGGCGCCGTTGGCCGTTGGTATGGTTAGAGCTCTGATTGATTGGACCATTTTTGCATGACCCGATGTTGGGTGATGGTCTGTGTAAAACAGCAGCTGAAAGGGGCCTCCCAACAATCTCGTGGGGACCTAGGAAGTCCAGGGAGGCCACTCTCAGCTTTGGGCGGGCAGCGCAGGCGGGTGGCTGGGCTAGATGGCTGAGCTGGATGGCTGAGCTGGACGGCTGAGCTGGATGGCTGAGCTAGGTGGGTGGGTGGGTGGGTGCAGGGGATGTCCGATGTTTCCGCAGCTTCCACCGCCATATCGCCAGCGAGGGAGGGCAGGGGGGGAGGGTAGCTGAGCCCGGATCGACGACACAGGGATGGGGGCCCGGTCGCAGGTGGTGTGGGGCCAGAGAGGGTCGCTCGTGTCCCCCGACCCGACCCGACCCGACCCGACCCGGGGCGAGCGGTGGGTCCGGGTCAAAGATCGCCATCCCATCCTCATCAGCATTGGGTGTTGGTTGTCCTGGGTGCGGGTCGGCTCGCTGGGCTGCCCGGGTCGGTGTCGTCGGCCACCTGGCCCGAGGCAACAGGCTGTTGAACAGCTGGGTGTGTGTGGCTTCACGACCGTTGCGTCACCCGAATGGTGTTGGTGTTTGTTTGTTTACTTTTCCCTATTGCTGCCGCAAACTGCTGCTTCTGCTTCTGCTGTGTGAGAAAGAGTTGTTGTGTTCTCGGATTGCGGCGCGATCGTGCCCCCTTCCTTGACACACGCACGTCCAACGTCAATCGTGAGCGGCACCAGTCGGGGGTGCAGTCGGGTGCGTCGTACATTGCTCCTTCCCGTTTGGTGATTCGGCACCGGTTACCAAGTACGGTATGCATGTAACTCAGTTTAAACCTTCTGGCTTGCGATTCGATCCTTCCGGAAGGTTCCCCTGGGGGCTGGGACTCGTGCTGTGGCCCATAACGAGGTCCGGCAGCACCCCCGTCGGGTCTTCCTCCGCAAGAGTGGATACCGCCGCCGTCTGCACCGCCCTCGGCGGGTGGCCCCCGTCGCTCTTCGGCGCTGTAACGAGCCCCACTGGGGCCTCAGGGGGGATGGCGGAGAGGTCGGGAAGGCGGGAGAGGTTGGGGGTTGGAGGTGGTGGGTTGAGGCTGGAGGGGCCGGAGGGTGGAGTTATGGTGGCGGAGGTGCATGACGGAGGGTTGGGGGTCGCCCATCCCAACATCGGCGGCAATTGTCTGTTTGGTGCTCTTTTGCGGTTTATTTCGCTGTCCTTACTGGCATGAGATGGGAGGCGTCCAGCGAGGTCGTGTGAGAGATATGTTTCAAGATCCAATGGGTTTTACCGATGCACGGAGGGCTCCTGCGCTGTTTGAAATGTCCGGGGTTGGGCTGTCCGAGGTTTTGGGGACTGTTACAACCCAGCGCAAACACTGCAAGCAAGGCACGCACATCATGACATACCGTGGCATATGTACCCGATGTTTGGCGCATGGACACGTTCACGCCTGACGTAACTTCTTTCAGTCTACCTGACGTGGAAACCGTCAACCCTGGTGCCAGCCAGCAGCAGGTTATGACGCCTTTCCGGCCTTTACCACCTTTGGCGTCCACATCGCAATAAAAAGTTTTAAGAAGGCCCTTTTCAGCCCTTTTAAGAAGGCAAAGGGCTGACACCGTGCCGTACTCCTGTGCGTATTCACGCGCTAACATGACGCACGACAAAGAATCGACGTTTTAAACATCGGCGGCAGCGCTTGTTACGTTCTTGAGACAGAGCAATATAAAACTTTTGCCCACGGTGATGCGCGCACAGGTGTTATCAAACTGCCAGGTTTATTTCATAATTTGAGTGAGCTAGCAGTCGAATGTCTTTGCAAAACGAGGGCGCGAGGTATGCACCAGCTAGCTCCTGCTAAATAAATGAAATTTGATCTCCGGCGCGTTGCGCGACCCCTGGCGATAAACTTCGGGTATATACTTGCGTGTCTGCTTGCGTGCGCGTGTGCATGCAGCGGCGCCTTGACGCCGCGGCGGCTTGGATGCACGTTGGTGGCCGCGCTGCGCCGGCAGCCCAGCCCGCAGCCCGCTGACGGCCCCCGGTGAGCTCGGAGCCGGCGCGGCGGTCGGGTGGAGTTCAGATCGGCTTTCATGAATGAATGGATGGATGTTACATCAGAACCCCATCCAGCCACGCATCAGGGAACCCAGGTCCCTCAAGCAACCTGCAGCGCGTCGTCGACCTCAGCCGGGACTCTAGTTGCTTGCCTGTTCGTTCTATCTCCTGCAGGTTCACCATGTTTTCAAAGACGTACCCGGACACGAGGACGCTGGACGTGTGCTTCATGCGGCCCAAGGCGGGTATGACTGCCCACACGGACTACCTTGCTCTTGGCATCAATGCCGACTATGATGGCGAGGACCGGGTGGTGCTGTTGGAAATCCGTTCCGCGCCAAGCAGAACTGCATGCCACTACTTTGACACTGAGGAGCAGGTGAACGGCAAGCAGCCGCTGGCAGTCAATTGGCACTACAGCGCCGAGGCCGACCGACTGGAGGTGCTCCTGAGTTTGTGGGATTTGGACATCGTTTCTGAGGTTGAGGAGACAGAGCACCCGAACATCTCGTTGGGAAAGAATGCAGCTGGGGAGCTGTGTGCGGTCTTCATCTCGGACCCTGTGAACACGATTACTGCGGCCACTGCAACCGTGACTGCGAGCGCAGCCTGATGATGCGGCTCGTCAGCTCTCTCCCGGCGTCGCGCCGGTCTGATTTTGGAAGCTGTTGTGGCGGGTGTGGATATCCCGGGGAGGAACGACCGTGGCTGGCTGCGTGCCTTGTACGGACTGGAATACCGTTGTTGCCGCGCATGCGTAGGGAAGAGTAGCAAGGGCATCTCGAGCAGTCGTTGGGAGTTGATGACGACCAGGTAGGCAGGACTACTGACGGAGTGCGCTTTGGCACGCTCCGTGAAATTTTGTGCGCAATGCACTCGCTCGCACGCTCGCGCTTCGTTTGAGCTCCAGGCGGGGCACGTGCGGCGGCGTACACTGCGGGGACGTAGTGAGGTGTGTCTGGCCCGACGCAGACGGCGGCGACTGAAGGGCAGCTCTGCTGAATGGATCTTCCCCCAAAAGCAGTTGAGCTGCATCGCAGGCAGGGGTTGTCGATCTACGTAGTCGTCTGCACCTCTGACGAAGCAAGGTCTGAGGCATACGTCTTGATGGGCTTGCGGCTGGGTGGGCGTTCGGTGCTCAGCAGGCGGCGCGAACGGTGTCAAGCAATGGTGGGCACGCAGGTTCATCGCGTCACAGACTGTGTGTAATCAATGCTCGCTCGAATTGAATCAAACGAATAACAGCCTAGGTACCGTCACCGTCACGGATTATTACCGTACCGTATGCAAGGCGGCGCAGAATGCAAGAGGTAATGTTGCCAGGCAGTCGATGATTTGATTTGTGGACTTTTTCGGCGTAAAAAGCGATGCAGCATGCGGCTGTTCTTGGGTGAAGTGAGTTAGGGTGGACTAGTAATAAGCGACATGACGTACTAGTGCGAGAGTGCGAGAAGCTTTATTGCTCGTCACCCTTGTAACGTCGAGTCAGACTACCAAGAGGAACCTTGCATCGTTTTACGCGCAGCATTCAGCTGTTCTTGGGTAAAGTGAGTTGGGGCGGATTAGTAAGAAGCAACATGACGTACTACGAAAAGTTTGAGCAGCTTCATTGCTCGTCCCCCTTGTACTGTGAAGTCCTACCAAGAGAAACCAACGAGCATGCCACGGAGTCATCGCGCGGTACTTTGCGATTTCGGCTCCATCGATACCGTTAGGTGGGACCTGGATGTTTGTGACAGCCTGACCGATTGGGTGCGGCGGGAGCGCAGTAGAAGGCGACTTTGCAGTTCTGATGGAGCACACGGCCTCCGGGCTACAACGGGTGCTCGGGAGGCATCCGATGTGCCCAAGAAGGACTGAGAAGGATTACATGCATGCAGAAGGTCCACGATGATGTCGACGAAACGTGTTGCGCAAATCCAAAAAGCGCGAACAAAGGTTCCTTGGTTGACATAATCACAAGGTTGGGAATGGTATATCACCGTGTGCGGTTCCTGGCGTGCGTCGTCGTGAGGGAGCGTACATGGGGATTACGGCGAGTACGACGACAAGCAACGATATTTTAACACGTTCGTAGAACGCATATGCAAATCATGTCAAATCAGCGTTTCTTTATGTAAAAGATTATAAATAACAGGGCACCAAAGGAGTCCACTCTTATGAAAAATGTATGAATGCGAAGTACAACGAATAACCTTCGTACGTCGCTTGTTCAACGACGGCTGTTTCCAGCACTGCTTAGGCATTTAGACATAGGATATCAAAAACCTGGAAGTTACTTTACAAACCTTAGTGACTGACTCAAAAAGGTGGTTGCCGGCTTATCGGTACGTTGAAACATTGTCGGCTTGTGCGCTGTCAAGTTTTAATCACAGTCTATAGCTCAAACCATACACGTGAACAACGGGAAGCAGCGCCAAGTACTCTGGCTTCTATGGGAGAAGAATGTCGTTTGCAAAAGTTTTACGGCTATTCTGCTGCGCTGACGGGCAAGCGGCAGTTGAGCAACCCACAAACGTAAAAGCGCTGGACAGCGCGCCGGCTCGCGTTACACGCCGCGCGCTGGCTTTGGACCAGACGACATTTGCAGGTGTTCTACACCAGCTGCAGTGCCCGGCGCATGCAGAAGAATCGTGGCTATCCCGCATCGGCATGTGTCTTGCCGCTTGCAAGACATCGCTTAATGCGGCTGATGTTCGGTAAGTTCACGCGAAAGTAACAGAATCGCCGAGCGTTCGCCGCGCACCAGGAATCCCCGAACTTGCCAATTATGTCCATATCACAGGATTGTATTGTTTGGAGGGGATTCCCTTGCTGCCTGGGTGCTCACGGAGGCCGGCGGACAAGTTCAGGCCGACGGTTGGGGAAGGATGGCCGTTGTTGCGGACTTACTCGATCAGGTGCGAGTTCTGCAGCGTGACTTCAGATCAGCCACACATCAACAGCCACAAACAAACAGCGCCTGCGTTTATCGTACCACTCATTTGTTTGCCACCGCGGACGGGTCCGGGAGCTTACCTCGTGCCTGTTTCACATCACCTTGCCCCCGCCGCACCTTTAAGGATTTAGGGTTTAGGGTTTATTTCATCCTCGCGCACCGCAGCGCTCCCACCCGCGTCCAGTCCTTGGCCCCTAACCACCCATCCGCACCGCCCCTTGATGGCCCTCCTTCCGAACCGACCTCCCAACGACGCGGCCGTGTGCCCTCCCTGCCGCCCCTCGCAGGCCGACAGCGTCGCTGTCATCCGCGACTACCGCCTCGCGTCCGCGCAGCCCCCGCAGCAGCCCGTCCTCGGCCTCCTGGGCATCCCCTCCGCCGCCACCAACCGACAGACGCTCCACTCCGGCGCCAACGGCTCCGCGCCCGACCCCGGCGCCTTCGTCTGCCACGCCGCCAGCGAGCCGGTGCAGCTGGGCGCCACCGACCTCATCATGCTGCCCGTACGGCAAGGCTCCAGGATGACGGCGGCGCTGCTGCTCGGGTTCCACCCCGACGGCGGCTGCGCGCTCGCGCTGCGGAACGCCGACGGCGGCAGTGGCGGTGGCGGCGGCGGTGGCGGCGGCGGTGGCGGCGGCGGTGGATTCCCCTCCCGCGGCGCGTCCTCATCCTCCTGCGCCGGAGAGCTTCAGTTGGGTCCGGAGGATCTGGCCGGTCTGTCGAGGCTCGCGAGCATGCTGGCTTTCGGCATCCTGGGCTCCGAACCCAGCCACATGCGCTTCCTGTCCGCGGTGGGTGCCGTACGTGGGCGCCACGTGCACGCATCTCTGCCATACGGCCGTACCGCACGGACAGCGCTGTGAATGTGTGTTGTGTGTGTGCGTGTGTTTAGCGTGTGTGTTTCGCGTGTGCGTTGATGGAGCACTCTCTGTGTCTTTCGCGAGAAACCCGCCCGGCCGACTGTGTTTGTGTGTTAGCAAGGAGAAAAGCTGAGCCGCGAATAAGCAGAACCGTGTCCAGCAATGCAACCGACGACTGTGTTTGTGTGTGTGTGTGTGTGTGTGTGTGTGTGTGTGTGTGTGTGTGTGTGTGTGTGTGTGTGTGTGTGTGTGTGTGTGTGTGTGTGTGTGTGTGTGTGTGTGTGTGTGTGTGAATCGTTACATATCTGCCGGGCCGACGCTGGCCGGGGGCGCTAACCCGCCCCATTCGGGAGACCGCCGAAGCACTCTCCCAGAGAACTGGGAGAGGGGCGAGGAGACACAGCACGGGACCACAAGGGTGCCGTGCACCCGGGGCCTCTAGCCCCATCTAAAACGCGCCACGAGGTCAGGCACCAAGCCAGCCTGCCTTTATAAAGCCGATCACGGGGCCAACTCAAACAAAACCCCTACACGTTCAGCGCAACCAGCCGAAGGCCAGGCACACACGGCAAAAGCAGACCACGCAACCGAGCGAGCACTATGCAGGTGGCACGGCTCCGATCCTCCTGGGAAAGCAGTCGCGGCCACGCGGTCCAACCGGTGTGTGTGTTTCTCAGGTAGGCAGAACAGAAATGCGTGACATGCAAGGGGCCGAGCAGCGACCAAAACGTGCCCGTATGCATATACAATATCCACACCGTGTGTGTGTGTGTGTGTGCGTGTGCGTGTTGCTGCGCTGACCTCTGCGCCGACCACCTCTGCCCCACCCCCCCTCAGGCCGCCGACCACCTGGGCACCCTGCCGCTGCGCTACAGCCTGTCCGCGCTGCTGGACGGCCTGCTGCAGGCGCTCCGCGAGCTGCTTGCCCTGCGCTTCTCCATGCAGCTACAGCCCATCCTCGCCCTCACGCACGGCATCGCGGGCGGCCGCGCGGTCCTCTTCACGCAGCGCAACGGCGGCGGCGGCGGCGCCGCCGCCGCCGCCGCTCGCGACACGGTGCTCGAGCGCCAGACCTCCCGCGGGCTCCTGGAGACGCACGCGTCCGTACAGTCTCTGACGGCGCTGGTGGCGGCGGCGGTGAGCTCCATGGGGCCGGCGGCGGCGGCGGCGGGGCCGACGCCCTGCAGGATGACGAGCGGGCTGAGTGCGATGGCGGCGGACCGCGCGGTGGCGGCGGCGGCGGCGGCGGACAGCGTGACGGAGGCGTCTCCGGTCAAAGCGGTGCGAGTGGCGCTTGCCAACACGTTGTTGAACGAGGCGCTGAGGTACGGACGGTACGGCAGGACGGTTGTACGATGGCGGTTGTACGATGGCGGTTGTTGGGCGCGGGTACGGGCGGGCAGGAGGATGAGGACGGGTCGGTGCGGGCAGGCCGCTAGAGTGGCTCGCTGGGCAGCGGCACCTGGCAACACGGGGGATGGCGATGGGACGGGTCGAACCCGGAAAAGAAACTGTCATCGTGTCTTGCTCCGTTCCCTGAGGACCTCGGATCGTGTAAGCCGTACGGTACGGCTTACAAACATCTGCAGTACAGGATGTCACACCAGATGGCGGCCTGGGTGACGGGGCGGCGCGCCGGGGAAACCCGTCCGGCCCTGACATGGTGTAGTACACTAAACGCCCCCGTGTGTTTTAGTATGTGTGTGTGTGTTTAGATATGAGACGCGCCCGTGTATGTTTGTGTATAAGGAAACAGAGCGCGTGTGTATGTGTGTCTTACTAATCTGACCGGGGCGAACACTCTGTGTCGTTGGTGTGTATGTGTGTATGTATGTGTGTGTGTGTGTGTGTGTGTGTGTGTGTGTGTGTGTGTGTGTGTGTGTGTGTGTGTGTGTGTGTGTGTGTGTGTGTGTGTGTGTGTGTGAATCGTTACATATCTGCCGGGCCGACGCTGGCCGGGGGCGCTAACCCGCCCCATACGGGAGACCGCCGAAGCACTCTCCCCCGGATTCGGGGGAGAGGGGCGTAAGGGGCCTCTGTCCCCTCGCTCTCAACCAAAGGCGCGCGCCCGATCCCCGAGGATCGGTGACAGCTGTGCCCCCTCAAGGGATTGGGCGGAAGCCCATCCCGGGCGGTCTGCGCCTCGCAGTCCGCTGTTCAACCTCCTCAAGTGTGTTTAGAATTGCAACCCGCCCGCCCGCCCGATCCCAGGTGGCAATATACTTACCATAAAACCTGCGAGGAAAAACTTACCAGATGCAGGCGCGCGGACAAGGCAGCCGCTCCTCAAGTGTGTGTGTGTACAACCTGTGTGTGTACAACTTGTGCATATGCTTGCCCGCTCGGTCGGCCGCAGGTCGCGTGGGGAGGCTGCTTCCATACAGGGCGGCGAAGCGAACAACCCCCGCCCGACGTCCGGCCGCCCCGGCGGCTGCCCTCCCAAACCGGGCAACCTGGTGAGGGCAGGTTGTCTTCCCGAAACATGAACCCGGGGGGACAGCTCCCGGCGGTGCTTGGGCCGTCGGCCGTGGTGGCAGGCCGGCGAGCGGGGTGCTGACTTCTGAGGTGTAACTTGTCGTTTGGTGCGGTCTGCAGTCTGTGGGCTTCCGCCGTCCCCCGTTAGAGCGCGACCTGCTGCAAGCCAGTGGCAGTGTATGGTGAGGACGCCTCGGCTGTCGCCGTTGGCTGTCACCGATAACCCTAGCGGGGTCCGCTGTAACATCCTTATTAGAGCCAGCGGCGCCCCGGGATGTGTTTTGAAGTCGTGAACGGCGCTGATGTGACCCCGTCTGTCTGATGCCGTGGATCTGGTCTGGGTTTCGGAACGACGTGATCCAGATCCATATCCACATCCGTGTGTGCACGGCATCCTTTGTAATCTGGACCTCGCAATGTCGCGCAGGGCCATCCTGGCAGTTTTGACCAACAGCAACAAGCCCAGCAGCAGCAGCAGCAGCAGCAGCAGCAGCAGCAGCAGCAGCAACGTCCTGCCAGCGGCACCCCGCGGCCGCCGTCCTCCCTGGCCCCGTCCCAGCGGCCTTCGCTGCAGCAGCAATCCCCGCAGCAGCAGCAGCGCTTCAGTGCCCTGGTCCTCCGTAACGCCAGCGGCTTCGTCCTGGACGAGCAGCAGCCCTGTCGTGACATCCTGACCATAGGTCAGCTGGTGAAATCCAGCGTGGGCTCGCTGCTGCTGTGTCTGGAGTCGCCGCGGCCACCCGCCGCCGCCGCCGCCAGGAAGCCCGCCGACGTGGCCGAGTGCGGCGGCAGCACCGCAGCGCCCAGCCTCGGCGGCGACGGCGGCGTCGGCAGCGTCGGCGGCGTCGGCGGCGACGGCGGCGTCGGCAGCGTCGGCGGCAACGCAAGTCCGTCGATTAAGCACTTGTGGCAGGTTCGTGGCGGTGGCGGCGGCGGCGGCGGCTGCAGTAGCAGCGGCGTCGCAAGCTGCGGGATCCCGAGCGCGTTATCCGCGCGGGTCCCCGCCGCCGCCGCCGCCGCCCAGGCGGCCCAGGCGGCGGCGGCGGCGGCGCTGGAGCTCGGGGAAGCAGCCGACGCACAGCTGTACGGCAGTCCCGTGTTCGCGCTGTACGTCGTGTCGTCGGACACGCTGCCGTCCAGTGTACTGCAGGCGATCTCCATCGAGTGCAAACTGCTGTTCGGGGTGGGTTGGACGTTGCCTCGATACCGGCACCCCGTGGCCCCCTCAGTATGTGGCCCCTCTTTGTGCCACGTCGTTTGAAAACATCCTTCCGCCCTTTTATGTGTCGTTCGAAAACGTCCTCCGCCCCATTTATGGTGTACGGAAACATCCTCCGCCCATTTATGGTGTACGGAAACGTCCTCCGACCTGTTTATGGTGTACGGAAACGTCCTCCGCCCCGTTTATGGTGTACGGAAACGTCCTCCGCCCCGTTTATGGTGTACGGAAACGTCCTCCGCCCCGTTTATGGTGTACGGAAACGCCTTCCGCCCCATGTATGGTGTACGGAAACGCCCTCCGCCCCGTTTATGGTGTACGGAAACGCCCTCCGCCCCGTTTATGGTGTACGGAAACGCCCTTCGCCCCGTTTACGGTGTACGGAAACGCCCTCCGCCCCGTGCAGCTGCTGTTGGACTCGATCCGATCAGTCATCGCCGCGGGTGGCCAGGCGGCGGCGGAGCTGCGAGCGCTGCAGCGGCAGCTCATTGACCCCGCCGCCGCCGCCACCGTCGCCTCCATAGGCGGCGGCGGCGGTGGCGGCGGCGGCGGCCCGGTGCTGCCGCCGACGCCGACGCCGACGCCGACGCCGACGCCGACGCCGACGCCGACACCGACACCGCTGCCCGACCGGTCCGTCGTGGCGCTCAGATCGGAGCCGGCCGGCAGGGGCGTAGGTGAGAAGGCGGCGGCGGACACGAGAGGGCGGGGGGACGGGGGAAAGGAGGGAGGCCGGTGCGAGAGGTAGCCGCAGGATCAGCATAATGCGGGTCGAGTTGGGAGCGCTGGGGCTGGTAGCGCTGGAGGCCCTGCGTAACGGCCCCCTGTGGGCATTATCCATTTTTAATGCTTCATGTTGCCATGGGGGGGGGGCCCTCGGGTCAACAGCTGCAGCCTCAGCCCCCTCACCGCACACCAGTCTCGGCATGACGGAATCCGCGCCACCGCCGCCGCCACCGCCACCCCGGGTCTCGCGGACTAATCCCTCACCACCCCTCGCCACCGCCACCGCCCCACCGCGCCACCGCCACCGCCGCCGTCCTCGCCACCGCCACCCCCACCAACCCCCCGTCCCTCGCCACAGCTTCCGCCCTCAAGTCCGTCCAGCGCCTCATCTCGGGGGCCAAGGTACCCAAGCTCAACCTGCACGGCCTTGACGGCGGCCCCGGCCACCTGTTGGCGGCCGCCGGGGGGCTGCAGCGCTCCGAATCCACCCTGGCGGAGACCGGCGGGTCGCGGGGCCGGGGGCCGTCTGCGGGGCTGGCGGCGCGGGTCGCGCTGCTGAGGTCCGACGCGGCGGCGGCGTTTGACATGCTGGAGAGGGAGCTGGGGGGGCCGCATCCGCCGGACGGTGAGTAAACGTCTTCCTCCTCCATGAAAGGGATGGGGCGGGGTAGCTGGGACAACCCCCCAAGGGAAGGAGATGAGGGATGGAACGAAAGCATGTAAGGCATGTCGTTGGCGACGGGTGAAACACGTGACAGCTGACAGGGCACACGCGCGCGCGCTGGTGTCGCCTGGGTACGGAGTAGGGGTGTGCGCTGGTGCGGCGAAGGGCGACGGCCAAGGGCGACGGCGAGCCTTCCTGTGTGCGGAGTTGGGTTTGTTGCTTTGTCGATTGTCCGAGGGTCCTATTCCCATGTATAACCCCTTCCTCCCTTCCTGGACGCCTGCCTCGTCTTCCTCCCTCGCTTATATACGTTCATCTCCACCAGCCAGTTTCCCTTACGGCACCTCCCTGGACCCCTTCCCTTCCCGTCCTGTTGCCCCTTTCCCGTCCCTGGACTTCCCTTCCTTCCCTTCCCCCCTTCCCTTCCCTTCCCTTCCCTGGACTTACTCTGGACCCCTTCCCTTCCCTTGCCTTCCCTTGCCTTCCCTTGCCTTCCCCTGCCCCCGCTTCACAGGCCCCGTGCAGCAATGGATGCTGGCCTCAAGTCCGGAGCTGGCTCTGGCCCTGGAGGCGGCCCCCGGGCCCTCCCAGTTGGAGATGATGGTGTCCACCATGAGGTCGCACCTGGGGACAGCCATCGCGGAGGCGGAGGCGGCGGAGGAGGCGAGGTAGGGCTTGGGGGGTGGCGTTGGGTTGGGGGCGGGGCGGGGCGGGGTGCGGCGGGCGGGCGGGGGCGGCCAGGGAGAGGGGCGGCGCCAGGGATGGACTTGGCGTCGGGGGGGGGGGGAGAAGGCAAGGGCGAGGACGGGGGCGAGGGCGAGGACGGGGGCGAAGGCGAGGGGGGAGTCACAGAGGAGCTGCGGATGCAGGAGGGGCGCTGTGGGCCTGTTCCCCAATCTAAGATCCGGATCCGCACCAGAGGATCCGGACGCGGATCTGGATCTAGGGTCTGGGACATCCTTGGCGGCGTGACCGCCAGTCGGTGTTGGCGCGCGGAATCGCCAGGAGGGGGGCCGGGCGGGGCGGGGCGAGGAGCGACACTGACGCGAATACACACCGCATTGGCGTGTGACGCAAGTTCGTTGGCGGTTGACGGGCTCATGTGTGTCGGTGTCGTACGCCGTACAGGAGTGTGGTGGCGCAGGACATGGCTGCGCTCGACCTCCAAGAGATGATCGGCCGCGGCGGGCAGGTATGGTACGGGCGGCTGTCACGCAGGTGTCGTACGGGTGTCGTACGACCGGCGGGCAGAGAAGCACGACACGGGATGACGTCGTGCTGACGCATCTTCAGTTGTCGCCATGCTGGCGTGGCGATATGATTTCATTATATGCCACCAAGAGGGGCCCCACAATCCTGTACAATGCCCTGCCCTTGCCGTACCACCAACCACCTGACAATGGCTAGCGACGCGGTCTTGCCCGCACTGCTGGTATGCTGAAGCCCTTAACCGCTTTGCCGTACTGTCGTACAGGGCGTCGTGTACCGTGGACTGCTCCACGGGCTTGAAACCGCAATTAAGGTCAACGTGAGTCCCGTGGGTCGATGTGTCGTACAGTGTACGGGCTGCCTGCCTGTCTGCGCATCGAGACTCCAATGCCGGCCGCGCGGCGGGCCAAAAGCTGCCGAACCGGCATTGCTGCGCGCTGCGGCGCTGTGGCTATCCGCGCCCGCCTTTATGTTAAACGTCGTACACATCTCGTTCTCGTCCGACCAGGTGTGTCGGGACGGCGAACCGCTTGGGGACGAGGAGCTCGACGCAGCTGCCGCCAAGGCGGGCGCGGCGGGCGACAGCGACGGGATGTTGTCGACGGCGGAATGGGAGGAGCAAAGCGCGCGGCTACGAAAGGTACGACGGTGGTACGGCGGTGATACGGCGGCGGGCGCGGCCTCAGCTAGGATAGTGACGGCGACGGTGACGATGACTTGACTGTTTCAGTGGACCTACGGGACCGGAGGACGTGGGACAGGGCAGCCTAACCCGTGGGTGACGGTCCCTTCGGCGCTGAAGGCGACAAGGCCCCCACGTCGATCGGCCGATGTGAATGAGCGCTTGCACTCGGCTATGGCGGCCGCGGGCCGACACAGGCGGGTCACCACAGGCGCGTGCCGTACAGGACGCCTTTGGCGTGATATGTGGCCCAACAGTGCGGTGTACGACGTGTGTACGACGGTACGGCATCCCAAGCGAGCTAAAGCGACTCACATGCTGCCAACCTCACGAGCAATGGCCCTCGGGCCGGGTTGTCGCACGCCGCCGCCCGTCGCCTCGACCCTCCCTCGACCCTCCCTCCCGCAGGCGAAGCGCGGCGCAATGGAGCACGCGCTGACGCCCACCCTGTCGCACCCGAATATCGTACAGGTGCGCGCGGGGGTTCGCGTGTACGACAACATGCCGTGCATTTCAGGAAGTATGCCGTACTACGGCATTTGTGTGTTTGTCTCCGTTCTTGGGTGTTACGAGTGCTATGGTCCACGAGAGTCATCCGCCCCGGCCGTACTTGATATCGTACACCCTTCCCTCCTCGTGCGTCTTCCCTCCTCTTCACAATTTCCTGACTGATCCGAACCGCCCCAACCGCCCAACTGCCCAACTGCCCGAACCCCCAACGGACATGACGTCGATGCGGGGACCCTGCCCACGTCTGCCCTGGTCCCGCGTGTCATCCTCACCATCATCCTCACCCTCACCATGACCATGACCACGATCACCCTCTGGACCTCCACCCCCAGGTCTATGCCACATTCTCCAATGTAAGCCCGGGGCGCGGGGCCCTTACCTGGTCGGTGTTTGAGCTCGCCTTGGAGAGCCGTGAAGGGGCGGGCAACAGCGGGGGAGGATTTCTAGCGAGCTGGTAGCCCCATGCAATGTGACGGAGATGTGCAGGGTAACGGTAACGGAGGGGGAATGGGCTGTGGACTGAGGGCGAGTCTACTCCACACACAGCCCCGGGCATCTTGTCGTACAGTTACCGTTACCGTTACCAAGCAGGTGGCCCTGTCGGAGTACGTCAAGCCAGGATCTAGAGTGGATGGTCTGATGCGGTACACAACGCATCTGTACGACGAATGCTGTTTATTGCTTACCCACGCGTATCCCCTCCCTGGGCTGCTGATTATTTGTATTTGCACTTGTCCGACCTCGGGTCCCATTTGACCCGTGGGTCTGTCGACCCGTAGGTCTGTTGATCCGTGGGTCTGCTGACCCGTGGGTCTGTTGATCCGTGGGTCTGTTGACTCCTGGATCATGGATCAGGTGATGACCCTGAGCTGCTTACTAATCCTACTTGCACTTGGCCAACCTGGGTTCTTCCGTGGGTCTGTCGACCCGTGGGTCACGTCACGGCAGGTGATGACCGTCCGCTGCACCTTCCGCGGGGAGAGGCAGCCCCAGCTGCGGCTGTGCCCACGGGACAGCGCCATGCTCGCCAACGTCCCCAACACAGGACCGCTGAACCAGGTGGGCCTTATGTCCTCCCCGCTACCCCTCAACCTCCCCCTTACGCCTGTTTTTCTTTTTAACCCCTTTAACCCCTCGCCTGTCTGATCCGGCCCCCGATGGAGATGCCCTGCCTGCATGGTGCGGTGGCGGTGCGGTGCGGTGCGCGGGCCCGCGGAGGCGCTCTGGTTCCGTCGCGCGGTGCTGGACCCGCGTTTCCCGTACACCCTAATCTCGATACCGTACTTAGCCGTACAGTGTCGTACCAACTGGGCATCGCGTGTTGGCCGTGCCGCCCCCGCCCCAACCCAACTAAAACTCCCAACCCCGGCTCCCCCCAAAGCCCTGCCTTGGCTGCGTTCAAATCAACCCCAAAGCCGAACGCCCTGTCTGGGCTTTGTTCAATTCAAAATATATCAACGCCCCCCACAGGTGATCTGCTTTGAGTACTGCGACTGTGGCACGCTCCTGGATGCGGCCCACCAGGGCGCCTTCCGGCCCCCGGGCGCCTCCGCCTTCACCGCTATAGCTAGACCGGCGCTGGTGCCGCTGTACATGTCGCTTCTGGAGGTGCGACGCGAAAGAGCAGTGGTGCCTATACCCTTACTCGGATGTCCGTACATCCGTACAGCCGTACATCCGTACAGCCGGTACTTGCATGTGTGTGTGCATGTGTCGCGGCACGGCATTGAGCCATCACTGCAGCAGCAGGAGGGCTCGATGTGACCACCCTGGTGTTAGAACTACGCGGGGCGGCGCGGACGCTTACTTGTGGGAAGTCGCGATCTGGGGAATCTGGTTCGACTTGGCTGCGTGTGTGTCTTTCGCAAGCAAACGCCCTCGACCCGCTGGTTGCACACATGTGTATTTTGCGAGCGAAGTTCCACGGCTGGTTGACTGTATGTGCGTGCGTGTGAGGGCGTGTGCGTTTAAAAAAGAAACCCGCCCAAATGTGTGTGTGTGTGTGTGTGTGTTATTTAAGCAGGCAGAACAGGAGTGCCTGATATGCGAGGGGCCGAGTGGCTCCCGTTAATTTGCCCGTATGCTTGCAAAAAATACCCATTGCCCGATCCGTGTGTGTGTGTGTATGTGTATGTGTACGGCAGGTGGCGCTAGCGCTGCGGTACCTCCATGCGCGCCGTCTGGTGCACTGCGACGTCAAGCCCGCCAACGTGCTGCTCAAGGGCAGCAACCGGGATGTACGGGGCTGGACGTGCAAGGTACGAGTGGGGGAGGGGAGGGAAGAGGCGGGAGGATGAGGGGTGGGGGCTGCGTGATCGACTTCACGGGCCGCTGTCCTGTTTCCTTCTTTCGTGTGCCAATCCCTCACCGTTCACATACATCCCCCCCTCGCAGCTTTCCGACTTCGGTTGCACCCGGCTGATGACAGAGCTGCAGCAACCCGAGCGCGAGGACGGCCAAACGGCAGCCCAACAGCAGCAGCAGCAGCAGCAGCAGCAGCAGCAGCAGCAGCAACAACACCCGCCGACACAACCGTCGCAGCAACCGCAGCAGTCGCAGCAGTCTCAGCAGTCTCAGCAGTCTCAGCAGCCACCGCAGCCGCAGCCGCAGCAGCCGCAGCTGGGTTTCCGAATGGCAACTCCGCTGGGGACGGTGTCGTACATGGCCCCCGGTGCGGAGGGAGAGTGGGTGTGGAGGGAGGGTGTGCTCGGGTGTGGGTGTGGAGGGAGGAGGCAGGGTCATGACTGGGTCGTGAGGGCGGCGGGTCTATGGGTGTAGCAAACTGTTTTTGGTCAAGGAAAAGGCGACCCATGGGACGGTGTGCGGCTGATTACGGCATAGGCGACCCGTGGGACGGTCACGGCACACGTGACCCATGGGACCGTGAGTGGCTGGTCACGGCGCAGGCGACCCGTGGGACGGCGTGCAGGCTGGTGGTGCTTCAACACGTGATGCATGCAGCGGTCGTGGCCGCTCCCTTCGGCGCAGCCACGCACCCGTCACCCGTCACCTCGATCACACGCCGGCACCCCAGTGCCCGAGCCCCAGTCTGAACGTCACATCTCCCCAAACCGCAATCCCAACCTCCGGTAACCCCCACCACCTCAGAGCTCTTCCTGAAGGGCCACGTCCTGACGGCCGCTGTGGATATCTACGCCTTTGGTACGCAGCAGTCTGCCGTACGTTGTCTGTATCCCTGTTGGGCCTTGCGTGCGTGGGTGCGTGCCTGCCTGCGTGTGTGTGTATGTGTGTGTGTGCCCTGCCGACACCGCCATGCGCCTCAGTCATGACGCAGCCCTGTCCGTTGACGGTTTAGTTGTACACGGTTGGGGTCGTTGGCTCGAGTCGTGGGCTGTGTGCTGTGCTGATTCGGAAGACGTCGGTGAATGGGCCCTCCGGCTGCCCCGGCAGCTGGGGTAGAGCCCGGTGAGGTGACAGAGGAAGGACTGCAAGGACATGGCGATGGCGGGGAAGGGGGGCACGCGGGACGGCCAAGGGGTCGGGTAGCGGCGGGTCGTGAAGGCGGTGGAGCCATCGAGTGGCCTTCAGGGTCCAGGTTTTATTATTAAACCCTCAAAGCCTAAAAAAAATCGGCCCGCGAGCTGTTGCCTTGGGCCCACATGCCCGCCCCGCCCCGCCTCCCTGCACCTACCGTGCGCAGGAATCATGATGTACGAGCTCCTGGCGTGCCGCGCGCCGTACACCGATGTGCCAGCCGCGGTGCGTGGCGGGCTGCATGCTCGCGGCGGCCATGACTCCATGCCACATCAGCCACGCACGTTATTCCGCTTTCCCACCTGTAGCACACGATCGACACGCTTCTAAGCCACACAACCTATGCATTCGCTTCCTTGCTTTGCTATTATATTATTAATGATGTTCATGATGTTGATGGTGTTGATGGCGTCCTCGCTGAACGATCGCACGCACGCACGCCACCCCGGGTCGCCGGCCCCTCCCAAACAGGATGTGCCCCGCTGCGTCGTGCGGTGGCACCTCCGTCCGGAGTTCCACCCGCTGGCACCGCCGGAGTACTGGTGAGCCCGCGGGGGGATCACGGGGGAAGCAGTGTCGTACTCTCGTACAGTGGTACAGCGACTTGGTGGATCGATGGGAGGGGTGTCGTGACGTAGGGCCCACGTGCGTGGCGGGCGGGGTGCGGTCGGGGCGGAGCCGATCATCTGCTGTTGCTGCTGCTGATGGCGGTGATAGGTGGTGGTGGTGGCGGGTGTGGTGGTGGTGGTGGTAGAGGGGGTGTGCGGTGATGTGTGGTGTGTGTAAAAGAGAACTGAGCCGCGAGAAGCGAAGTCGAGCGTAACAGGCGATGTAGGCGAAGGAAGTAAATGACACCCGAAATATCCGGAACCCGAAACCCGAATTACCGACAACCGAGATGGTAGTGGTGTGTACGTGTGTACGTGTGTACGTGTGTACGTGTGTACGTGTGTACGTGTGTACGTGTGTACGTGTGTACGTGTGTACGTGTGTACGTGTGTACGTGTGTACGTGTGTACGTGTGTACGTGTGTACGTGTGTACGTGTGTACGTGTGTACGTGTGTACGTGTGTACGTGTGTACGTGGTGTATGTGGTGTATGTGGTGTGTGTGCGGTGGCCATCCCAGACAGTAAGCAATGCTGGCGCATTGCATGTCCCGGGGGGTTTCGAAACGACTCGCTAAGGTGGTGCGGAGGGTGATGGGGGAAGGGGATGTGATGCGCGTGGGTGTGGACGTGGTTTGGATCCAGCGTCGTACACTGCGGCTTGGGGAAGCTGAAGGCATTGCGGGCGAGCCGTACAGTGCCGTACAGTGGTGAAGCGTACTGTACGGCATGATCCATGCCCCCTTGTAATCTGTGTCGGGGGTCCGTCGCGTTGGTCCGTCAGCCCTGCCGGGCCCCTGTGCGTAGTAGCCGCCACCAGTCCCGCGTTCGTCCCGGGGTGTCCCCCGGCCCTGCCATCCCCGGTGCCTCCGTCCCGTGCCCATCGGCCGTGTCCTCGCGTGCGGCCTCCCATCCTGTCCGCCCATCCGCCCATGGCCCTTCGGGCAGCGCTGTCGGCCCTTCGGGCAGCCTTTCGCGGCCGTTTGTCGCGCCCGTATGGCAAGTCGGCCGTGCAATGGCCCCGGCCCCTGATGGCCCCGGCGGCGCCGCCTATCGGCCATTCGTTGCCGTTTGTTGGCCGCGGCCTGCTGTCAAGGCCGGCTGCCCCCCCGTTCGGCCGTGTGCTGATCCGTGTGGGGTGCTCCTTGGTGGAGATCCGCCCGGCGACCCGTCTGTTCGTCCACCCCTGCTGTCTACCCATTCCGTCTGGGGTACTCCTCCAGTGGGTCCACCCCGCCCGTTAGGCCCCCATCGTTGGCCTGTGCGGCGGTTGGCTCCCCTTCCCTCAGCCCCGGTGGGGCGGTGCGGCGGGGCGTGGCGGCGGGGGTGTGTGGTACTTGGCTTGGCGGGTTGTGTGGCCATCCGGCCGTGTGGCGGCCGGCCGGCGGCGCCGCCTATCGGCCCTTCGCAGCCGTTTGTCGGCCGCGGCCTGCTGTCCAGGCCCGCTGCCCCCCCCCGTTCGCCCGTGTGCTGATCCGTGTGGGGCGGCCGTGTGGCGATCCGGCCGTGTGGCGGTTCACCGATGCGGCCGTGCGGCGGTTCACCCATGAGACCGTGCTGCGGTTCACCTGTGCGCCTGTCGCGCGTTCCCCGGAGCTGTTGCGGGGTGGCGCCATGCTGTGGGCTACTTTGGTATGGTAGGGATCCCGTTCTTCTTCGTCGCACGGATGTGTTGCTTCATATATATGAAACACATTCAGGGATCCATTTTGCAAAGTTTAATGAATTGAACTTCGTTGAATAGGGCGGCGTCCGTGTCGCGTGAAATTTGAACGGGCCGCTCGGCATTTGCCCAGATCTTCTTGGTCGCGTCGTTAGAGACTCAATTTTCAGGATGAATAATCGTGAAATATCTTCTGAATGTTATCTATGAATTTGGTTGGGCGTTTGCCGGCAGGTTCCGTGGCGGGCGTTTGTCCATCGGCCGACATCTTCACGGCGGCGTTTCCGCGCGCAGCTTTCCAAGCCGCCAATTCTGTTGTAAATCGTCCGAATTCATTCCGCCGGATGTTTTGGTCCAGGCCTGGTGGCTGTGCGCGGCGGGGCGGTCCGGCGACCTGACTTGTCCTTCCGTGTACGGGTCCCCGTACCCGCAGCCGTATTTCTGTGCATCGTTCCTCAAGCGATAGTTAATGGAAATAGTTGTATCCGCATCGGCGGCTGCGGGCACGGCGATGGTCTTGGCCGCCTACTCTGATAAGGGTGCGGGCGTGCGTGTGTGCGGGGGTGCCTGTATCCGTCTCTACACCGCCCTCCGCGCCTGTCCTGCTCTCGGGGCCATCTGTCGACACCATGGAGACTACGGTTCGAATCGGACCGGCTGAAAGGCCATCCCGATCGACTCCCAGCCCTGTCGATACAGGGGGGGGGGCGTTTACGGCGATGGTCTTGGCCGCCTACTCTGATAAGGGTGCGGGCGTGCGTGTGTGCGGGGGTGCCTGTATCCGTCTCTACACCGCCCTCCGCGCCTGTCCTGCTCTCGGGGCCATCTGTCGACACCATGGAGACTACGGTTCGAATCGGACCGGCTGAAAGGCCATCCCGATCGACTCCCAGCCCTGTCGATACAGGGGGGGGGGCTAAACGCCCCCCCCCCGGGACAAGGTGCTGTCTTGCGGCCGCTGGTGGGTGCCTTGCTTGGTGCGCAAAGCCATGGCGCAGCTGAGCGCTGACGCGTCGAGGCATGTGCCCCAGCCCGTGCTCCGAAACCAGCCCCCTCTGGGTCTCCTCCTCGAACCGGAGACACGGCACGCCTGCCTCATCACACGCCCGCCCGCCCGCCCGCCTCCATCCCGCTGCCTGCTGCCGTACTTTACTTGGATGTGCCGTACACCTACTGCAGCGCGCTGGCGGCGCGCTGCTGGTCTGGCGCCCCCGCGCGCCGCCCCACGGCGTCCCAGCTGGTGTCGGAGATCGAGAAGCTGCTCAAGGCCGCCAAGAAGGCCGAGGAGGTGCAGCGACAGACCACCCACTTGGCAGCACGGAACAGCAGTTGGTCGAGTGCAACGGCAGCGGCTGCGCCTCCGCCGGCGCCGGCGCCGGGCCCGCCGCCGCCGACGGCGGCGGCGCCGGGCGACGCCGCCGTCTCCCCCGACGCGGGTCCGGCGCCGCGGCTGCCCGCCTCCCTCGCGCAGACGGTCCGGGCAGAGTCAGGGCCGGAGGCGGCGGCGGGGGTACGGAAAGGCCAACCGAACTTGTCGCCACGACTCGTGGCCCGGCTGGCTCAGGCGTCTGTGGGGTCGCCGCAGTGCTGTCTGCCCGAGCTGGCGGCCAAATGCGCGCCGCTCAGCGAAGACCTGTGAGGGACTGACGACTGACCCGCGGGTCGGTGTTTGCTTTTGCAAGCGGGTTTGCAAGCGGGTTTGCAAGCATGCAAGATTAGCACTGGATGCCTCTTGTACGGCATTGCCCACTTGAAAGTGCCATCCATGGCTCATTGTCAATCGTGTAGACGGTACGGTGGATACAGATGGTACGGCGGATACGGCGTCGAATTTGATGACTTGGCGCGCCACTTTTGTCTCACGGCGCCATCAGTCTGCTGTTGTTGTCTAAATCATTTGCGGTCAGTCGGGCCGAGAACTTGCGAAAGCTGTCATGAAAACTACGCGGCGCACGACAACTCGCGCGCCGTATAACCACACACTTGTTTTGCGCCGCATGCAAAGTACTTACGGCGGTTCGTGGTTGGCAGAGGCCAGGGGTATAGCTGATGCAGCAGCCGTACTGCAACCGTACGGCACGCTGATGTGTTTCGGCGGTGAGCACTGAGATTATGGGGGGGCATGCAACCTTATCCGCTGTTCAGGGGCGATGCTGGTCGCCCACCCGGGGTGGGTAGGTGACGGGGGGCCGGCCGCAGCTACTCGGCTGGGGAACCTCACAACTGCCACGCAGCGCCAGTTCCGCTCGCCATCGCCTCCTCCTCCTCCTCCAACTCCTCCTCCTGCCAGCTCCTTGTCCTCTGCCTCGCCTCCACTTCCTCGTCGCCCGCACTGCTGGATCATCCTTCCTTCCTTCCTGGCGGTTGTTTGTTTGGCTCATGCGAGATGGGCTGGGTTGCAGGGGGGCCTCGGGGGGCACCCCACAGATACGTACATACGTACGGCGAGGACCATTTTCACTCCGTCCGGCTCGAGCGCAGTGTGTGGCAGGCAAGGCCAGCAGCTCTCGCGCAACTGCGTGTGGCAGGCAAGGCTGCCTTGGGACGTGGGCCTTGCAGCAGGAGGGTGAGGGTACACATCGTCAAGGGTGTTGTGTAGAGGTGTAGGGTTCGTGAGCCCGAGCCCCGTTCGTTCGGGCTAGCTTTTGAGGGGGTGCGTCTCAACGGGCGATGAGCGGTACGTACGGTGTTTGCCGTCCGAGCGAGCGGGAGATTGCGGGGCAGGACAACAAGAATGACATAGGATGGAAAAGCCGTGCGGCCCTTCCCCTCAAGCTCTCGACGCCCGGCGGGGCTCCGAGCGTCCAGGCCGCGCTGCGCCCGAGCAGGCAGCTTTGTGGGGCCTTACATAAGGCAGGAATTTGTAGGGCCGTACATAAGGCCCCGAGGGAGAGGCGGATCGATCGGTCCGCCCTACATGAGCGCACCCGGGGCGTCGAACGAAGCGACTCCTCGGCTCAAGCAGGCGGGCGCCGCCGCCGCCTTACTTGTCTGTGCGGGGTGCGGAGCTCGTAGGATCCCTCATGAGGCAGGGCTGTGTGCCGTACTTGGTCGTACTCGTGGCAGGTTGAGAGACGCACATGATGTCGGCGGACGGTTGACGGCTGCCCCTCCCCCACCTTTCTGAGGACCTGGAGGGGACCCGCGCGCGGCATGGCAACCCGCGACTCGGACTCATCTGCAGCCGCATCGATTCAGACGACGGCGAGCCGCCGGCGGTCGATCTCGCCGGGGAGCTCATTCGCTTCCGGCTAGCCCGGCCCTCGCCCATTGGAGGCACCTCATCAGCTCCCCGGGTCGAAGAACGCAAGTTGGGTGTTGCTTTATTGCGGGGGGTTAGCCGGGTGGCATGGGCTCCAAGTGAGGGGGCGTTTGGAGCTTTGGTGCGTTGGGGATCATCTGGACGCGTTGGGTGCCGGGGCATTCGTTCCTTGCTTGACTTAACACTACTATAGATGTTTTGTATTCTACTGGGTGAAAAACACGCAGGCTTTCGGCCCAGCAGTGCTTGGGTGGCTGGCCAGGAGCTGGCCTGGCGGGGGGACGGGGACTTGCTTACTGGGGTAGGAATGCCCGGGCACCGAGAGATACCGTAAATAATGGCGTCATTGCGCGGGGATAGGATAATGCAAGCTTGCTTTCAAGGGCTGTGCGCGGGCGGGCGGGGCATTGCCGCTGCCGCTGAAGCTGCCGCGGGTGTGTGTCCTCACTTCGGTCGGGGGCGGCGCGGGGGCTCCCGAGTGACTCGAGTGTGTGTGTGGCCGTGGAGGTAGGACCGCCCGCCGTGGACGTTGGTGGCCTGCCCAGCGGGGCGAAGCGGGCCCGCGGACCCGGCCAGTAGTCCGCCCGGGTTTTTTCATGAGGCTGTGTATGTACGGCCCTGGGGTATAGTTGTGCGGGCTTTGAGCTGGGCTCCGGATCCTAGGTATACTGTCGTATTACACAAAGATGTCGTACTGTCGCCATCGGGCGGTGGGGCTTCTGGCGGCCTGTCTTACTTGGTTACTTGCCGTTGGGGGGCGGCGGCGCTGCCCCACGACAGCGTGCGGACCTTGACCGCGTGCATCCTTTGACCGCCGGCTGGTGCCTTTGCGGGTGTCCGATACTGAGCATGAATGAACGCGGAGAGCCCGTGGCGGTGATGGTGGCGGTGATGGTGGCGGTGGTCTGTGGCGGTGGTCGGTGGCGGTGATCGTGGCGGTGATGGTGGCGGTGATGGTGGCGGTGATGGTGGCGGTGATGGTGGCGGTGATGGTGGCGGTGGTCGGTGGCGGTGATGGTGGCGGTGGTCGGTGGCGGTGGGTGGCGGTGGTGGCGGTGATGGTGGCGGTGGTCGGTGGCGGTGATGGTGGCGGTGGTCGGTGGCGGTGATGGTGGCGGTGGTCGGTGGCGGTGATGGTGGCGGTGGTCGGTGGCGGTGATGGTGGCGGTGGTCGGTGGCGGTGATGGTGGCGGTGGTCGGTGGCGGTGATGGTGGCGGTGGTCGGTGGCGGTGATGGTGGCGGTGGTCGGTGGCGGTGATGGTGGCGGTGGTCGGTGGCGGTGATGGTGGCGGTGATGGTGGCGGTGGTCGGTGGCGGTGATGGTGGCGGTGATGGTGGCGGTGATGGTGGCGGTGATGGTGGCGGTGATGGTGGCGGTGATGGTGGCGGTGATGGTGGCGGTGATGGTGGCGGTGATGGTGGCGGTGATGGTGGCGGTGATGGTGGCGGTGATGGTGGCGGTGATGGTGGCGGTGATGGTGGCGGTGATGGTGGCGGTGATGGTGGCGGTGATGGTGGCGGTGATGGTGGCGGTGATGGTGGCGGTGATGGTGGCGGTGATGGTGGCGGTGATGGTGGCGGTGATGGTGGCGGTGATGGTGGCGGTGATGGTGGCGGTGATGGTGGCGGTGATGGTGGCGGTGATGGTGGCGGTGATGGTGGCGGTGATGGTGGCGGTGATGGTGGCGGTGATGGTGGCGGTGATGGTGGCGGTGATGGTGGCGGTGATGGTGGCGGTGATGGTGGCGGTGATGGTGGCGGTGATGGTGGCGGTGATGGTGGCGGTGATGGTGGCGGTGATGGTGGCGGTGATGGTGGCGGTGATGGTGGCGGTGATGGTGGCGGTGATGGTGGCGGTGATGGTGGCGGTGATGGTGGCGGTGATGGTGGCGGTGATGGTGGCGGTGATGGTGGCGGTGATGGTGGCGGTGATGGTGGCGGTGATGGTGGCGGTGATGGTGGCGGTGATGGTGGCGGTGATGGTGGCGGTGATGGTGGCGGTGATGGTGGCGGTGATGGTGTGCCGTGGTGATGATCCTGTGCAACCAGGGCAGCAGGATAGTTAGTCGAATACCAGCAGTGGCCTCAGCGGGGGCCGCGGGGGAATGGGACGATCACGTAAACACTGGGCCCTTGTTGGGGGGCCGGGGCTGGGAGGTGTTCTTGACCCTGGGCGGCAGTCCAGACAGACAGCCCCCGAGGGTGACTCGCGAGCTCCCTCGTCGCCCTCCAAGACTACCGGCCACTGCCGGAGACGGACGACGGCCTTGGCTGTGGTGGTGAATCGTTCGTAAATAAGAGCGCCCCGGTGCGTGGCTGACTCTCCCTGAGTGGGCTTTATCCCTGGCTGCGGCTGGCCCCCAGGAACGGGGTGGTTCCCTGGTGGAGTGGGTGCGGGCTGCGCGGTGGGCTTCGGTGCACCTGTGGAGCCTGTCCGGTCTCCGGTGCGCCAGGGTGGCGACGGTTTCGGTTTCTTGCAGTGTGTGGTTAGCGAGGAAGCTATCGGCTGCCACCGATGACCGTAGCGGGGTCCACTGTAGCATCATCATTAATAAAATGATGGTGGTGATGGTGGCGGTGATGGTGAATTGGTGAATTGGTGATTGGTGACTGGTGACTGGTGATGGTGATGGTGATGGTGATTGTGTTGGTGGTGGGAGTATCGTGGCTGGGCTGTGGCTGGAAGGCGCGGCAGGCGGACACGCACGCACGCCGGTGGCCGGGTAGCTGAGTATTTCACGAACAAGTCACTCACTTCCAACCGCAGACAGCAGGCTGCGTCGCTTGGTCCCCAGAGCGAGGTGCCAGCTGGTTTTGGGAGTGGTAGTGGGAGTGGTTGTGGTAGTGGGAGTGGGGGCGACCTGCGGCGCGTGCGTCCTTGCTGCCAAGGGGCCAGCAGGGGGGCGTGGGGAGGCCGCTGCGTGTGGGTGGCGCCACCCGCCCACCCACCCATGCATGAGCGATCACCAGTTCACTGCGCGAGATGATGTGGAGATGATGTGGAGATGATGCGGAGATGATGCGGAGATGATGCGCACTTGGCATCAAGTACGATAGCCCTCTGCGCCTTTGTTTCGTCCAGTTTACATGGCGCAATTTCCTCAGTCCCACATTGTTTTATCAGGCTTGCCAGCGTTGGGCTGCATCGCAAACTGCATTTATCGACATGTTCACGTGTGTGAGCCAGCAGGCGGCCGCATCGGCGCCTTGCGGTTCCCTCTCCTTCGTGACCTGGATTGTTCATTACTCGTGCTGTGCCGTGCTGTGCCGTGCCGTGCCGTGCCAGATACGATGTTGTAATGGCACCGCTGCTCATCGAACGACGCCCGGTCGATGCATCTAGACTTATTGTTCCTTGTATGTTGTTGGGGTGCTGCCGCTGCTGCATACAGCTGTGGTGTGGGGTGTACGGCCCTGCCCAGCCACCGGCTGTGATGTTAGAAGTGGAAGGGACGCTGGGTGGCAATCGGAGGGGACGGGGCGGATCGGTGAGGCACCTTTTGTCTGGGTTGGTGTGAGGGGTATGCCACAGTGCCAGGCGTGCCACAGTGCCAGGGATGTGCCACAGTGCCAGGCGTGTGGCAGGGGTCAGTGCGAGACAGGTGCACTAGTTCGGCTCGTGCCAGGAGGGGCACATCGTGGCATCACGGTCTGTTAGCTTGTTGTGATGAACGTCATCGTCAGTTCGTCACGCGCCTTGGTCTTCACCTAACCGAGGCGTGTGTCGTTAGTGAGGGCGCGGGGGGATGGACGGATCAAGGCGGAGCTCCTCCCGGCCTCGGAGCCTCCTGCTGCCACGGCGTGTACGGTAGGTACTGCTCATTCGTACTGCGGTACTCGCATGCATGTCTCAAATGCAGTCAAGCAAATACGGTAGATGGGACGTGTCACTCTGCGGTCGGACCGCCCCAGCCACCGCTACGCCTCCTGCAGCGCTCAGCCTCGGTCATCGCCCCCCTCGCACGGATGCCTGGTATCGGCCGGACTGTCCGGCCAACGGCGGGGCCGGGTTGCTAGGCTGAGTCGCTGGGTGGAGGTGAATGAGCTGCGAAGCAGCACCATACCGACGCCCCGGATGGCTGTGTTTAATGAGAAACCCGCCCAGGTGGCTGTGTGGATAGGATAAGAGAACTGAGTCCGCGAGGAGAAGAGCCCGCGGGAGGAACGCGTACGTCCGTGCGGGTGTTACGGGAGGACTGAGCCGCGAGGCACAAAGCTGGTTGGCTGTGTGGGCGGGGCGCCTGGGTGGCCAGCTGTGTGGGTAAGGTCAGGAGCCTCAGGTACGATATCTGTTACAGCAACCGCAGCAACAGCCCGCATGGCGGATCCAACCGCGCCAGCAACGCCCAGCTGGCCCGGGTCCGACGCACAAACCAGGTCGGCAAGGATCGTCACCGGGTTGATACCAACGGGCAATCAGATTGAAGTATTAATGATTATATTAATTGACGCGTGCTTGGTCCATGATCCCTGTGCCGATGACGATAACGACGTACCAGGATGGGTAGCGCACGCACCTGGGGCAATCTGGTGGAATGACTTGCTTCGTAATTGTCGCATCTCAGCAAGCGCAATGTGCTTCGCAAAGATACATGCTTTAAACAACAACCCGGGTACGGTGCTCGGCATTGGTCATTGATGCTCCTGCGACATTGTTCATTGCGACGTGGGCGAACGGATGCAGCGATCAGACAGCGTGATTAGGCAGCCTGCTCGGGCAGCAGTACCGTACACATGAGTAATTCTCGTCGTCAGAAATGTTTTAGTCCGTCACGGATTGAGATGATCAATTGTTAGACGTAAATTATAACCCTGGCACTTGTTTGTGTTGTAAATGGACTCAATTCTTTTGTAAATACGGTACCGTATAGAAATACCGTACGGTAACGGCTTTCATCTCAAGTCTGTAACTACCTATGTACTTCGTAGTTTGATGATAAGGTGCAAACTTACTTTTAGGGTAACCTGGTGAATTCAGTGCTTAAGAGTGCAGCATGCAATTTTCGGGCTGGTCCAGGTGGCCGCCAAACACCTGCCCGCAGGCTGTGCGCCACCTAATTATGGTGCAACTTTAGTCAGTCAAAGCAGAAGGACACGCGAAGGTGACGTAACAGAATGCGTCATGGGCAACATTTTGTGCGGTGTTTTACCGAAGAAATCATTGCCAAGGCCGGAAATATGTCCAAGTGCATCCGTGCCGGCAAAGCAGGCGCCGGCGATGCCATCCGTGCCTGCACCTTCAATGGCGGAGGGAGAATTGCGGTCGCCGTTTGATGGCGGGGCGGTCCTGCTAGCAGCGGGACTCATGCCGGAGCTACCTTCCTTAGCGCCCCAACCCAACGCGGCGACCGGAGCCACACTCACCACCAACTGCATCATCCCGTCGGTGCCCGTCGGTGAGGCGGCGCTCAACCTGCAGACGTGCCAACAGCTTCTCGATTCAGTCCAGCTCATCAGCTGCATCGGGAGCGGATCATTTGCGCTGGTGTACCGAGGTACGGGCCCTGGCCTCCGACAGAGAGGGCGCTGTTCGCCTGGTGCCATCCACCTCCTTCCGCCAGGGCCCCAGAGCACGGCCCGCTGACGGGTCGACTAAACCTCTCGCCCTCGCGCGGCTCAGTTCTCCAATAACACCCAACCCCCCAACCCCCCAAACGCCCACACACCCACACACCCACACACCCGCCTGGCAAGTCACGCGCCCCTGCCTCGCCACCCAAACGACCCACATCGGCGCAAGCCGACCCACATCGCCGCATGCATGCCGACTGAGCGAGGCCCCCCGCCCACCCACCCACCCACCCCCGGCTGCGGCCCCCCCCCAGGCGTGTACCAGGGCAGCGACTGTGCGGTCAAGTTCATGTGCTCCAATGCGCTGGATCGCACCGGGGTCCGGGAGGCGCTGGTGGGGCCGCAGCTCCACCATCCGCAGGTACAGGCGGGGTTTCGGAGGGGTTTCGGAGGGGTTTCGGAGCAGACCGCGACAGGGACGGGCGCACGGAGGGGTTTCGGAGCAGACCGCGACAGGGACGGGCGCACGGAGATGTTTCGGAGCAGACCGCGACAGGGACGGGCGCACGGAGGGGTTTTGGAGCAAATCGCGACAGGGACGGCCGCACGGAGGGGTTTTGGAGCAAACCGCGACAGGGACGGGCGCACGGAGGGGTTTTGGAGCAAACCGCGACAGGGACGGGCGCACGGAGGGGTTTTGGAGCAAACCGCGACAGGGACGGGCGCACGGAGGGGTTTTGGAGCAAACCGCGACAGGGACGGGCGCACGGAGGGGTTTCGGAGCAAACCGCGATAGGGACGGGCACACGGAATAAAAGCGAACGGGGGTGTAATAGGAAACCCAGACCAGAAACGAACAAACGTAGCAAACGGGAGGTTTAGCCTCTGGGAACGCCCGTAGGTAGTGGGGCGAACTAAGCGGGGTTCCGGAGCAAACCGCCCCCGGTGGGCCGCTGGGCCGCCGCTGCGGTCTTGTGCACACGCTCTTCCCCCCCGCTCTCGCGCCACCTCCCCCCAACCCTGCGTGACGACCCGACCCCGCATCATTCCTGTACGGCACCATGTGTCGTACACTTGCCTTTCCTGCAGGTTCTACGGACGTACGTCACACGAGCTGCCGTACTTACTCGGGAGTTCCTGGAGTCGTTCGCGGAGGAGGGCAGGGGCGGCATCGGCAGCGGCCCCTCCGACCCGTCGGCCAGTGGCGCGACGACGCCCGGCTCGTCCATCCCCGTGATGCCGTCCATGGGTTCGGGTGCGTACGGCCCCGTACTGTATTGCATCTCTATGACCTTCTCGCCCAGCGGCCGCTGGCCACCAGCGGCCGGGCATCGGCCGGCCCCGCTCGCGCCGCAGAAGCGACTGGGGCGCGGGAGAGAGGGAGAGAGGGAGAGGGGGGAGGGAAAGGGGGAGGGACGGGGAAGGGAGAGGGGGGAAGGGGTTGCAGCACGCCCACCCCCCTGGAGCCCCGGACGCGCCTGCCTGCGCGGTTTTCTGTTGCGGGGCAGATACCCACCCCTCCCTGGCATGCGGGCCATCATCCGCTCCTCCGCCTCCCTCCTCGCCCGCACCTCCTCCTGTCCTCCAACGGCTGCCGCGTTGCCCCCTCGCCCTCCCCTCCCTCGCCCTCAAATGCCCTCCTCGCCCTCCTCGCCCCCCTCGCCCTGCTCGGCCTCAAATGCCCTCCCGCCTTCCGGCCCCTTCGCATCCCCACGGCCCCTTCGGCACCCCACGCCCCCGCCCCAGAGGACGGCTTCGGCAACCCGCGCAAGGTGTCCCACGCGCGTCAGGGCTGGCGGGAGATGCTTGCGGCCATCGGCGCTGGCCCCCATCAGACGATGGTGATGGCGGTGCAGGAGCTGTGCGAGCTGGGCAGCCTGCAGGCCGCCATCCAGAGGAGCGCCTTCCGGCCCAAGCCGGGGCTGCGGACGGAGGACCTGGCGCGGCGCGCGCTGCTGCGCACCGCCGCCGAGATCAGCCGCGGGATGATCCACCTGCACGCGGCGTCGGTGGTGCACGGTGCGGGGGTGGTGGTGTGGGGGTTGGGGGGGAGGGATGGAGGGAGGGAGGGTACTGGTGCTCGGTGCGGTGAAGGTGGGAGGGGGTGGACGGTGGGAGGGAGGGACGGTGGTGCGTGGTGCGGGGATGGTGGGGATGGTGGGGGTGGGAGTGGGCGGGTTTAGGGGCGGGGCGGTGGATGAGGGGATGCTGGAGGAAGTATCCCTCCCGGCTGGATGGGTTCAGGGGGGTTGAGGGACCCGGGAGGTCACGGGTGGGGGCTTTGAGTTGGGGCCGGGGTGGGAGTACGGCCAAAGGGGGGGTAAGGATTTTGTAGGAGAGCAAGCAGAGATGAAGCATCAGGAACTGAGGTAGCCGCACAGGCAGGACAGGCTCGAGCGTTAACCCCTGAAACTTAGAGAACACAAGATGCTGAGGACAGGAACAGAGAGTTCAAGGCATTGGGCCTGTGTTGATGAGGACCGGAGGGCATTCCAATCACCGTCCGTTTCCGCTCCTTGCACTCGCCCTCCCCTCGCCCTCCCCTCACCCTCCCCTCACCCTCCCCTCACCCTCCCCTCGCCGTGTCGCCAACTGGGACTGTGCCACCACTGCCCCGTCCCGCCCCGCCTGCCGCCCCGCCCCGCCTGCTCGGCCTCCCCCCCGCCTGCTGCCCCTCCCCCGCCTGCCTGAAATGTCTACCAGTTTCCTACACCCCCCCTCCCCCGCCTGCCTGCCGCCTCGCCCCCCCGCCCGTGTCAGGCGACCTGAAACCCGCGAATGTGCTGCTGGCGAAATCCCGAATGGACCGTAGAGGTTACACGGCCAAGGTGGGGACTGGGTACCGGAGGGGGGAATAGAACCACCGAGGAGGGGTGAGGGGGAGGCGGGGCAGGAGGGAAAGAGGGGCGAGGACAGAGGGCTGGAGGCGATACACCCCACCGGGGGGAGCCAGGGAAGGGGCGTTGCCCTCTTCCCCCCAGCTAGGTAGCAGTCTTTGGGTTTACCACTCTTCTCGTTAGCATTGGGGATTCTGTTCAGTTCGCGCGCAGTAGACGACGTCATGCTGCACTACAGTCTGTCACATGCCCGACTACCCAACTGGTCAGCCGTCCACTGTCTGAACACATCGGCTACTACTGCGCTCGCCGGCGTTGACCCGTCGCCGTCTTCGTCCATCCTAACATCAGTTTGGTGCTCGTTTGCGGTGTCGCTGCCTTGATTGACACAAGTGGGCCGGGTTTCTAGCGGCTGGTTTTTGGTGGGCACGAAACCCATTCTGCAAGCCTCGTCCCGCCCCGCCCCGCCCCGACCCGACCCGACCCGACCCGACCCGACCCGACCCGACCCGACCCGACCCGACCCGACCCGACCCGACCCGACCCGACCCGACCCGACCCGACCCGACCCGACCCGACCCGACCCGACCCGACCCGACCCGACCCGACCCGACCCGACCCGACCTGCCCCGACCCGCCCCGCCCCGCCCCGCCCCGCCCTGCCCCGCCCCGCCCCGCCCGGCCCCGCCCGGCCCCGCCCGGTCCGCGGCTGGCAGGTGGCTGACTTCGGCCTCTCCCACGTGCTGGGGCACCGGAGCAAAGCGGAGTCGTCCACGCAGGGTAGGTGGGGGCAGCGGGGCGGCGGGCGGACAGGGAGGGAGGGGCTGTCACACGCGGGAAGGGGGGCAGGGGAAGCACGCACGGCGGGTGTGTTTGAGGCGCGGAGGTGGTGGTGTCGTACACGACACGAAACGCACGGCTGCCGTACGGTACGCGGCAGAGGGTCGTCCACAGCGCCCAGGCGGTTGACGATCGGGGCAAACCAGCCTGGGGCGGGTCGGGGATGGCGACCCAGTGGGCGTCGTAGTTGCTTTGGCGGTTTCCCATTTCCTTGGATGCCGTAGATTCAATGGGTTGCCCTTCAACAATACCAATACCGAGCTCACTAAGATGCCAACCAACGCGCACGTGTGCAACTGCCCCAACCAGCGCGCACGTGCCATGCACGCCAAACTGCGCGATGGTTGGGAGCTATCCGGACTGCCCTGAAAGACCAGAAAGAGGGCGCCCCAGTGCGCAGGTACCAGGTATAAAAACACATGTTGCGCGCAGCAGTAGTGCGACGCATACGATGCCCCCAGCGACATGCCCGGGTGCGGCGCCGCGTGGTGTTGGTGCTGCTGCTGCTGATGCCGCCGTGATGCTGTCGCGATGCTGTACGGCGTGCCGCAGGTACGGTGGCGTACATGTGCCCCGAGTCGTACACGGGCACCGTGTCCAAGGCCGCGGACGTGTACGCCATGGGCATCATCCTGTGGGAGATGCTGACGGGGCAGCGAGTGTACGAGGGTCTTTCCGTTGGTGGGTACGACTGTACGACTGTACGGGTCGTCGTGGGGAGCTGCGGACTGACTACATGCTGCCAGCGTATGATGTCACGCGGGCGTGTCGGGGGCGGACCCAGAGTGCACACACATTTAGGTTTTAGGTTTGAGGATGGGCGGCGCTACGCAGCAGTGGCCATCACGATGTCTGGGGCTGTGGGTCCAGCAGGCAAAACAGGACCGCGGTTGGACCGACCCCGGCGGACCGACATCTCTTTCCCCCGCCGACTAAAGGAGTGTTTTGAACACGTGTACGGATGAGCCTGTACGACGCTGCGACGGCCGTACCCCGGGACCGTGTGACCTGTATGGGACCGACTCACCGACCCATGGGACGCTTGAAACCATCGGACGCGCTCCAGGCCGGGCCCCGAGTCCTGCGCCCCGCACCCGCGGAGAGCGCTCCTGCAGGGGTCAAGCGCTAGGTCGGGCACCTAGGGTTTTGTCTATCAACCCAACCTGGTGCAATGCAACTGGGTGGGTTGCCGCCATGTACGGCTGGCGACGGGCCAGCGGGCCGCTGTATCGTCTCCAGTCCTCTGTGTTCGTTTTCTCCCGTTTGCCCGCACACCCCTCACCCGCACTGTCCCCCGTTCCCCCCCTTGCAGCTCAGATCATGATGGGCGTCAGTCTGCAGGATCTGGCCCCCGAGTGGCCGGACGCGGTGTGGCCTGACCTGTGCGCGCTGGGCCGCCGCTGCATGGCACCCGACCCCGAGCAGCGACCCACCTTCGTGGAACTGGAGAGCCAGCTGGTGGATCTAGAGCTTGTCGTACGGGTAAGGTGGTTGGGACTCTGGATTCTGAATTTATTGGTAGTTCGTTAGTTAGTTGGGTACGGGTATCGGATGATACGGTAGGTACCCTGGAGCGGTGTTGCCATGCTTGCTGAAGGCCGTTGGTCTCTCCTGGTTCCGAGGTTGGATCTGTATGTACGGCATGGAATCTGTACGGCACCGGGCCTGTGGTGCAACTCCATGCCGTGCGCGTGATTCCCGCACTCGTCCTGCACACACGGCCTGGAGGCACCACCGCGGGATGGCGTTACGCTGAGGAGGCGATGATGCAGCGAAACGGAAATTCGTCAACCGAGCGAAACGGGCACTGGTTTGAAACGTGAAACAGACGGACACGGGTAACGAGGGTCAAAGAAGTGAAGTGGACGGCGCCGGTGCTGGTGGTGCTGGTGTACCCGCAGAACGAGGTGAAGGCGCGGCGTGCTGCAGAGCGTCTGACGTTGGGCCAAATCGAGCTTGAGCCGGGCACACCTGTCGCGGTGCCGGCAGCGGCGGCGGCGGAGGCGGAGGTGGCGGCGGCGTGCCCTGGCGGAGTCCACGTGGCGGAGATGGTGCCCGCGGCGGCGGCGCAGGCGCAGGCGGAGGCGGAGGCGGAGCCCTCGTTTTCGACGGCGGTGACGATGACGGTGACGGCGGCCAGCGCCTTAATCACGGACAGCGCCGTACAATTAACGCTGGAGGGCAGCGACGCGGCGGCGGCGGCGGACGGGCGCGGGGCCCCCGGGGGTGATGCTGGCGGCAAGAAGGGCGACGCCGTCGACGTGGGTACGTGCGGGATTGAAGCCATGAAGCTGTGCGCGGGCGACGATGAGGGCCGGGAATGAGGACCGGGAAGGCGGCGGAAGGCAACGCGTCGATTGCGGCGTTGGCGGCGGCGGTGGCAGTAGAGGAAGCAGGCTCCTGCCGTACCCCAGGACAGTTGGATGCGGGGACGGGGGTACTCTTGGCGCGGCCGACAGGAGTTAAGCGCGCTGGCGGGTCAGGGCGTCTGAACCCTGCCAATATAGACGGTGGCTGGCATGGTGGGAGGTGGCGGCGGGCATGGCATGGTGGGAGGTGGTGGCTGGCATGGTGGGAGGTGGCGGCTGGCATGGTGGGTGGTGGTGGCTGGCATGGTGGGAGGCGGTGGCTGGCATGGTGGGAGGTGGCGGCTGGCATGGCATGGTGGGAGGTGGTGGCTGGCATGGTGGGAGGCGGTGGCTGGCATGGCATGGTGGGAGGCGGTGGCTGGCATGGTGGGAGGCGGTGGCTGGCATGGCATGGTGGGAGGCGGTGGCTGGCATGGTGGGAGGTGGTGGCTGGCATGGCATGGTTGGAGGCGGTGGCTGGCATGGCATGGCATGGTGGGAGGTGGTGGCTGGCGTGGTGGGATGTGGTGGCTGGCGTGGTGGGATGTGGTGGCTGGCATGGTGGGAGGTGGTGGCTGGCGTGGTGGGATGTGGTGGCTGGCATGTTGGGTGGCACTCTTACAAGCTGCTAGGCCGCGTGGGTGGGGATCGGTGGCTGCGGGCCTGGGTTGGGTTGGGGGGCGCCAGCAACGGCAACGGAGACTGGTACGACACCGCCCGATCGAACCTTCCACGAACCTTCCACAGGGAACTCCACAATTCACGGCGGGAATCGAGGCGGGACTCAACACACAGGTAGCTGACCTCCTCGGCTTGGGTCGGACGGGTCTCTTCTCTAAACACAGGTAGCTGACGATGCAGGGTGGCGGCTTGTCGGCAGCATTGGCGGAGGCGCTCTTGTGAAATGTGGTGTGGAATGTGGTGTGGAATGTGGTTCTTGGAGGTCGCCGTGGGTGTTTTGCGGGTGTTGGCTACTTGGCGAGAGACTGTTTCGTGCCGGTACTGCCGTACTGGGGGAATTCTCGCCATTGCTGGGTGAGCTGTCAGTCGGTTGGTTCGTTGGTCGGTTGACGGGGAAGCCTTTTGCAGTTGCCGATGGGGTACCGAATGCACGCAGCCACGGCGCACGTCCACATTCTCCACGTCATCCTCCCCCGCACCGTCATCCATCATTACCACCATCATCCATCTTTATTGTTGTGTTGCGTTTCGCAATGCGGGTGGCTCCCGCCGGCTCGGGCGAGAGGTTGAAGGTTGAAGACCGTTGGAAAGCATCCCACTCGCATCGCATCGTACAGTTCCTCATCACTTACCACCCATGTCGTACACTACGTCCGTACTGCTCCCCAGACTTAGTTGCCAGAAGAACTGGGTTCCTGTGAACTGCTCCGGGACGGGATAACGGAACGTTCACGTCCACGCGCGCGCCTGAAGGGGCTCCAGGGGGGCCCGGCAGCCCGGCCCTCCGCCGCGGGAGGGCGTGTATCGTGTGCGCTTGCTTCGTCGCGGTGTACGCGATAGGTTGGTGATACCGGTGGGAGGGTTCCAGTGCCCCGGGGCCACGACGGGTGTCGCCGTGGCCTCCTCCTTCCCTCCGTCCCCACACGACACCTAGCAGATGCCCTCGAAGCAGACCCGGGGTCGCGCGGGGGTTTGCGCGGGGAAGGGGAGGAGAAGGGTTCGCCCTGGTTCGCGGATGCGGGGGCACCTCGCGCCATGCCGTACTGTCGTACTGGCCTATCCGGGTCGGCAGTTGCGTGGTGGAGTGGTGGAAGCGAGAGAGGGGGTGGAAGGCACCGGAACTTCTGGGGTCAGGGAAGCTACAAAGAAATGGGGGCACTGGGAAGGGGTTACTAGAAGCACCCGGGTGTTCGATGCGGGCAATGCCCCGGTTTTACGCGCGAGAATTCGTTCACACTGCCGTGACTGCTTGGAGGCTGTGGCCAGATCCGCAGCCGGGTCGGCGGTTGTTGGAAGGAGAGGCGTGGGGTGGGGCCGGGGTGGGGTGGGGTGCGGCAGGCGACGTGGGAGCCACGGCAGGGAGCCCGGGACAGCGGCGGGCACGGGTGGCGGGGGCGACGTGTTGGGAGGAGGATCCCGCCCTGAGGTGCGGTACGCGAAGCGGTGCCCTGGAGCGATGGCGATTCCTGCTCACGTGACATCCGTACATAGCTACACACACACACGGTATTCGCGGAGGGGCCCGGTGCCTTTTATTTACTGTATGGGTCGGGCGATGAGTGTATGGTGGACGCATACGGGGCAAATATTTGGCGCCACGCAGCCCCTTGCACTCCTGTTCTGCCTGCCTGAGAATGTGCGCACACACACACACACACTACCCGCGCGACAAAAATCGACAGCGCTCTTCCGACACCGCAGCTTTCTATTTAGTATATGGGTCGGGCAATGGGTATATTATGCCGTATATACGCGTGCGGGCAAAACTTTCGGGCGCCACTCGGCCGCTCGCATGTCACGCACACCTGTTCTGCCTGCTTTAGTAACACACCCCCCGTATTCCCGGCGGGACCCGGTGCAAAGTCACCCGCGACCTCGGTTTGCGCGTGACCTGTACGGCGCGGTACGGCATGGCACTTTCGCACGTCCGTACAACTGCCGTTGGGATGTTTGGCATCCTGAATAACAATTGTGATGCAGGAGAAGTGGTGATCAGCAGTAGCTTTTGTGAAGCGATGTCTGTTCTGTTCGATTGATCGCGTTGCGTCGTGATGGTGGGGGCGAAGGTTGTGGTTGCTGTTGCTGCTGGTACGCGGTCGACATAGTGAGAACACACACACCTGGGTGATGATGATGGTGATGGTGGGGGGCCGGTGCCCGCGCGGCGCAGCTTTGCTGCGGGGCGGCTGTCTCCCCGACCAGGATCGGGGCCGCGGAGCAAAACCCCGTTAATCGACCGCGACCAGTACGGTATGCTCGTCCATCCCGTCGTATCTGATTGTACGGATGGATGCGGTGTTGTACTGCATGGACAGGTCCCCGCAGTCTCACCGGGAAAGCGAGGGGCGGGTAGCCAGGGCGCCTACTCTTGAGTGAAGGGCAGAGCAGGGTTGGTTCAAACTTGGGCTAAGCGGCGGTGGCGAGGATGGCAAACTTGGGCTAAGTGGCGGTGGCGAGGATGGCAAACTTGGGCTAAGTGGCGAGGATGGCAAACTTGGGCTAAGTGGCGGTGGCGAGGATGGCAAACTTGGGCTAAGTGGCGGTGGCGAGGATGGCAAACTTGGGCTAAGAGGATGGCAAACTTGGGCTAAGTGGCGGTGGCGAGGATGGCAAACTTGGGCTAAGCAAACTTGGGCTAAGTGGCGTGGCGAGGATGGCAAACTTGGGCTAAGTGGCGGTGGCGAGGATGGCAAACTTGGGCTAAGTGGCGGTGGCGAGGATGGCAAACTTGGGCTAAGTGGCGGTGGCGAGGATGGCAAACTTGGGCTAAGTGGCGGTGGCGAGGATGGCAAACTTGGGCTAAGTGGCGGTGGCGAGGATGGCAAAGGCCTTCAGGCAAGCACTGTTGTGGGACGACGTGGTGTTTTTTCGGAGTTTTTGTGTTTTCGGTGTTAGAAAAAACCTGTTTGCAGTGAAAAGAGCATTACGCCCTGGTGCGTACTATTGTGGTAATAGTAACCGTTACAAGGTGGACCCGAGTCCCGACCGGGTGCTCCAACGGACCCACATAGCTTCGTCGGCGCCTCATCTCATAAACCCCTACCATCACCCGGGGGAGTTTGTCATGCAGCCATACAGGCCAACAAACACACCAGGTTACCGGCGCGCCAGGATTGCCTCTATCTCCTGGATACCACGCCAGACCCGCCGAGCGAATCACATGGCGGGCGGGGACCGGGGAGGGAGCCTATGTGGTGATTTAGGCCAGCAGGCGGTACGATGCAGAGGGATTCAGTTGCGCCTTGAGGCGCTTTTCAGCGAGCCCGGGCGGGTGTCGCCGGATCGCGACCCCGCAGAGCGTTTGTGCGCTTGAACCTTTGAAGGTGGAGACTCGTACCAATTGAAGCTTATTGGGCGGCCGGCCCGTCGGCAGCTCGGCACTGCGCCCTCGAGGGCCTGGTTGGTTGGTTGGTTGGTTGTTACATGTTGTACAGGCCTTACGGCTATAAACATGTGTTCCCCCACAACGGTCATCCGTCAAAGGGCGCACAAAGGGCGCACACTGCGCCCTCGAGGGCCTGCCTTCGATGCCGTACGGTAACACTCTTGCGGTTGTTTTGCATTTATTCGGATCATGCTAAATGAAAGCGTAAAAACGCTGCCAGTGCGAGTTGTGGGCTGCCACGGCAACACCGTAGCATCTAGCATGGATGTTAAAACGAACAACGGACTGCGGTTGGCGTTCATTCTCCTCGTGCGCTCGAGGTACTGGGCCGCGTGAGCCTCGCCGCGATGAATACTGCTCACAATCCTGAGTTTAAAATTTTGCGCAAAGCTACAAACATGAAGCATCGCCGGGGCTTGACTATCTTCATACTTGATTCAGTGACGACAAGTGACCACTATTGATGACATAGCCACAATTTCCATAGCCATTATTTTCTGTCCCATACAGATGTTGGCCGCAGGCCAAAGGCTGTCACTGCTGCTGCCTGTCAGATGTCGTCAAGCAAGCAGCATCGCCGGCGTTGACAACCTCCGACAAGTTCTCCAGCAACTCCAGCAGCACGTTGAAATTGAATCACGCGACGCAAAAGGCCATCTTGGCGCGGGACCGAGCCGCTCTGCGAGTCTCGATGGCACCAATGGAGCGCCAGCACAGCCATCAACCGGCAGCATGGGAAGATGCGCTGTTCTGGTCAAGGAGCTGCTTCGAATATTCACACGCAAGGTGCCGGGCGGCCTCGTCCCCGACGGGCTGGTCCGAGCCTTCATGCAGGTTGGTGACTGACCTGCCCGCGCCCCCCTGACATGACATCCCAAGGATGCACCTCAGGACCGTCCGGCGCATTCCGCACCACAAGCCGCGTTCCACGCCCGGTCAACCTGTCGGCCCCCCTCTCCCCCACATCCATCACCCTCCCAGACATACCAGGACCTGCAGGGCCCCCAGGAGCGGCTTGGGTTCGTCAGCCTGGTTTCGCAGGAGATGGGTCTCTCAGGTGGGTGCGGCGTCCGGCCTCAGTAGCGACTGTTTCTCCGCTTGTCCGATGTCGAGATGTCCCCGACGCGTCGTCTGGTCGTGTTTTTCGCCGCCTGTGGCCGTTCGCCCGTCCTGTGCCCCGTACCACAGTGACGGAGGTGAGGTCCGCCGTACAGCTCTGGGAATCGGCGCTGGCGGCTCGGCCGTCGGACCCGCCTTTGGCGCACTCGCGTGACGAGACGGCGGCGGCGGCGGACACCGCTGCCACCTCGGAGACCGACGCGGGGCACCAGGCGCCCGAGGCCACCTACCGAGCGGCCGACCGCCTTCGCAGCGCCTGCCAACCGCTGTACACGCAGCTCTTCCTGCCCATCAGCCAGGCGCCTCAGGGTGGGTCGCGGGGGTGGGGTGCCTGGCAGAGAGGGTCACGGGGGTCGGGTGCCTGGCAGAGAGGGTCGCGGGGGTCGGGTGCCTGGCAGAGAGGGTCGCGGGGGTCGGGTGCCTGGCAGAGAGGGTCGCGGGGGTCGGGTGCCTGGCAGAGAGGGTCGCGGGGGTCGGGTGCCTGGCAGAGAGGGTCGCGGGGGTCGGGTGCCTGGCAGAGAGGGCCGCGGGGGTCGGGTGCCTGGCAGAGAGGGTCGCGGGGGTCGGGTGCCTGGCAGAGAGGGTCGCGGGGGTCGGGTGCCTGGCAGAGAGGGTCGCGGGGGTCGGGTGCCTGGCAGAGAGGGCCGCGGGGGTCGGGTGCCTGGCAGAGAGGGTCGCGGGGGTCGGGTGCCTGGCAGAGAGGGTCGCGGGGGTCGGGTGCCTGGCAGAGAAGGTCGCGGGGGTCGGGTGCCTGGCAGAGAGGGTCGCGGGGGTCGGGTGCCTGGCAGAGAGGCAGACCGACCGACCCCAGGGGTTTGGTTGGTGGTTGGTGGAAACACCCACAACAGAGGTGGGGTGATAGGGAGCAGAACGGAAAACCAGACGCAGAGGGTGATTCGTGGTCTAGCCTGCGGTCCATCACCGCCATCCCGCCGCCATCACATTGACCATCACCACCCCTTTCGCCACCAACACCATTGCCTCCGCCTTTGCCGCAGGGATGAAGTTCCTAGTGGACCTGCGGGCCGATGTGCTGCAGCTGGCGGCGGCGCAGCAAGCCTCTGCCGGACCCTCCGCGGGGGCGCCGCTGCGGGCCCTGGCGGACCACCTCAGGTCGGGTCAGGTGCGCGTCGGCCGCGATTGATAGATAGATAAATAGATAGACAGGCGGGTTGTGGTTCCCTGCTGTTGGTCCAACCGCCCGCCGCAATCCCAACGATCCACCCGCCGCGCCCCAGCCCCTTTGCGGCACATAAGGCCCACCTGCACTGACCGCCCGATCGGCCCCATCCCCCCCGCCCCCGCCCCCGCAGGCAGTCCCTGGCGGAGTGGTTTAGTGTGGGCCTGCTGCACCTCCAGCCCATCTCGTGGCAGGAGTCCTCCGCGGCGATGCTGGTGCGGACCGGGGCGGGCGCGTACCGGGTGGTGATCGACCCTGGGGGGTCGCTTATCTAAACACACAGACATGCGCACATCACACATGCTCCTCATACACACACATGGCGGGCGGGTGCGTTGCATTTCTGAACACACACACATGCGGTTCTGGGCGGGTTTCTCATTGAACACACACACGCGCGCAGGAGCGGGTGATGCAGTGTGAGGCGGTGCACCCGCTGGGAGGCAGCTGGGAGGAGCTGCGGCGGCGGCTGGGTCCGCGGCGCCGCGTGTTCGCTTTCACGCACCCGAGCATGCCGGGGGAGCCGCTGGTGGTGCTGCACACGGCGCTGATGGACAGGGTGAGGGGGTTGGGGTTGGGACCGGGTGGGAGGGCTGGGCTGGGGCTGGGACAGGGTGAGAGGGCTGAGGTTGGGCTGGGGTTGGGCTGGGGTTGGGACGATTACACGGCTGGGAGCAGTGGAGCGAGGGAAAGAGAGAGAAAGAGAGAGAGAGAGAGAGAGAGAGAGAGAGAGAGAGAGAGAGGGAGGTGTGGTCAGGCGGTTCGGGGGTGGGACGGGTGCGTGGCGGCGCTGTCCGGTTGCCGGTAGGTGTGTTGTGTGTCGTCTTCGCGTGCGTCGTTGGGAGGGAGGGGATGCAATGCCAATCTTGGGGGGATGCTGGGTGCGTTCGCCATGCCTCTTCGGCTGTTGATGACTTGATGTTGGCTTCACATTTTACAACCCCGTTTGTTATGCGCTGTTGGGGGGTTCGTTCCTTGGGCACTTGTGCGCGCGCGTGTGCGCGTCGCTGGTCGATGGTCGTCGAAGTCCGAGGCCGTTGACGATGCAACCCCGTACGCGTACGCCGTTGGGTTGGCTTCCCTTGACCCATCGTGTGTTTATTGAGAAACGGCTGATGGTGGGTCCAGCCGGTCGCCGGGCGTGTGTACAGGTCGGAGGTGAGCCCGAGGTGACCACGTCAGGCACGCCCGTTGCTGTGCGAGGACCTCGTCCTCCAGCTCGCGCGCTCACTCAGGCGATGACAGCAAGTGCGCCCCCGCCCTTTTTGCGGCTCGGTATCATCCGGGGTGCATTCCCCCCGCCCCGGAGTGCCACAGCCCGCAGCCTCCATGCACGACATCCTGCACGAGGACGAGGGCGGGGACTCGGCCAAGCACGAGGGCGGGCGCGATGACGGCGCCGCGGGCACTCTGCACCCCGCGCGGCCTGGCGCGGGGCCGGGGCCCCGGCCCTCGCCATCTTCAGACGCTGCGATGGCAGCTGCGGCAGCCACGCCAGCGCCGACCACCGCCGTCTTCTACTCCATCTCGGCCAGCCAGCCGGGGCTCAAGGGCATCGACCTGGGCCAGTTCCTAATCAAGCGCGTCGCGGAGCAGCTGATGGTGGGTCCAACCGGACGCCCCCGAGCGGGGCCCCCGCCCGCCGGATCGAAAGCGACCACACGCGCTGAGCCAACTCGGAAACATGCAAGGCAGCCACTCAATTACCCTTGCCTGTACACACACCGAATATGTGCACATGTGGCATCACCCAACTGCCGTCTGCGACCTTGCGCCCCATCCGTACGTTACCGTACCGCATCCGTACCACATCCGTACGCGTCCCTGCCTACAAATCCCTCCTCCGCGATTCTTGCCTGTTGCCGCGCCACCACCATAGTAACCTATTAGTTTTTCATCTTGTCTATTTACTGTCTTTTTGCCTTGTTCCCTTCCGCTTCGCCTCACCACTTGCTCCCTTCCGCATTCCCGCATGACGGACGACCGACGCTGCTTCCGTGGGGACCGACACTTTTCATTCGTCATACATTTCGCAGGTCGGTAACAAATCCGTTTGCGTGCGTAAAAGCGTTTCCGTAGTTATTGTTTGCTGTGTGATTTGCCTTGCGGTGGTGGCGCGGTTGCCTGTTCGCGCGCCTACATATGGTACGTATTTTCTTTGTAGGTTATGTGGCAAGTATGGTGCCACCTGGGATCGGGCGGGCGGGCGGGTTGCATTTCTAAACACACCGAATATCTGCGCCGACCAGGAACTGCCTGTCAAGGCAACAGCCGAAGGCACACACCCCCTCTGGCACCGGCCCCTGTGTCCGTCCGCAGGCAGAGTACCCGAGCATCCGCCGCCTGGTGACGTTGTCGCCGCTTCCCAACTTCCGCGCATGGCTGGTGTCGCGGTTGCGTCAGGAGCAGTCAGGAGCGGCCGCGGCGGCGGCGCTGCCGGGTCAGCCAGCGGGTGCCCAAAGGAGAGGGTCGCCGGGGGCGGAGGCGGCAGTCGATGCGCCGCTGCTGCGCCCCGCAGAGGCGGAGGCGGTGGTGCGACTGGCGCATGGGATGGGGTGGGGTGGCCCGGGGGATCCCGCCGCTGCGGTTTCCGCAGCCGCATCCTCAGCCTCCCCAACAGACTCCCCAGGAGCGGACGGGGGCGGGGGCGCGGCCGCAGCAGCAACAACTGGAGGAGGCGGAGGTGCGGTGGCGGCAGGGAGGACAGCAACAGCGGCAACAGCAACACCAGGTCCCGGGCATGCTGGAGCTGCGCAGCCCTCGCCGGCAGTGGCGGCGGCCGCACTCAGTTGGCTGCTCCAGGGAGACCGTTGGCTGTCGGGGGGCGACAGCCGGTGCCGGGAGGGAGGGCTGCCCGCTGCCGCTGCCGCTGTCGGCGACGCTGGCGGTGGCGGTGGCAGTACTGGCGGTGGCGGCGGTGATGGTGGCGGTGGCAGTAGTGGCGGTGGCGGTGGCAGCGCGGTGGAGGCGGTGCTTCGGCCGCTGCTTCTGCGGCTGGCAGCCCGCTACCTGGCCTCGGAGAAGCGCCGCCTCTTCGCGCTGTGTCCGGTGGCGCACTTCCACCTGCGGAACGGCGCGTCGCTGTGGCGGCTGAACTGGAGGTGAGGCAGCGGGACGCAGCTTGGGCATCTCCTCCGGCATGGGCACCGCATTGCCGCCCCCTTTTTGTCAATAAAGACAGCGACATCGCGAAACAATCACCGATTGTGTAGTAGTAGTTGTCCGCATTGCCCCCCTTTTTGTCAATAAAGACAGCGAAACCGCAATAGTGCAACGAACCGCATTGTACCACCGCCCCCCCCCTGCCGCCTGCGTGTCTTGAGACATCATGTCATGCTGCGCGAGACACGGACTGCCCCCAGGCAGGTGATTGTCTGTGTGCGTGGATCCATCTCTCGTACATGGGGGCATTGCGCCCTTGGCGCCCAGGGTTGGCGGGAGGCCCCGCAGGTGTTTGTCGGATCAGCTTGGGTCGGACTGAGTTGGATCGATGGTCTGGCCCAGGAACGTCTGATGCTTCCTGACGCCCTTCGCCGCTGCCATCCTACGCCTCACCCATGCTGCGCTGCATGCGGGGGTGAGCGGGTAACTGAGGAGCGGGGCACCGGGATAGCAGGACGGACGCAGAATGCAACACCCACCCGTTTCTTTTCTCTTGAAGAAAAGAAACGGGTGGGTGTTGCATCTGCGGGGTTTCTTTTCTTGCATCCTTGAAGAAAAGAAGCGGGTGGGTGTTGAATTCTCTTCTTTTTAACCCACCCGTCCACACAAACCCCACAGGGCCGACCTGAGCCCGCTGGGCTTGAGCCGCAGCTTGGGTATCATGGTCAACTACGAGTACGAGCTTCAACACGTGTACGACAACAATTGGCGGTACATCATGGCCCATGAGGTAGGGCACGGAGCTCTGGTCGAGCAGTTAGGAGCAGCTGCACCGCAGCCGTGAAGCAAGGTCGTTCAAGCGGGGCAATGCCGTCCCGCACAGCATATACCCTATGCCCTGGGCGCGCTTTGCCACGGTTCACTTGTCGCCGGGGCCAATCGTATGTTTGTGTCTCCCGTAATCAAAACCGCTCTGGACCCCACGCCCATCATGTGAACCTGCAGCGTGCGCTTGCGCTAACCCCAAACGTTGTCCCTAGGAGGCTGCCCGATGGATCCCTATGTGCTCCGTCTGACCCCACCGTCCACCGTCCGCAGGTCCGGGCGCACCCCCAGGTTCTAGAACTGTTGGCGGCTGGGGAATGAGATCCCGCACGCCGACGAGACGGGACGGGGAGACAGGGTGGGCAGAGACTGGGGCCGCGGCATTCTGTGTGCAGGCCGCCCTGGGTGCATACTGCATAGGCGGCGAGAGCACAGGGCGGCCTGTTAGGTTTGGAGGCCCGCCTTGCTCGGCGGCATCAAAGCGTCGTGCGTGTGTAAAAAGAGAACGTGTGTGGAAACTGAGCCGTGAGAAGTGAAGTCCAGCATAATAGATAGATGCAGGTGAGGGGAGGAGATGACACCCGTGTATTCTCAGGCGGGCACTGGCCCAAGGGCACGCAAAGAACGCCTACAGGAAGGTGCATGACGCTGCACAGGCAGGGAAAGGAGACCACTTCCGTCCAAAGGGGACGTTTGAGTTGCGGTGGGCCCACATGCGCTCCAGGAGCCTCGCTATTCGAGCCGACAGCCGTGGAAAGCCCTCCTCCGCGCGAATAGTGACATAAACAGGACAACCGTCACCTGACCCTCGACCCCACAGTAACGACAGACCCGCTCTCTGCCCCGACGCCCGTTGTGGAAAGGAGGGCGGTGCGGCTGGTAGCCGAGGGCAGCCGAGCGTCTTTTATGACAATTATCCGATACTTTAGGGACTTTATGTAGTGTGGTATGCGGAAGGCAAGGCAACCTTCCAGCCTCGACCGACGATGCGACGAAGACCGTTGACTGTTGAGTAATGAGATTTACTTACGTAATTTGTACGCAATGTCGTGCATTGCATTTTGCCTGTGGTGTCATCATGCATACCTGATTCTTGTATTGCTGCGTCTTTTGCAAGTCTTTGTACACCTTTTTGCGAAAGTGCGTCTGACCATGGCGTCTGACTGCTCCGAGGCATTAAATCTTTACGACTCGTCGCCTGAAGCGAATGCTGCGTATCTATCGAATTACAATGACGTGCTCAAGGAGTGCTAGTTCTGTTTCGGCATCTTCCGGCAACGACCTGCAGTCACGTGATCTCACAGAGCGCCTTTAAACGTTAAAAGTCAAGGGCAACAACTACATAGCTTGCTCAAGAAGAATGCACGTCTTCAGTCTTCGGCTCCTCCTGTCCGATAGCGAATGCGCGGAACCGGAGGTGCATGAATTCAACATTATTTACTTTATTGTTTGCATCTTTCTGGTGATCGTATCCGGACTATGCTCGGGGCTAACGCTTGGTGAGCGATTTGTCCAACAAAGCTGTCCCGAAGTCGAAATCAACTAAACCTTGACGCTTTTTGCATTTACACAGGTCTCCTATCATTGGATATAGTGGTAAGCAATGCTGGATGAGAAACGCCTGCTGTGGATGTGGGACTCTCTCAGGCGGGAAGGTGGTTCGTAAGTGCGCTTGCACCAACTGTCCTGCGCTCCGGCCCCAGTACGCAGACCCTTGAATGAGAGTTTCACGTTCGGCCCCAAACCAGCGCAGCTGCATGCTTTCCCGCACTGTCACCTCCCTTTCAACGGTCAACCCGGAAGCAACCCCCCCCCTACACACACCCCTTCCCGAACCCAGGAATTGGAGGTGCTGAAGCGCAGCGGCAAGCCCCGCGAGCAGCAGTATGCGGAACGTATTATGCCCGTCATCCGCAACGCGCACCACCTCTTGGTCACGCTGCTGCTGTGCAACGCCGCAGCCATGGAGGTGCGCGGGGTTGGGTGGGTGCAGTCCTGCGGGCTCGGCATGTTGCCGTGATGAAGCGGCCTCGGAGCCATGGCCGCGCTCCGAAACACCGAAACCATGCATCACGATCTGTCTGTCCCCTACATCAAACAGCTGCCGTCACAGTAACACGCGCTCCCCCGGTGCTCTTCATTATAGGTACAAGTAATTATCGTTGGGAAGTATTTATCGCCTGGCTGGGTGTGTCTGGGCTGTATTTCTTTGTATACCCCGCGGCGGCCCTGTGTCCCACAACCTGCCGACACGACGCCCGAGTCCACCGGTTTCCACCGACGTGCTCACCAAGCCTGCCTGCGGATGCCGTCTTTGCCCGCGTCCCCTGTTGTCTGTCCCACCCGCCACAAGGCCCTGCCGATCTTCCTGGATAAGATGCTGCACCCCATCACCGCCATCATCATCTCCGTCACGGCGGTGCTGTTTTTTGGGGAGATCATCCCGCAAGCGGTCTGCACCAGGTGGGTGGGGCACCGTGATGCCGTACTGTACTGCACACGTGACGACGCCGTTGCCACACCCGCAATAAATGCGGCGGCGTCCAAGCATCCAAGCCCCAAGCAGCAAATAAACCTGTACTTACAGCGCACGACTGCGCCGGTCTCAACTGTTACCTGTCAGCAGCCGGCTGCCTTTCCGCGTCCACGTCCACGTCGGATCGCGGCGTTCACCCCCTTCGCTCCCCTTTCCCACTGCCCTGCCGTTGACAGGTTCGGGCTGGCTGTGGGCGCGAACCTGGCCTGGCTGGTGCGGGGACTGATGATTGTGACCTTCCCGTTGGCGTGGCCCATTGGTGAGTGGGTGGGATGAGGGTTGGGTGGGGCGGGGTGGGATGGGGTGTACGGAAGCTTGGGTCCGCTCGGCGGGGGGGAAAATTCAGATCCAGGGAGGGAGGGAGAGTGGAGGGGGGCCCGCGCCTCGGCTGTTTGAAGGCACGCACCCGCCTGCTGATTGTGCGATGTGCCTCCTACTACCACTGAGTGAGGCACTGGGTACGTACTGACAGCTTCGGGTGACGCCGCCGCTCCGGAACCGCCCTCTCCGATACCGCCCCCACAGGCAAGCTCCTGGATCTGATTCTGGGTTCGGAGCACCACACGCTGTTCAGGCGGACTCAGCTCAAGGTGCGGACTCCTGGGGGGTAAAAAGTAATAGTAGCCCAGACACACCCGGCCCAGCGACAAATACTGACCAACGATAATTTCCGGACTCCCGGGGGGAGGGGGAGGAGGAGGGGCCCGCCGCGGGACGGGGTCGTCTGTTGGGGTTCCGGACGGGGGCTCTGATGGTGTTGTTTCGGATGCAAGGTTGTTGGACCCAAGCCTGCGTGATTGGCTAGCGCACGGTGGGGCACGATGTCAAGGGGTCAAGTGAAAAAATTAAAAAAAAACCAGAAACGAACCCGAGCACACCCAGAAGCGACTCAGAATACTGTTCTCACGTGGGGGGACGCGCGGGCGCGGTGTCTGCAACCTCTAGGGTTTTTCTTTTTTTCCGGAGTTGGGTCCTGGGGGATCCGATTCGAGGGGGGCAGGCACCTGGTCCGGCTGCGAGGCGACCGTCCATGCGACAATCGCCACGCCTCCTCCCCCTCCCCACGCCGCCGCCTTACCCGCCTTACCAATCCGCTGCAAGTTGCACCCTCGCCACCACGTGCTCCCCCGCCCCGCAGGCCCTGGTGGACATCCACGGCGCGGACACGGGCCTGGGCGGCAAGCTGTCCAAGGACGAGATCAACGTCATCACGGGTACGGCACCCCCTTACGGGTACGGCAACCCCTTACGGGTACGGCGGCACCCCCACCCCCTCCCGCATGTGTGGCGGCGGCGGCGGCGGCGGCGGCCCCCGCGCGCACGCCTGCCCATGACACAACAACCTGTCTGTCACTTCCGGCCGCAACATCCCCCGCACAACATCCCCCGGGCAACGACAAGCCCCCGGGCAACGACAAGCCCCCCCCCCGCAACGACACCCCCCCCCCCGCATCGGTTCTCCAATCCTTACCCCGCAACGACACCCCATCCCACTGTCGGACTGATCGGCTCCCCCAGGCGCCCTCGACCTGACCCACAAGATCGCCTTCCGCTCCATGACGCCGCTGGACAAGGTGTTCATGCTGTCGCTGGACGAGACGCTGAACGACGCGGTGGTGGAGGCGGTGCTGGAGAGCGGCCACAGCCGCATCCCGGTGCACCGGGGCACCGACCGGCACGACATCGTGGGGCTGGTGCTGGTCAAGGAGCTGCTGAGCCACGTGCGCAAGGGCGGGCAGGTGAGGCGCGGGGCGGCGGCGGGGAGGCACCAAGACGGATTGCTGCTGTTGCTGTTGGTGTTGTTAATAATGTTATTAAGGATGGTGGTGGTGGTGGTGGTGTCTTTCGGGTTGGAGATGATGATGTGGTGCGTGTCTTCCCCTCGGTCGCCCACCCTCCCCCGTCATTCGTTGCGACTGGCCCCCGGGTCCTTCCCGCGACGCAGGATGTGCCGGTGTCCTCGCTGAAGATGCGAACGATTCCCAGGTGGGGCGCAGGGGTCACGGGGAGTATCTTGAGTTAAGCTTTGGGGCGTGCATGTGTTTAATGACAAGCCCGCGACCGCACAGGGTCAGCGCGGCGACTGCCATGTACGACATGCTCAAGCTCTTTGCCATCGGTCGTACACACATGGTGGTGCTCGTCCAACCGGATGAGGAGCAGCTGGAGGAGATCCTTGACGAGGTGGCGCCGGACAGGTCCGTCGTCCGTGGGCGCCCAACCGACTGACGGGACCGTTGGCGGTTACCAACCGACATTTGTACGACGGAACGGGGGGGGGGCGCTTCGGAATCAAATCCATCTTAGACCTTACCGGCTCCTCTCCCCTCCAGCGATTCGGGTACTTCCGTTTCCGCGGCAGCTGTTCCTTCCCTATCCTTCCAACTGCGGTGCCCCAATGCTACCATACCCGCCATACCCCACAGGAGTTCCTCAAGCAGCAGTAGCAGCAGTAGCAGCAGCAGTAGCAGCAGCAGTAGCTCTTCGTCCAGCGGGAGGCTCAGCACCCGGCCCAGTGTGGACGAGCGACAGCGGTTGGTGCCGTTGGACGTGGAGATGTCGGACATGGCGGCGGCGGCGGCGGCGGCGGGGGTGCCCGCAGGGGCGGCTGGGTCGCCCTTGACCGACGACGCAGCGATCGCATCCGCTATGGAGCAAGGCATGGGGCAGGTGGGTTGAGGCCTCCCCGGGGGACATCTGGGGTGTGGCATATGGCAAAAAGGGCGAGGTAGGGGGCGGCAGGAGGGCGAGGTACGGGGCGGCAGGAGGGCGAGGTACGGGGCGGCAGGAGGGCGAGGTACGGGGGCAGGGTGGTGAGACACCTGAGGGGGCTAGGGGCGGGCGGCCCCAGAGGGGTCACCGGGTGCGCAGCTGCCGAGGTACGTCGGTCGGTGGGGGTGGGGGGGATGTCGTGCTCCACCCCCTGTCACAAAAGGACGTGTCTCCGGGGACCCCGGTGAGGTGCCCCCTTGACTGATCTGGCACTGCAGCGCAATATGAATGTGTCTTAACCAAACTCCTGTTCCCCCCCACCCCCCCTTTGAGACTGTCTCCCGGGTGCTGACCTGTCATGCCGCACGTGGCACCAGAATCCTGTACGGCATTGAGAACCCGCCTTCGCACCCGCCTTCCCGATCGACCTCACACCCCTCCACGGGTTGTGTGTTAAAGAGGGTGGGGATTACGGTAGATTGAAATAAATAAACTCGAAGAAACGAACCCGGGCACACCCAGAAAACTCAGCAGAGGGTGGGTATGGATTGGGGAACCGATGCGTGGCACAGGAGTCAGGAGCAGAGGGTGGGGTGCTGCCGTACCGCGTGTTTTGCAGCTGATGGCCGCCCGGATGAGCGGCCATTCGGACAGCCCGCCGGCGGCCGCGGCACCGGACGGCACCGCCGGCGCGTCGCCCAAGCCGGGGGCCGGCAGCAACGGCGGCGCGGGCGGAGGCGGCAACTTCATGCGCCACAGCGCCTTCAGCCTTCGGAGCGTCAAGACGTTCGTGCTGGGCGGCAAGGAGCGGGGCACGGCGGGGGACCCCTCAAGCGGCCACGACCACCACAGCAAGGAGCGCGCCCGGGATCGAATTCGCGACCGCGACGAAAAAGACAAGGACAGGGACAAGGACAGGGATAAAGACAGCAAGGGCGACGGCAGCAGCTACCGGGCCCACCGCCGCAGTCGCAGCCGACGGAGCAGCGGCAGCAGCAGCAGCTCCTCGAGCAGCAGTAGCAGCAGCAGCTCCAGCAGTAGCAGCAGCAGCAGCGGCGACCCGCACTCACACCTGAGGACAGGGTCGCTGCAGCTCTCGGACACGCCGCTGATTGAGGCCATTGAGGCACTGGAGGACCAACTGGAGGTCCGAGGTGGAGGGTCCAGGGGTCGAGCGGGGGGGGCCGCAGGGGTCGAGCGGGGAGGGGGGGCAGGGGCCGAGCCTGGGGGGGGCAGGGGCCATGCCTAGGGGGGAAGGGGCCGAGCCCGGGGGGCAGGAGCCGACCCCGGGGGGAGTCCAAGTCTCTAAGAGGAGGTTGTACTGTATACTGTGTACACCCGCGCGAGAGCCCCAACCGTAGCCATGGCGCCCATCGACGTCCCGGGGTCGTGCCCTGTCGGGTATGCGCGTAGGAGCCGGCTGCGTGGTTTGCGATCAGTTTAGAGTCCGTCGTCACCACTATCGACCAAATCACTTCCGGACTGCTCCGTGGTGACGCTCCGTTGTAACAGGTTAATAATGTTCGCCCCGCGCCCGCACCCGCACCCGGCCCAGCACCCGGCCCCCTCAAACGCAACCGCCGGCGTTGGTTGCCTGATTCCTTCCTTCCTTCCCTCCTTCCTTCCTTCCCTCCTTCCTTCCTTCCCTCCTTCCTTCCCTCCTTCCTCCCCTCCTTCAGGACAACCGGGTACTGCCCGGCCAGCCCATCGGCATCATCACCATCGAGGACGTCATCGAGGAGCTGCTGCGCTTCGAGATCATGGACGAGACCGACCAGTAAGTGCCGTACTGTCGTACAGGACCGTAGAGTACATACCGTAGGTCCTGCGGCCCGCAGCTTTAACTGAGTGACACGGCCGTTGCTCTCCTCGTGCCGCGGCTGGCGGCCTCCCCTCTCCAATACATCATGCACCCTCCCCTCTCCAATGTATCATGCACCCTCCCCTCTCCAATATATCATACACCCTCCCCTCTCCAATCTCATGCACCGTTTCACCTCACCCTCACCCTCATGCTCACCCATCCCTAGGTACATGGACAACGAGAAGTCCAAACCCGCCATGGACGCCAAGCAGGAAATGAGCCTGCTGCTGCCGGAGAGGCTGCAGGTGCGGGGGGGGGCATGAGCGTGCAGGGGAGCCCCAGGCTGGGCCGACCGCTGAGGCAGGGTTGGGCTCGCCTCACATCCCCCCTCGCCTCACATCCCCCTCGCCTCACATTCCCCCTCGCCTCACATCCCCCCTCGCCTCACATCCCCCCTCGCCTCACATTCCCCCTCGCCTCGCCATGCCTACCTGGCTTAGCCATCGGTCTGTGGGGCCTCCCTCAGCGTCACCTCAGTCGCCTTTTGTATGTCTTTGTACTGATCTCGTCCACTTTACTTCGCATGACAATGATAATGATAAATCAAGTAAACAAGGTGTTCGTGCTGTTTACCCCTCCGCCCCTTGCAGGCGGTGCTGGGGCTGTTCTCCGCGCGTGACGCATCCAACCACCTCGCACGCATCAGCGCGGGTGCGCAGCGACACTGGCCCGGCGCCGGCCCGCCAGTGGGCAAGGACGCCGCCTCTGCGCTGCGCAACGTCACCGGGCAAGGATATGCGCCGCCAGGAGCGGCCGGGGCCGCCGCCGCCGGCGGTGGGGTCGGCGGCGCCGCCGCCGCCGGGCCCCGCGGCCCGCCGGGCCTCAGCGGCCTCAGTGCCAGCCTCGCAATGACGGCCTCAGGCCCCGGCCTGGCTTCCGGCGGCGGCGGGCTCGTCCACTCCGCCAGCTTTCATAGCCTGGGCGTACCCGCCTCCAGCGGGCCCTCCGCGCCGTTGGCGGGGGCGGTTGGCGGCGGCGGCGGCGCGGCCGCGGCTGCGAGTGGCGCAGCCCCCTTCCGCCGGCCGGCGTTCCTGGCGGCGATTCTGGGGTCCGGGCAGACCTCCGTCAGTGCCGGGCCCACGGGCGCCGGGTCGGGCAGCAGTGCCACCCTTGGGCAGGGCACCGGGGGCTCGGCGGCAGCGGCGGCGCCGCCGCCGCCGCTGTCGCGGCACAAGCGGTCGGCGTCGGGGAATACGTTGTCGGCCCTGCCCAGTGCCGCCGCAGTCGCAGCCATTGCCAGCGTCGGCACCGGTGGTGGCGGCGGCGGCGGTGGCGGCGGCGCGGCAGGAACCACAGCAGCGAATGCGGGAAAGCCGGCCGCGCCTGGCGGCGGCGGCGGCGGCGGCGGCAGTGTGCTGACAGCCGCCAACGTCGCCAGCGCAAACGCGGGTGGCAGCGGCGGCGGCGGCGGCGGCGGGGGCTTGCATCTCGGCGACTTGGGCCATTGGTTGTTCGGCGGTGGTACGGCGGCGGGTTGTGGATCCGGGGGCAGTGAGCTCCCGGTGACGCGCCATGGCTACGCCAGTTTGCCGCAGGTGCCGCCGACGCACGGGGCCGGGGGTGCGGGCGGCAGCCGTTTCGCGGGAGGTGCCGGCGGCGGCGGCGCCGCCGCCGTACCGGCTCGCCGCGTGATGGGCCACCTGGTCGGTAACTCCAGCCAGCTGGGTATGCTGGCGGCGAGCTTGCCGAAGGGCCACCGCAGCAACGGCAGTGCTGTCGCTGCCGCAGCGCTCGCCGCCGCCGGCGCGGGCCCCGCCGCCGGCGGCGGCGGCGGCGGCGGCGGCGGCGGCGCCACCCGCGTGGACCGCGGCCTCATGTCCGGCGGCGGCTCCAGTACGACGGCACTGTTGGGCGGCCACGCGGCGCTGTCGACGGGCAAGGCCCCGGCGGACGTGGGCGGGGCGGTGCGGTCGGGGCAGTACGAGCTGACGCGCACCAGCTCCCTGTGAGCAGGGAGGGCCCGCACCGTGCACCTCCGCCATGGGGCGGCCGGCGTGTTTTGCGACGCGTTGCGTGATGCTGCGTGAAGTGCGAGAGATCTGTGTAGTGCTACTATTGCGATGCGATGTATGTGCCTCAAGGCAGGGTATTATTATTAAGGAGATTATTTAAGGAGGTATACAGGACCTGGGTGACACGGGTGATGACATCATCGTTCCGGGGGCCAAGGGAGGGGCAACGTGCCGCGGCCTGATGCAGGGACCCTCCGGTTCCGGTTCCGGTAGGGCTGCCCGCGCGGAGGTTGCAGGGCTGCTGCGCCCGTCAGCGAAAGACTGTACGTACTAGTGTTTGGCGGGAAACGTGGCAAGCACCGAGCCAGCAAAGCGGGGTTCCGCTGTCGGCTGTGATTGCGGCTCTTTTTTTCTAACGCAGCGGCATTGCAGTGCCGTAGTTTTTTTGTTGCCGGGGGAGGTGTACGAATAGCTATAGCGGTGCGCGGCGCAAAGCGAGACCCTAGGTTGCGGTTACCGTGTGTGTGACCGAGCTATCGTACTGCACGTGTGGTCAAACGTGATCGTACCGAATGTACGGTAATATGGGCGGCGGGGCGGCAGGTCGCGTGGGTGTGGCAGTGAGGGGGCGAAACGCCCGAAAGGACTGTTTTGGTTACGAGCCAAGCCCCGCCATACCGGTTTTTCCTGCTGACGTGATGTTAACTCGCCGTGTGGCTGTGGACAGATGGGACTCGGGCAGCGGCTAGGACTGTAACGGGTTTCGGGTCCAAGGCATGAGGGGGCGTGCATGTGTTGTGCGAGGTTTAGGATATTAGGGAGCATGTTGGCGGCTCGCCCGAGGGATGCCCGACCCAGACGGCGCACCCGGGAGGGGCGGGCGGGGGGGGCCTGCTGTCGGCGCTTCTCGCGGATCACATCCTCTGTCTCTAGGTGGCGATTACGGTACTGAGGAGGCTGTGTGCTGCTTCTGTGCTGCTTCTGTGCATGTGTACTGTGGAGGCGGCTCTGAGGGTGGCACACGCATCGGTGCGATGGTCGGTGTGAAGTGTGAACCCCTGTGAGAGGTCTGTCGAAGGAAAGGCGCGCTTCAGGGGAACCCGGCGATGACCGTTTTTGCAGCACTGTTTCAAGGGTCGGCGGTAGCGGATGGTCGGATGGGGCTCGTGTCGTCCGGCGTAAGGCTAGCGACCCCGCTTCCTTCCAACACAGCCAAGTAGTTACCGTACATGATGAGCTGGGTCCGAAGCCGCCTCGCTGGGGGCTGTCGTTCGTGGACCCCAAAGGGGTTGGCAGCCCGACGGCAGACACTGCCCGCGATGCGCTGCGTTCGCTGGTTTGGTGTTGTTTGGAACTGCGACGTTGGCAGACGTTCGCATCGGGGCGCGGAGCGGTTCCTCTCCTCCGCCACCCCGCCCCTCTGTGCCGCACACCGCCCGCAGCAGGCCGCATCAGGCCTCAGCACAGCCGCATCAGGCCTCAGCACAGCTGCATCTCAGCACAGCCGCATCTCGGCACTCAGTCCGCCGGTGGCCACACCTGCGTGCCCACAACGCGGCGTGCTCAGGAAAACGTTTTCCGAAAAAACAGCACTCGGGTCGAGGCGTCGAGCTCGACCGCCACAACGGTACCACACCGGCTCCCCCAGCATGACCGGGAACAGCTGCGGGCACGCGGCGGGACAACACCCATGCGCCAATCAAGCCACTGGTTCGTAGCGCAGCAAGCAGGGCCGCCCCCACACGAATACGGTGCAGGCACACGCCCTCTTGTCGCTTCAGCACCCGTCCCACTGGCCACATGACACACCCCGTCGCCCCATTGGCGCTCTGTGCGGGATTCTGCGCGGAACAAAACACACCACCGGGGTTCCCACCTCCCCAAGGATCTTAAGACCCCGCCAACCAACCAGACGCCGCCACACACACCCGCCTGCCTTTCCCCTGCCTCCCGCCCTAATAGGGGGCGCCACGTGTCCCCGAGCGACCCATGGGCCCGTGCACCCGCCTCCGTCCTCCTCGTCGTCGTACGGTCCCTGGAGCACTCCCTCAGCAGCACCGTACTCCCACGCCCTCCTGCATTCACCGCTTGCCGGCGCGGCACCTTGTCTGAGTCCTAGCTAGCCGCGGGCGGGCTGCGGCGCCCGGGCCCGCACCGCGTCCCGCACCCGGGCGCCCAGCAGGGGGTCCGGCGTCAGCGCCACACACGTGTACGGCATCCGGGCCTGCAGAGCAGTCGGGGGGAGCGGCGGGCCCAGCGGCGGGGCCGCCACGGGAGTGGGAGGGAGGTGACGCGGGGGACTGTTTCCCGGGGGAACGGCCTGGTCAGGGCTCAGGGGGCGCTGCTTGTTTGTTTGTTTTGTGGCATTTCCGTGCCTCGTTACGTCTCCGTGGGACGTGGGCCAATCGACGGCCAATCGTGGGCGCACCGGCTGCCCCGGAATACCCCAAGTCTCCCGAACACACGCACACACCCGTTCAAGTTCTCACACGGCTTTCCCGGAGCTAAATATATAGCTAAGTTACGGTAATATACCGTACTGGCCCCCGTCATCACACACACTGTTACCACACCTGGAGCTCGGCCTCCGCGCCCCGCAACCGCTCCGCCCAGTCGCGCGCAGCGGCCTCCGGATGCGGCTGCGCCAGCAGGTACGGCAGCCCCAGGTCCAGGACCAGGCTCAGGGAGTCCAGCGCGGGGAGGCCCGCGGGCAGCTCCGACAGCGAGCACCGCACCGCGGCCTCCCCACCGCCGCGATCCGCCCCGGTGGCCCTCAGCTGCAACACCCGCAGGTGGGTTGCGCGGCGGCACAGCAGCCGTAGCAGCGGCGCCAGCCGCGGCGGCGGCGCCGCCGCCGAGCCGCCGCCAGCCGGTGCAACCAGGTCCAATGACGCCATGTCATCATCGTCATCGTCATCGCCATCATCATCGTCGGTTTCGGAGTCGGTTTCGGAGTCGATTGTCCCGTTTCCATCTGGGTCGGCCACGGCGTTCCCCGCTGCCCCTGCGGTGGCGTCGGGGCTGGTCAGGCGCCACTCAGGCAGCGGCAGACAGCGCAGCCGCGCCGGATCCCCGGCGCTGTCGTGACTTGCGTCGCCGCCCGCGGCTGCCGGCGGCGCGGCTGCGGCGCCGTGCGTTGGTGACGACGGCACCCTCGACGGCGGCGGCGGGAGCGTCAGGTGCAGCTGTCGTAGGCCCGGGAGGCACTCCGCGACGGCTCGGAGCCCGTCCGCCGACAGCCAGCTCAGACACAGCTCTGTATGTGGGTGTGGGTGTGGCGGCCCCGTGGCGGCGGGGGGCGGAGGCGGGGGAGGGGAGGGTGGTGGTGGTGGCGGACAGTTAAATGCGGATTTATTCAAAGCTCGTGGGGAGCTTCGTTCTGGTGGTATTCCGTTCGGGTGTCGCACCGGCGTTAGCGCCGAGTGCGCACAGACAATTACAACATTGGATGTCTTGCAGTAACTCCAAGAAACGACTTGAATGTCGTTCTTCCCGGGCCAAGGTTTCTTCTTGCTGGGCAACTGTTTGTACGGCGAGTAGATACCGTACGGTGAAAGCCCCACGCGGACAAAACACGACGACGGCAGGCGCAACGTCGGAGCTGAACTCCTCGGACATGTACGACATTCCGTGCAGGTGTTTTTCAGCCTCCGCCGTACCGTACCGTACCTGCAGCCGGCAGGTGCGCGTCCTCCGACGTGTCTGTCGTACCCTGTACCCGGAGTGTCTGCACGCCGTGCCAGCAGCGCAGCAGCGCCGGCAGCGCCGCCGCCGCTGACGCCGACGACGACGACGCCGCTGACGCCGACGACGACGCCGACGACGCGGCGCTCGCCATTGGCATCCCGCGCGCAGTGCCGCCGGCTGCAGACGTCGAGAGGCCGCTGTCTTGCAGGCTGAGGATTCGGAGGCGATGGTCGCATCCCAGGAGGTCCGCGGCGATGATGTACGACGATGATAGGGATAGCTCCCGGAGGCGTCCCAGGCTGGGCGCCAAAAGAGCTGGCGGCGGCGATGGCCACGGTGACGGCGACGACAGCGACGACGACGACGGCGGCTCAAGTACAACACCGTGCAGCGACAATGATGTCAGACTGGTGGGAAGCGTGGCGTGGGAGATGACCGCGGGGCGACCCATGGGATTCGAGAAATGAAGGGCCAGCCGCTGCAGGGCCGTGAGCCGACCCAGCGCCGCCAGCCGCGGCGGCGGCGGCGGCGGTGCCGCTGGCTGCCCACTGCTATGCGCCTGCTGTACGCTTTCGTCGTACAGCGGTAGCGTGTAGGCCGCGAAGACGTGCAGCTTCGTCAGGCCGCGGAGGTTGGCCAGCAGCTCCGCCGAGTCCTCCCCGACGCCGAGCGCCGACCCGTGGGTCAGTGCGACCCGCCGGCGGCGGCCCAGCGCCAACGACCGCAGCGACGTCACCGGCGCCAGCAGCTCCGCGTGCGACGCCACGTCCAGGATGGGGACATGCGCGGCGGCGGCGGCGGCGCCGCCGCCGCCGACGGCTCGCGGCGGCGGCTCGTGCAGCTTTACCCACATGTCGCCCATTCGCGCCCATCGGCATCGCCGCCGTCGACTCGCGCCGCCGCCTTGCCCAGCACCCATATCCGCGTACGATGCCTCCATGGCTTCACCTGTCTCCTCGCCGCTGCCGGCCTCCGCCGCTGCCGCCAGGTTCTCCTCCTCCTCATCCACCTCCTCCCAGCCCCCAACTCCCTGCTCCTCCCCGTCACCTTCTCCGGGGTTCAGCCACAGTCCCCGCAACGCCGGAAGACCGTTGAGCGCCGCCAGCGTCGCGACCTCTGGGAGCACGTCGCCCGCGGCGCCGCCGTCGGCATCAGGTGCTGATGACCCAAGGGTCGGCCGCACTAGCTCTCGGCTGCTCTCCGCTCGCGCATGGTCCGGCGTCGCTGCCGCCGCCGCATCAGAGCCGGCGGCGGCACCGATTCCCGCCTGTCTTTGCAGTCGACGTCGCTGTGACGGCGGCGGCGGCGGCGGCGCTTCACGACGCTGGACCCCGCCTGCCGCCGCCGCCGCCGGTCCAGGGACGATCTGCAGCTGCACGTACTGCAAGCGCCGCCAGGACGGCCGCGCGATTTCCGCCGCCAGCTGGCCCGGCGGCCACAGCTGGACGCAGCGCTTGGCGGAGGTGAGCAGCTGCAGCCCCGCCGCCTCAGCGGCGGCACTCCTCGCCCCGCTGCCCTCGTCCAACTGTCCCGCTTGCACCCGCTGCGCCACCGGCAAAGGTGCCTCGCCGCCGTCAACAATGCGCGGCGGCGTCGACTCCTCGGCGGCGGCGGCGGCGCCGCCGCGGGCCGCGTCGTGGTTCGGGCCCTGGCTCGCGACGGTGATGGGCGGTGCTGGCGCAGGCGTCGACGGGGACCGCAGCGGCTGGCCGCCGCCGCCTGCGGCGGCGGCGGCGGCGGCGGTGCCGTCGTCATCACGGCCGCCGCCTGCGGCGGCGACGCAGGAGCAGCAGCGGCAGCGCAGGCCCACCAGCGCCGCCGCGCACACTGCATTGCCGCCGCTGCCACCACCAGCGAACGCCCCGGGACCCGGACCCGCCTCCCCCGGCGGAGGTGGATCCTGGTGCGGGTCACCGCAGCATCCGCCGAAGTGGGCGCCTCCCGCCTGGCCACCCGGCCCGACACCAGCCAAGCCACACTGCACCAGCCCGCACGCGCCATCCCCGTCCGTCCCTGCTTCGTACCGGATCTGCCACTGTACGGCCTCCGATTCAAAATCGAGCTCCGACTCGTCCAGTACGGCATCGTGGTACAGGTAATGTGATGACACGGCCAGGCATTGCAGCCGGCCGGCGGGTCGGGGGCTGGCCCCGCCGCTGCCGCCGGCGCCGGGCCCCGTCCTGTCGTACTGACTGCCGTACCCCCCGCTGCGCTCCACCAGCCCCACCGCGGCCCTCCACACCGCCCTCATGTGGGGGTTATCGTCCATGATGACCAAGCTGTGGTACCCGTGCACCTGTACGGCACGTACGGCACATGTTGAGAAGATCCCTCCCTGGATGGGCGGTAGTCCCCACTGGGGCAGTGCAGCCCCCGTCCTTCCATCCCTCCACTCGCCCTCAACCCGTACGGAAACGGCGGAGACTTGTCGTACTACACGCGACACCCTTACAGCGCTATAAAGCGGGTCCGGGGCCTGGGGCTGTGTCGGCGGTTGAAGGGCCCTAGTACCGAAAAATGGCGCCCACACGGTTGGCCAGGATCCGACCCGACCAGGATCCAGGATCCGCCTCCCTCACCCACGTGGATGTGCTCCAGGTGGGACGCAGCCTCCAGCAGCTGCGGCAGCGCGGCGAGCCCCGCGTGCGCCAGGCACAGCCGCCGCAGCTGCTGGAGGCCGCCCAGCGCCGCGGCCGCCGGCTGCGTGAGGGAGCAGCGCACCAGGCGCAGGCTGCGGAGGCGGCCTAGGGCGGTGCTCAGGCTGTCAGTCAGCTCGGGCGGCACCGCGCAGCGCAGCGGCAGGATGATATGCAGCTGGCACTGCTCGACGCGGGGCAGGGAGGAGGCCAGGAAGCGAAGGCAGGCGACCGCGGCCGCGGTGGCGGGTGCGGCGCGCGCCTTGGACTCGTGGATGAGGGAGGCGCGTATGGTGACGCAGCGCAGGGCGGGGCCGATGGCGGTGACCAGGGAGTGCCAGGAGGGGGGCAGGGCGCCATGGGGAGGGGCGCTGGGTGCCGGCGCGGGGCGTACCAGCACCAAGTCTCCGAACAGGCGCGTGTCCAGGGAGAGCGCGGTCAAGGAGTGGGAGAAGGAGCGTCGCCAGGCGCGGCACACCAGGCGGCATGCCAGCTGCGCGATGCGCGGTAGGAAGGACGCGACGTGCTGCAGAGGGATATTGTCTGTGTCACCAAGCCGTGACCAACGATATAGGCTTGAAAGGCATCATTTGTTATTACCTCGCACAGGCCATCAGGGAGGGTCGACCAGCATGGCTGAGACCACATCCTGCCTCGTTGATCTTGCTGCGCCATTTAATGGAGCGCTGAAGCTGCCGTTAGGATGTATTTGTTCCATAACAGTCAAGTATTAGGAGTGCGTCCAACATACACTTCACCTAACTATGTATTACGCAACATGATAAAATATGTTGCGCTTGGCGTAGATTATGGAAATGTTCGGTAATGCCTGGGAGGTGCCAACGATCATGGTAAGAAAGATGTCTACGGCTCAACAAGTTACTGCATCATGAAAGTTGACTACGCCAGTATCAGTGACATTGGTTCCTACCAACTTGCGGTGCTTGGACGCACAAACGCAACACCGTAATACGGCCCAGTGGGCGGCTGGCAACAGTGATTAGCAAGCCTGACGTCTTTGGAATGCGCGGTTGGTCCCGACGACCCACGGGAACGCCCACAGCGTGGTTGCTGGCGCTTCAACAATCCGGACTTTTGTAGCCTGACACAACAACCTTTACATCAAATTTGTAAAGGCTACAGCAATCTGGCGCCTGAACCTCTCTGTATCGCTTATACCCTCGAGGAGATACCGACCAACTGTTTTCGAGGACAACTGACCCAACGATTTCAGAGACGGTGACAAATGGAGGCGCCCCAGAGGTTACATCGGTCTAACCAATAACCAACTCGCGTCAAAGCTAGCTCAGCAAACCGTCTACTTCTTGGGGGCGGGGGCGGGCTTGGTCGCCGGGGCCTCGAGGTGCAGGCCCTGCAACAAAGCCGGGGGGACACATGCCATACATAAAGGTGTCGGTCCTAGTCGATTCTAGGGGTTGTGCAAGGCTGCGGAAACGCGCTTGGATGCGGATGATCAGCACAGGAGTCGCCAAACGAGCACCCAGTATGATGCACGTGCTTGCGCGGCCATGCCCCAAGTCATGAACTCGCAACCCTCTTCACAAATGTATATTGGTTAGGCTCCCTTGACCCCTCGCACCCAAATCACCGAATGCTAGCATCTCCCTCGGTCTCCCTCCCTGACCGTCGCGCCACGCCACTCACCGCGGCCAGCCTCTCCTCGCGCCGCGTGGCCTTGCGCTCGCGCGCGGCCTTGTTCTTAGCGCGGCGAGCCTCGAACTGGTCGGCGATGGTCTTCTCGCGCACCTTCTCCGCCTTCTGCTTGTGCACGGCCTCCATGAGGACGCGCTTGTTCTTGAAGACGTTACCCTTGACCTGCGGACGGAAATGCACGGAGCGCCCGGGGCGCGACACCAATCCGTGTTGGAGAGAACCCCCGTAAATCCCCTGTGAGGATCATGCGTGCGCACCCGCGCTTGTCCCCCGCGTTCTCGCTGACCCGTATGGACCTCCCGCGGATGAGCTGCTAACCCACTACCCACAAGTTCCACGGGCTTAAGAGCAAAAAATTAAGTGTGTCTTCTTGCCTAAAATTCGGTTAAAATGTTAGGGTCATGCGATGCTCCCCCAACATGCCACAACGAATTCTGGCGAACCCAGTTCTCAAAACGTCATCGTCGGCGACGATCCACTTGGCGCTCCCCAATGTCTGCCGTGGCTGGTATCCACGAAACATCATAGTGAGAAGCCAATCATGACCCATCGAGTTGGTTTTCCAATCAGTGCCCTTTGCAGCGACGGCGACCTCCCAGGCCCCAGGACCCTCGCCCCTGTGCGGCTACTCTCGAGGTCCCCATTTTAACCATGGACCCGACCCATGATACCAACACGCCACGGCTTTTCACCCTGTTCGTGCAGCCGCGCTCAGGTAAAGCGCCCGACAGTCGGTTGTCTGTCATTGCCACCTCCACCAAGGGTACACATTCCATAGGACGCGCTTAGGGAACTTGCGCAAACAAGGGGGATTTCAAGGTGCCATGAACCCATATCTTATTATTGCTTGGACGGCGTCCCCGTATCACCCGACCGACCCTGCCTTACCCACCTTCATGTACAGGTCGTGGTAAAGGTACTTGTCGATCTTCTTCGAGTCGCGGTACTTCTTCAGCAGGCGGCGCAGGACACGCAGGCGCCGGATCCACATAACCTTCTCGGGCAGGCGAGCCTCGCGGGTACCGCGGCGTTTACCTAAGGAGGAGCACGGGGGGACCCGCGTTTTTTACGGTCTCTGAGCGGACTTAAGTGCATCCAAACTTGTGCCTTGCGCAGACAATGAAACATCAAGTGCTCTCGGGGCCTGGCATGCTGCGAAAACTCGACACGTACTAGGCCCACTGTCGGCAGCAGATGGCCGAAGAGACACTGTGAACGATAATGACACAAACGCTGCATAATGGTTGCGTCCAGAGGTGTTGTTCTGACATGACGATACACCGCGCTGAACGCATTGATGTTTATGCAGAGAGAACTCATGACAAGATGCTGGTCTCTAGGTCCAAGCTGCCAACCGCCGTCAGAACGCTCCAACGGTGCCAAGCTAGCAGCTCCTGCGCTCCGGCTGTTTAAATGCTACCCACCGTAGCCGGTGTGGCGGCCCTTTGCCTTGGCCTCCGCAGAGCGCCGGGCCCGGTCGCGGGAGTGGATAACGGGCTGCTTCCTGAAGATAAGGCCATCCTTGATCAGCTTCCGCACGTGCTGCCCTGCGTGTCCACAGGAGCGCATGTCCGTGAGCCTCAGGATGCGGACATCGCCAAGACGCCATTCACGAGGTCCGTGAGCTCCTTGAGCCACAAAATTGTAAAATGATATATCGCCAAAAGGGCTCGTAATATTGCTGCAAGCGAAGGTTCTGAACGCCAGCCCAAACGCGCCGCCCTGACGTTGTGCCTCCGCCGGCAAAAGTATCAAGGACCTAATGAACTCTATTTGCTAAAAGTTTGAGCTCAATAACTCACGAGAGTTGGCCATAGAAATCTCGTTAACCTCATTGGGGTCGAGCCAAACCTTGCGCAGACCGCAGTCCAGGACGGAAGCGGCAAGCCGCTTCTGCAGCTTAAGGGACACCATTTTGGCCGCTGGTCGCGTCCAACGGCGTGGGAGCGAGGAAAGGGCATTACCATGTGCGAACTCAGGCAAAGACAGCGGAGAGGGAGGCGGCTTCTGCCGTACATTTCGTACGTTCTCCTTGACGTTCATGCGTTTGGCCTTGGCCCACAAGCAAGCACTTCGCATCCGGGCACTACTTGTTCGTTTTTCAGTTGCCACTTGGCTGGAAATTTCTGTGACCTTTTGTTGCGAAACTCTACAGCTCGACACTTTAGTTGCTGCACGTCTCTCTCGTTGCTGCTACAACTATATGCGATATATTACTAGTGCTTTACTGCTTAGTTGTTAGACTTTCGCTTTCTTCTTTGTTCTGACCGGCGAGGAGGACTTGCTGGAGAACCCACCGAAGGGATAGGGCACAGCGGACCAGGGCCATGGCAGCTCGACTGCTACGGGACCCTGAAACGGATGGGTGGGAACGCTCGGACATGCCAATCGTCTGCGAGACGTGCCTTGGTCCCAACCCCTTCGTCCGCATGCAGCGGGTATGACGTTCCGCCGCGCACAGCCGCGTTGAATACATGTCATCGCTATTATCATATCGTGTACATGCCAGCAGCATCTACTTCCTATGGCAAATGCTAAGCCATGTTATACCCGACTCGTTGCAGATCGAGTTTGGCGGAACTTGCCACATTTCTGGCCGGCCCTACACGGTTTTCCGTTGGCGACCGGGCAACGACGCGCGGTACGTGGCACGGACCTGTGGCTCCGTCGCGTGTTGACCCTTGCCGGCTCCGCGCTGCGAGCACGATACTACACATCCCCGTCCTCGGATCCTTCCCCCTCGCACTCCCGACAGGTACAAGAAAACAGTGATTTGCCAAGAGGTGGCAAAGGCGAAGAACGTTTGCCAGGTGTGCTTGCTGGACCTGGAGTACGGTCTTCCGGTCCAGGTTCGCGACACGGCGCTCGGCGTCAAGCCGGAGGACGAGCCGCAGTCAGACGTGGGCAAGGAGTACAAGCTGCAGATGCAGATGACGGAGGGCAGCAACGCGTCTTCCTTCGCGACCAGCCGACCCAATGACCTGTTACAGAAGCTGCAGCGCACGCAGCCTTACTACAAGGTCGGTCTCAGGGCCGGGGCCGGGGCCGGGGCATACTGGCACCCACGCTTTGCTGAAGTTTGGGCTGGGCTGCACGCAGCTACGGTATCAAGGCTGGCGCCCCGCCCCCCGCGGCCTCCGCACGAGCATGCTGTAGGTTATCGACACGGCGTGACACGAAATCCTCACTCGACATGATTATGATGGCTACGAGAGCGTGAGCGCATGGACCAGCATACGGTGCATCCGTGATCTGCAAAGGGGTGGGGGCAACGCATGTGTTTCTGGCTGCATAATTGCAACAGGTCTAGCCGCTCCCGGAAGGCACGTGTTGAGGTTGGTGTCCTGTGAGCAGGGGGGCCGATCAGGCCGTGTGCAACAGCTGGGGCTGGGAGGGGGGAGGGAACAGGTGCGCGTTTGTGAGTTCCTTCAAGGAGCTACCCTGGACTGGGGCCTCCGTTCTGGAACGTGCATGAAGAAGGACTCGCCCGCGCACAGAAAACATCACCTTCCGTCCGCCGATGCCACCATGTGCTAAGCTAACTGCATGCCGGGCCGCCCCTCCCTGCGCCATGCGATGATGATTCGGACCCACAGCGCAACCAGGCGCGCGTCTGCACGTTCTTTGCGCGGGGGCAGTGTACCCGCGGCGCGGAGTGCCCCTACCGCCACGAGATGCCCATCACGGGCGAGCTGGCGAACCAGAACATGAAGGACCGCTACTACGGAGTCAATGACCCGGTGGCGAACAAGATGCTTCGCCGCGCGGACGAGATGGGGAAGCTCACACCGCCGGAGGACACGTGGGTACTTGTCGTACATGTCGTGCGTCTTGGGATGTCTCGCGACGTGGCCGTGTGTATGGAGGAGGACTGAGCCACTGGCCTGTGTGTGTGTGTGTGTTTAGAAATGCAACCCGCCCGACCCACTGGCCTGTGTAAGTGTGTGTGTGTGTGTGTCGCTAAAGCAGGCAGAACAGGAGTTCGTGACAAGCGAGGGACCGAGTGGCGCCCAATAGTTTGCCCGTATGCGTGTGCAGGCAGAGCAGGATTGCGTGACAGGCAAGGGGCATAGCAGAGCCCGGAAAATACCCGTATGCTACCAAACCGGCCTGCTCCAGCCCGTTTAGCAATTAGGAAGGTACATAGTAAGGCAGACACACGCCGCTGTGAGTGAGTGCGTGCGACGCTGATCGGAGTAGAGCCACCAGTGCAGTCAGCGTCGCCGCCACCGACAACCAAACAATGCAAATACCATGATGATGACGGGGTGTGTGTGACTCTGGAGAGTCGGCGGACGGGGTATAAATGCAAGAAGGAGGGAATCGGAGGTGCCGCAGAGCTCTGCAGCACTGCCTAGCAGTGTCCAGAACTGGCGCGTTTGGAAATGAAGTCCCCATCACTTCCCGCCCGGCGCAAGCGCGCAGTACTGCCACACGCGCGTGCGGGTCAGTGGACGATGCGGGAACTGCCGTTGTGCAAAGCGTGTATGTCTGCGGACGGCGGGGGCCGCACGGACGGCGGCCGCGTCCGCCTGTTTGTTGACCGAACCGCAAACCTCCCCTGCCCTGCCCTCTCCTGCATTGCTCTGCCCTCCCCTGCCCTCCCCTGCACTGAAATGCAATGCTCCACCACAGGTCCATCACCACGCTGTACATTGGCGGCCTGGAGGCGGTCATCAACGAAGACGACATCCGGGACGCGTTCTACGCGTTCGGCGAGCTGGCGAGCGTGCGCAAGGTAGGTACCGTAGGTGGGTGGGTGGGTGGGTGGGTACCGTGGGTGGGTGGGTGGGTGGGTGTGCGGAGGTACCGAACAGCGGGTAGGGTTCCGCGAGCAGCGAACCCAATAACGGGCCAATAGATCGACAGCGTTCTTCCGGCACCAGCAGCCTTTCTATTTTTTGCTGTATGGGTCGGGCGTTGGGTACATGATACACGTATACAGGCAACTGTTGGGCACAGCGATGTTCACCTGGCGTGTCACGCACGCACCCCTGCTCTGCCGGCCCATCAAAACACAAATCCGCGTGCTCGTGTGCAGCACGGGCTGCACTTGGGTCGGGGTTGTACCCCGAGCCGTTGGGAAGGTGGTGTCTTGAGGGACCACGGGCTGGCTGGCTGGCGGGGATGCTGGAGGTCGCCGGGGTGGCTGCAAGGATGGATGCCTGCGGGGTGATGAGCAGGCTTGGGCGCAATACCCATACCGTTTGTGAGGGCGTAGACACGGCCCCTCCGCTCCTCCTCCAGCCACACACGCACGCACGTGACCGGGTTACGTGCGCGGCTGTGCGCTGAGGTGTGCGTGTCTCGCTTCCTCGCTAGGGAGGCGATGGGTGGGGGGATCGGACAAGCGGCCTGGGTTGGTTGGGGGGATGGTGGGGTTAGTGGGGGGGTCGTGTAGGCAAGCAAGCCCGTGCCGACGCCTGGAACGGGGTGTGGTCTGATGCGGTGTCGGGGGCTGTTGGGGGCATTGAGGACGGCGAGGGGACGGCGCATCCTTTCGGAATGGATAGTGGAGAACTGGAATTGGCGTCGCCCTTGCGCACGATTAGGGTGGTCTCGCTTGGGTTGCACCTGCGTGGTGTGCCCAGGGAAACACAACGTCCTATACACCCAGGGAATCACTCGGCTGCCTTTCTTGGGTTACATGGGACTTAGCGGTCAAGGATGGGGCCCGGACCCAGCCCTTCAGCTCGTCTTGTGGATGCCGGTAGGGCACATGCCGAAGCTGGTTTGGCAGGGAACAATGTCCCAGGCAGTGTGGAGATGCGGTTGAATTGAATGGCTAGGAGGGTGAGGGTACAGAAACGAGGGTGCCGTAGGTGCTGTTTGTTGGGCAAGCAATTCCTCTTTGGCCTGTCCTTGGACCCTTGGCAATCCCACCAAAAGCGCCACTAACCACCATGAACTGCAGGTGGACTCGAAGAACTGCGCCTTCATCACCTACACCACCCGCTCGGCAGCGGAGAAGGCTGCGGAGGAGCTCACCGCCAACCCCACGATAAAGGGCGTGCGCTGCAAGCTCATGTGGGGCCGGCCGCCGCCGGCGCGGCCCGCCGGCGCGCCTGGCGGGGATCCCTCGCAGCCCTCCACCAGCGGCCGAGCAGACGGCGGCGGCGGTCTGCCTCCAGGGCCCGTGCCGCCCCATGTGTTGGCAGCCATGGGCGGCGCGGTGCCGGCGGCGCCGCCGTCGGGACCCAATTTCTTCAACTTGCCGCCGCCCGGCGCGGCGGCATACTACCCCAGCATGGACCCTCAGGCGATGGGTTCTCGGATAGCGGGTGCGGCGGCGGCAGCGGCGGCAGGGCCGCCGGGGTCAGCCGGGATGCCAGGGAAGAGGCCTGGGCAAGAGACCGGCGGCGACGCGCACGACCCGAAGCGTCCACGGCCACCAGGTGGGCCGCCGCCGGGCTATGGAGCTCCACCACCGTACGGTGCTCCCCCGCCGCCAGGATATCACCCGGGGCTTATGAGGCCGCCGCCGATGCCGTACGGCGCGGGAGGGCCGCCACCCGGAGGGCCGCCGCCGCCGGGCATGTGAGCGCGACCCAGATGTGGCCGATACCTGGGTGCTGGCGCTGACCCAGATGGAGGCACTGCAATAATTATTGTTGTTGTTGTTGTTACGCCAGGGCCAGGATACAGCAGCGTGGGTGCCTTGATTGGCCTGGCGTGGCAGTAGGCTAGCTATGCTGGTATGCCGTCGGAGCCCCGCATGTGTACTCCCATCTGGGATGGGTATTGGTAAAGGTTTACAGATGGATCTCCTTTACAGCCACAGGTGGATTGGAACACTCGGGGAACATTCACAGATGGACTGGAGACAGGTTGAAAAGTCGCCATGCTGGGAGTAGCTCTGGAATGCGTGTAACGAAGAAGTACGTGCTTGGTGTCGAGTCAATGAATGAATGGATTACGGACCATTGGGATTACAATGACGTTCTCGTGTGCGGGCGGATGGTTTGACAAAATAAAGTCCACTCCTAGGTCCTGTCCACCAGATTGAACATGACCTAACTGTTGTAGTGAGCATGTATCGCGTTGCATAACGTTTGCCACAACTGGGTGAGTGGGTGTTTTCAGTTTTATCGTACTGATCGGTTTGTGTACGGAAAGATGTACGTGTCGTCACGCCTTGCGCCGACAGACCAGGACAGGAGCCAGGGCGTTGAGGGTGGCCTGCAGGGGTATCGTGTCGCGTGCACGCTGATGGTGGGTTCTAAACGTTTGTCCGTTTGTTGAGGCATGCTCAACCCTGCTCACCTCAGTGCAGTCAACGATGACCTCCACACGCTGGTGTCACTCTGGGTTCACCTCTCAGCTGGGGTCAATCTGGGGTCACAGGTTGAGGTGGACAACGGCGCTCCTAGGCAGACGAAGGCAACATGCTGCGGTTTCGACCATCGCCTGATTTCACATTCTTGGCAGCTTACTTGTAAGGCAAAGCACGTCCATGTGTAACGTTTGAATACGTGAGCTGTAAACGAGGTATCGTCACCGCATTGTTTACAGTTCAATTTGGCGCGTCTGGACAGCTCTGGAAAGGGCGTGACTGGGTGCTTCTGCTCCTGCAGTTCGGAACATGTTTCTCAGCGCGGACGGCGAGCGAGACGCCAGCAGCGCAAGAACGCTGTGATATTAAGCGAATCAGGCAGACATGATGTTATTGACCCTCCCTTGATGTAAATGAAATCGTTCGGCAGGGGTTGTTGCGTCGATTTGGTTGAAGACTTAGTTACCTCCCGATCGCCGTGCGCACCGAGCTACGTGCATCATCTCATCGTGGTTCAAAAAAACGACAGCTATGTGCAGGACATTGCAGGTTTCGTGATGTACATAGGATAGGTGCGAGCGGTGCGAGCGCGTTCGATGTAGTCGTCGACGATTGCGCGCAACCTACTTGTTCTGGAAGGGTGCGCTAGAAAGGGTTGGATTCGAAGTAAGCAGGAGTAATCCGATTACCAAGCCTGCAATACATTTACGCGCAGGGCCAATTCCATAATGCAGTCTGACGGTCAACGGGGCACGTGTGATATCATAGACCTAATCAGTGGGGGTAATCTCTCAGCATTATTGCGTTAACCCACGTGTGGACCTCGCACAAGTTCGCACGTGCTGTTCACAAGCGGGAAACATAGGATTTTTCGGCAATAAACGCGTTCCTGAATTCAAACACATTTTTGGCTTTCATGAGTTGAAGTCCTCATTGAGAAGCAACGATGGCAGAGTGGTCGCCCGACGGAAGCTCTTTAAATCATGGAAAGAATACACAAATTTATATTAACAAATTTCTACCAAAACTGATTTTATTATGACTACTTTATATGTGGACAGCTTTCTGGCAGTTGTTGGTTGTCCTAACGACGCCGTCTTAGGACGCTGTACATTTAGGATACATTTCACTTTAGGGTCAGGTGAGTCACGTCGCAAAAGAAATGTTAAGCGAGGTTGTATTTTCCAAGGCTCATTGAGGAGATCCTTTTACTATCTGCCGCAACACCTCTGGTTCGTTCTTTAAGTTCCGTTGCAGGGTACATGTTTGTCAGTTTAGGTAAAGGCCCATTTGAGATTTATCCACGGCCATCTGGCAAGATTGTGCACAACATCAGGCCATCCGACTTTGGTTTCGCCGTTCCAACAAGCTCCAAATTGGGTACGCGGCCGTCATTTCGGACGAGTCATCCCAATACACAGCCGCGGTGATGGCTACCAATCCTGTCATCACATCGCGCAAGGGTCAAGGCCGTATAACGCTCTCTCCCGGGCCGCCCGGCACGACGGACGATGTGTCGGCGAAGCGCCTCGAGGTTTACCGGACGATGCAGCAGCAGTACGCGGAGCAACTTAAACTCTCTCGAGCGCTATCGGCCAGGCTGGATGTTATGGCGTCGCAGGTGCGGAATACGACTTTCTCCGTGCAAATGCTGTGCGCCGCCCTCTTTCACTGTACTTGCCAACAAAACGTGTGTCATATGCTGTCGAATGCTTTACAATCGTGCAGGCCGTGGTCCTACAGGACGTCTTGGTCGCAGCGTTGGCGAAGCTTGGAAATGGCTGCAGCCGAAACAAGAGACGGGCGGAGTCGTCGAGCCCGTCGATGGACCCGAGCTGCAGCCTTCGCCAAAGCTCCGGCACCGGGGCCATGCGCACGCAACACCAGCACCAGCACCAGCCAGCGACCGCCGCATCTTGTCAGGCCGCCGCGTCGCTGATGCCGTTCACAACGCAGACCCAGATGACTGGCCCCTCGGCAGCCACCTCGTCGCAGCCCTGCTCCAGCTACGGCTTCGTACTGCCCCCCCCCGCGGACACGCAGCCGCCTCCGCCGCTGCGGCGGGCCCCCGACGGCAGCGGCGCCGCCGCCGCCCCGTCTCGCAACGTGCTCTCCGACTCCTTCGACGCGCCGCAGCTCCTCGGCGCGGGATCCTCAATCGGGTCCGCATCCTCGCCGTCCCTGGAGCCCGTGCCCGCGTCGCCGCTGTCACCGCCGCAGCCGCCGCAGCCGCAGCCGCCGCAGCTGCCGCCGGTCTTGGCTATCGGCACATTGGGGTACGGCAACCGTATCCACACACAGGACTGGGGTGCGCCGCTCCCCGCGACACCGAGCCCCGCCTACTACCTGATGGTGGGGAATGAGCGGATGGCGCAGCCGCCGGTCGGAGCCGTACCGTGCGCGTCCGCGGCAGGCGGCGGCCGCGGCAGCAGCCAAGGCATGGGCCCTGAGAGAGGCGCCGCAGCTGCAGCTGCAGACGGCCCGGCGGCCTTCAAACGGCCGCGACTGGAGGCCACGGCGGGCCCGCCGACCGACATCGCGCGACCCATGGGTCACAGCCTCGCAGGCGGCACCCGTCCCAGCCCCATGACGCCTTCACGCAAGGGGCGTGCACAGAAGAGCACCAGCAGGCTCAACTCTTCCTCGTCCATCCAGGGAGGGAGCAACAGCACCGGCAGCGGCAGCAGTATCAGGGCCAGCGGCGGCGGCGGCGGCGGCGGCCAGCAGTCGCCGGAGCCGTCGCCGGCGAGCGCCGCGGACACATCGGCGGCGCCGCCGCGCGGCGCGGATTTCACAGCGCCGACGGCGTTGCACAACCCTCTGGTCTTCAGCCCGTCGTACTTTAGTAACCCACGTGTCGTACAGCTGCTGCAGCTCCAGGCCACGCTGCGTGCCGCACAGGAGGACACCGGCGCGGCGGCGGCGGTGAAGGCGGCGGCGGCGGCAGCAGCGGCGGCGGCGGAGGCAGCGGCCGCGGCGGAGGCGGCGGCGGCTGTGAGCCCGTTCATGGCGCTATCCTCTCAGCTGGCGCAGGAGCAGGGCCACTCACCCAGCGCTCGCAAGCAGCGGATGAGCCTGGGCCATTCACTAGAGGAGAAACACATCTGGATGGCGCCTCCGAGCTCCGTCATACCAGCTCCTGCTCCTGAGGAGGCCCCCGACCTGCAAGGGCCTCGCTTGACTCCGCCACGAGGCCTGCAGCCTTCGCCGTCGCCGCTGCCGCCGATTCCACAAACGCTGTTCCTGCAACCGCCGTTGCCGCTCCTGCAGAGCCAGCAAGTGCCGCCGCCGCCGCAGCAGCAGCAGCAGCAGCAAGCCTTTCGTGCGTTGATCGCCAGCGGCCCCATAGCTACTGCTGCTACTGCTGCTACTGCTGCTGCTTGTATCTCCGCCGCTAGCGTCTTGCCGATGCAGGGTGCGTCATCATGGCCGATGCTCCAGTCCACAGTACAGCAGCAAGGCATTTGCTGCGGCACCGGCACCGGCGCCGCCGCCGCCGCTGCAGCACCGCAGTGTTGGTTCCCCAACTCGCTAGGTCCGCCCGCCGCCACGCAGGGCAACACGGCGCCGCCGCCCCCCGGACCGTCTCCGGCGCTGCCTCCCTTCTCCGCCGCCGCACCCATGGCCCCACCGCGCCTGTCGATCCTTGGGGGGCACGTTGGTCTCGCGCCGCCGGGGAACGCGGCCCTGTCGTCAGGGCTGGACCAGCTGTCGCTGTGGTTTGCGGTGGATGACGGGGATGCGGTTTCGGAGGTGGAGGGTCTGGCGCTGCTGGAGGGCGCGGGCGGGGCTCGAGGTGCTGTCGGCGGCGCGCCCCGCTTGCATTGAAGGTGGTGGTGCGCGGGTTCTCTGTCTCGGAGGACGCGTGTCGGCTGTCGGGTCGGGTCGGGTCCGTGTGGTGAGCTGCGAGTTTTTGCGGTTTGAATATTGCTGTTACGAGGGTTCTCCAAGCACAGCAAGAAGTAGTAGTAGTAGTACCGTTAAAATGTGGATAGGCTTCCGGGCCCTGTCTAAGGGTTTATGTCGCGGTTTTATATGATGCTATAGGACACCTTCAACCATCATCACAACGAACCTACGCCATACGAACCGAGGGTCCAAGGCGGTTGATCCTGCCAACTAAGGATCCCACCTCATCCATTCACCCGCACATCCGTAGAGACAGAGGGTTCAGCAATCGCCACCGATCTAGCGTGCGAATCTCAATCCATCAACTGTGATCTCAACTCCACATCTCAGCAGCTAGCCATAATCTCATGCTCCGGAACAATGTCGGGGGTCACCCTGGGACTCGAACCCAGGACCTTAAACCGCCTGACCGCGGTAGTGTCACCTGACCTGACCTGAGCAAGAAGTGGCATTACGCGGCATGACGCGGCAACGGTGGCGGAGGCGGGGGGACGGGCCCGGGCCGGCAACAGCGCGGCGCGAGGACGGCTTGGGCGGCAGCTGTAGCTGTAGCTGTCACAGATATTACATACAAGGTGTAAGGGGTATTCATGTTTGGGTTGTGATTAGGTCAGCAGGACGGTGTCGGGGGGGTCAGGGGGGAATTCGGGGGCCGCGGAGGGGTTGAGACGGGTTTTTGCCGAGCTGGGGCTGTGTGTAGCCTTTTCGCCGGTAGTCCAGCCGTCACGTGCCCGTCACGTGGGGCAAGGATCCCGTTCCGGGGGTGGAAGAAATTGGTGGGCTTGCGAGGATTTTTATGGAGGACGTGGTTTGGGGGCTTGCGATATACAACATATATCCTATAATGGACTGATATAGGTAATAGATATGGAGATAGAGCGCGTGTGTGGTGTGTTATCGCATATGTATGGCTTTTCGAGCGGTTGAGGATGGCCACGTGGCCGAGTGTGAATTTGAACGAATGCGGGATTTTGCGGGGTGAAGGCTCCTAGGCCGAATGACCGGTACCTACCTGCGGCGTCCTCCTGTTTGACATCTATGTGTGGCAAGCTGTGTAACGCCGACACGCGTCACATCTTCAGACGCTGGTGGCCACAGGGGATTCCGTCGAGCATGGTGTGGGGCTCTTGCTTCTCAGGGGGTGGTGTGATGGTGGGCGCGAGATGGTGGGCGCGGGCGACTCCGACGCCGTACATGTACCCGAATCTTCGATCTCCGTGAGTGGGCGGTGGTCCCCGGCAGTCCTGTCAATTCAAATCTCGATGTGTTCTCAGGGGCACGGGTACGGCTGTGTGACGGCCCTGTACGGCAGTACAGCGCTGTACGACACCTGACCCATAGGTGCTGCCCGATATATGGAAGTTACTGCGGGGTACGATTATGCGTGGACGGCCTGTGCCGCGGATCGTACTCGGGCACCCTCTGCCATGGTGGTGCATGACCACCAGGTACGGAGGGGCGACGCAGAGCGGGAGTTTTAGGAAGCACCCTCACTGTTGTACTGTCGTACGTTCTTAGGTTTGGGCCGAAGACATGGTGTACATGTGTATATCCATGTTACATTGTTCGCTCTGTTAGTTTAGATGAACTGTGATCTGAGAACTGGCGACTTAGTCGCGCCTGCTGGTTGCAGTCAGCGCGGTGTCGTACTGTTGCGCACAGTTTGTTCTTACGTTCGGTTTTGTCTTCTCCGTTTTTGTGTGTTTTCTGTTTGAGACGCGCCCATTTGACCCGGTTCATTCGATACTGTTGGGCTGCTGCTGCTGCTACTACTCCTTCTGATGCTGCTGCGAAGCAGGCTCCCGCATATGTATGTGTGTGCATGAATATATTGAGCCGTATGTGCGTGTGTGTGTTTAGAAATGCAACCCGCCCGGCCGCCCGATCCCGTGTGTGTGTGTGTTACATAACGGACCGGGCCTGGCACTCGCCAAGGGCTGCGAACCCAGCCCTAACGGGCAGACCGCCGACGCACTCTCCTCCCTTTGCGGGGCAAGGAGAAGGGCGTGAGAGGCTACATCCCCCCTTGCTCGACCTAGAGCACTCGCGCGTCCTGAAAGAAGCCCTACGAATAGGGGCATCAGCCATGCGCGCATGTGTGTGTGTGTGTGTGCAAAATAACTGGTGTGTGTGTGGGGGGTTTAGTCATGAGGGCGCGCCGCCTGGAGACCCTCGCTGGCAGCTGTGGGCTCGTCCCTCATTGTGTCAATGCCCCCGGGCGGCACCGGCTACCGCGACACTCCCTGGGGCGTCGGCGACAACTGTGCTTTCCCGTAGCGCGACGGCCCTCCAGCGCGCGGCGGAGGAGGAGGAGGAGGGGGAGGAGGAGGACGAGGAGGAGGAGGAGGAAAGGACCCACTTGCACGCCGGGGATGCATACAGGGTGCCGCGCTGTGGGGATATGGGTAGATCGGGAGGTCCCGGGGGTTTATGGGGGGCTATGGCTAGTTCAAACGGAAACGGCGCGGGGGTGGGTCTGAGGTGTCAGGATGCAGGAGGGGTGGCAGCCCACAGCGATAAGGGAAGTTGTGGAGGAAGTGGGCCACGGACCGTGAAGTTGAAGGGAGGGCGCCGCCGTCAGCGGAGGTCAGGTGGGTGCTGTGTTGGGCTGGTGTTGGCGGTTGGGAAAGAGCGGGGGACTGCTGGGCAAAGCCAGCGGTGGTTGTAGGTTGGTTACTTGGTTGTCTGGGGTGCGAGGCCGGTAGGTGTGGGAGCGCAACTGGGCAGGATGGGCAGGGCGCACTTTGTGGAGGCATAGCACCAGCGGGGGGTAGAAGGACCGGCAGCGGCGGGTGCCGGTAAGGGGGCAGTCAGTGCAGGGGGCAAGCGGAGTCGCCGCAGCGGTGCGCGCGCGATTAGAGGTCTGTGAAAGGTGATGCGGTCTGTCGCCTTAGAGGTCTGCGAAAGGTATGTGCCGCCTTTGCCGGACCATGCCCAGGCTGGTACGTGTCTGCCGCCGATCCTTTCAATGTTGTTCTGAGTAGAGCCCTTCCGCCAGCGCTCCGCCTGTCTGAAATGTCGATGTGCACGCACGACATCCGGCGCAGGCTCCGGGGGGGCTTTGACAACAAGGTGCTGTAGATGCCGACGGCCCTCCTTCCCCCGTTGGCCATCGAGGAATGGATGCAAGGAACGGGCGGCGCACCGCCCGCGCGTTGAGACGGGGAGGCCGGACGCAATGGTGACTCCAGACCCAGAGCATTTCTGTGGTCCCGGGGGAGCATTTCTGCGGTTCCGGGGAGCACTTCTGTTGATTATGCGTGGAGTTGGGTTTCAGCAGTAGCGTGCCTAGTTTTACACAGTATAACCGCCGCGCGGGTGCCCGTACGTACGGCGGTGGTGGTGCGTGTTCTTAGCGGCGCGAAGGTGCCGAGATGTCTGACGTGATAGCGTGGCAGGTCATATTCATCTCGACCCTCATTCTAGTCATTCGCCAGAGGCGTATCCGCGCGCTCAGCGAGAGATGCGATTGATGGGGGGCCACATCGGTTGTGGGGTGCGTTTTGCCCTTCCATAGGCCTGCAAGTCGTACAGTTCGTACGGGAAATCCTTGTGCGCGCGCGCTCTGCTCATCGCTGCCCCTCGATGTGGGTGGGGCAGCTCAAGCACTTGTGTTTCGGAGCCAACCTGGCCTGTGCGTGTGTATGTATGCGTGTGTAAACCGGAAGGAAACTGTGTGTGTGGGTGGGTGGGTTTGCAGCTGCACTAGGATGGTGTGGTTCGTACTGAGTGTACGACATTGTACTGCAATTGCACGAACGGTCGTGATACCTGTTCGTTGCGATGTCTGATATCGCCTGCGGTCAGTCGGGGTCGTTTGGAGTCGAAGCCGGCATCATCGCTTGCGGATGTGAGGACCTGCGGTTTGCGTTTGCGCGCATTACGCGTGACATCATGCGGATCGGTGTCGTACTGTAGTACGACATAAAATACTCTCTTTGTACTGCGCCCTCGAGGCGGTGATGGTACGGCGTCACGCGCGGGTGCACGCGGCGTGGGTTTTTTGAGCGTGACTCGCGCGCCCTCACCCCTTCGCCCTTCCCCCTCATATCGCCAGCGCGCACGGCGCCGTACCGGCGGTGGCCATCGTTGGGGGTATTGCCCCACGTAAGGCCCGCCGGGTGACCTGTACGGACGCGAATCAAACCCCTTCTATTTAGTAGCAGTGATGCACGCCGCGGCTCCACCTCGACGGTTGGACTTCCGCTTGCAGCCCCTTCGGCTCGTGCCGTCACCTGGGCGTCGTACACATCCGTGACTGTCGTGCTGTTGTTGTACTGTGTTTCCCACATGTAGAGACCGTGGCTGCCCGTTTCCCGGCTGCCCGAGCAGACCAGCTCTCATGCATGACCAGCGCCTGTGTACGGAGCGTACGGCAGTTATGTTTGTTCGAAGCCGTACAAACCGGCCCGGGTTCGTTGAGCTGGGTTGAGGTCTCGGGATTCAGCGGGCAGGAGGTTCAAACTGTTGTGAAAGGTGGTGGTGGTGGTGGTGGTTTGGTGGTTTCAATGGAGTTGGCTGCCTGCCTGCCTGCCTGCGATCCATTCGGCGGCCGTACCGCCGGGGTGTTGTTGTTGCCGTCGTGTTTCCATCGTGTTCCCATGTCGTGTGTGTGCCAAATGAAAGACGACCTGCTACTGGCGCCGGGAACGCAACCGCAGCCCCCTCACCTCACGGCGGTCTCGGAGCCTTCCCGTCCTACACCTCGCCACGACAGACCACATACCATGATGCAGGATTCACAACATTGTAGACGCTTTTGGATGGCCCCTACCCACCTCTTGTTGTCAAGGCGATGGCATGGCGGGGAGAGGTGCGTGCGTTGGTGGTGTCGTGGCAGATAAGTGCGGTGGTGGTGGTGGTGGTGGTGGTGGTGGAGGTGACTTGGGAGGGACAAGTGTGGTGGTGGTGGTGGTGGTGGTGGAGGTGCCATTGGGGGGAGGAAGGTGTGGGGGGAGGTGTTCTTGGTGCGCCCTTGCTGGTGCCCTTGCCGGGAAGGATAGTGGGGTTGGCGACAGCAAGTCTGTCGGCTCTCTTGGGTTGCAGTGTCGGAAGCGTCGCTTTCAGTGCCCGGACGGAGCCTGTCCAGCCCAGAGTTGCGAATCCGCTCTCCTAGAAACGGGAGGAGAATGAACTTTGTAACGTTGTAACGTTCATTCCTTGGTTTTGTGGGAGCTTAGTCGCGCTGCTCGGTGTGGACAGTGGTGCTCTTGCAGCGCTGCTATGGGGGACGCCGCCCCCCGTGTCGAGCCCTGACGGCTTCCAACACTTCAGGACTTGAGGGAACGAAGGGGAACACGGGCACTAGCAGCTCACTTACAGGTGCCGTACATCGTACGACGCAACGGTGATGGGGCGCCCTGTGGCGCGTGCTGGGCAGACCCGGATGGCGTCTATGGTGTACGGCATCGGCTGGTCTGCCCGTGTTGTCCATTCCGTTGCGGAGTCTCTAGGCTTCGTTGTCTCATGGCCATCGCTGTCGGTTGTGTTCCTCTCTTCTCCACTCGGTCGCCGTCGAGCGGTTATTGGTGGTTGATGTAACGGTATCCATCCATCCATCCTCATCCTCCTCTGCTCCTTAGCGCGGTGTGCCCCGTGCAACCGCGTGCCCCATGTGGGGCCCCGCCCCCGTATCTGGTCCGCGGGCGCGCTTCACCCCACTGCCCGCCCCACCCTCTGAGGAGGCACAGCGGTGTCCGGACCAGCACATAGGCGGCATGTGGCGGGGGCCGCCACGTGCCCGGGTGGCGGTTATTTCCACGTAACCGTTACCGTACAAGGTGACCCTTTTAGTTCCTGACAGTTATTACCTGTCAAGCCTCCATGGACGACGAACGAATGGGCCATAGTAAGGTTGCAGCATGACCCACGGGTCTGCGTAGTGTACGGTAACCGTTACAAGGTGGACCGTTAGTACCGACCGGGCGTTCCAACGGTCACCTTGTTAACCGCCGGAGGAGCCTCGGCGCCGCGCAGAAATCCGCCGTGCCACCCGGTGGACCATGTGCAGGTATCGTAACTTCCAATAACGTTCGTAACTTCCAAAAACGATGGGCAGAACGATGGGCTGAAGCGCCCACACGCCAACACGTAGCGACCTGCCCGACCCATCCCCTCCCGTCCGTCTGTCCGCCTTCGAACGGCGTCTTCCTCGGGCTCGTCTGTCGGTCGGTCGGTCGGTTCGTCGGTCGGTCCATCCGTCCGGGCCCCTGCACACCCCAACGCCGCGACGACGACCACGACACCGGCACCGACACCGACCGACCCACAGGTCGTTTCACCCCAGCGTGCTCTTCGTTGTCCCATCCCATGCATCATCACCAAAAATAAAAACACGCCCCCCTGCATGAATGCAAGAAAGAACATCATCTATCCACAGCCATGGAAGAACAGTAAAACACAGATGGCTTGGCAAAAACCGTGGTGTACCGCCGACCCTTCCTGGTGTGACCCTCTGCCTGCGCTTTGCTTCAAGAGACAGCCCGAGTGCGCCCCCTCTACTACCCTTCTTCAGTCTTCTTCAGTTCTCCGCACACACAACTTGGTGCCGTGCCGTACAGTGCCCCACCACCCGACCTTCAGGAACCTTTTTTCCGCGCCCTACGAATCCGTGCGCACCCGCGCGGCCACCGTGTCGCCCTTCGCCCTGAACGCTGCCTCCCCCAAGTATCACACACGGCCTCATGGAAGTGGTCAAATGTACGGCATCCAAATACACAACGCAGCGACAGGTGTGCGGTGAAAGGTCCGGAGCTCTTTCCCCCCCGGGGGAGGGGAGGGGAGGACCGGGGCTGAAAAAAGCGCCAGCCACTGCCGGAAGCCGAAACCCCGTGCCAGCTGACGGAACAAAAGCAACCATCAACGGCAAACAACAGCCAACCGTCAACTTCCTCACTCCAGCTGCGGCGTGCCGGGGCCCTACTCGGCCCCACACAGCCACTGGCCGCGGTCTGCTCTGAAGGGCCCCTCAAGGGCACATGTCAACAGCCTGGGCCGCTGCCACCGCCCGATCCACGTGTGAGCCCCTCCGGATGGCTTCCGGTCTGGGCGGCCCCGCCTGCGGAACCCCGCCCGCGCAGCCCCGCCTGCGGAACTGAAATCCAGATATCCAGTGCAACACCCCAAGCAACCGCACACGGGACGGTATGAACTTATAATCCAGGTTCAGCCCACCAGCCCAGACGTGAACCCAAAGGCCCTCTTAGAGCTGTATATTATACAACCGCCGACCTATATAGCTACTGACTCAGAGGCCCGCGTTGGTCGGTGACGGAGCGATGGGTCGGAAGTGGGTCAGCTAACGTAGCGATAGGTCGGAAGCGAAGGGCCGAAACACGACCAACAAGGCGCAACCACCCCAAAATGGTGCCGCCCCCGAGATTGCGAGAAGCATGTCAGTAGGTATGCGTAAACGTATTATAAAGTCTGAACGCGCACCATGCTCAATGTGTGTGTGTGTGTGTGTGTAGAAGTGAAACCCGCCGTGTGAGTCCTTGCTGCTGCAGCTGCCTATACCGCCAGCCCTCCTGCTGCCGTACTGCCGCCGTACATCTCAGTCCTGTACTGCAGTCCTTGCCTGTGCCTACGGTATCACCAAGCTGCCCTCGCCGCCACCATAGCTGCGCTCCCCTAATTGCTACTGCCGTCCGCCGCCACCGCTGCACCGGGCCTGCACCACAATTGCTTTCCTCCCTGCCCTGCACCGTTCTGCTACAACTGCGACTGCTGTCGCGTCAGCGCTGGCTGTTGCTGCTGTAGCGTCGGCAGCGGCGGCTGTAGCATCTCCACGACGACGCAGGAAGCCCCGCCGCCGCCGTTGCAGATGGCCGCGCAGCCCACTCGTCCGCCCCGGCAGCGCAGCACGTTGAGCAGCGTCACCAGGATGCGGGCGCCGCTGGCGCCAATGGGGTGGCCCAGCGCCACGCTGCCGCCGTGCGCATTCACCCTGCCGCATTGACCCATGGGACGGTGGCCGTGTCAGCTAGGGTTTTAAGAGTTACGGCCGGGTTGAATCCCGGCGCGATGAACCGTCGCGGCCCACGCCGGCGGTCTCCTCAGCTTACTCTGTCCGTACACATGCACGACACGACACGACACGACACGACACCCACCCGGCGGTCCGTTTTCCCCCCTATCCCCTCGCGGTCTCAAAACCCCCCGACACGACACAAACACGCCCCGCCCCGCCCCGCCCCGGGCCCCCTACGGTGCATGCCCCGCCCCTCCCCGGCCAGTCAGGGCTGTTCTCTTGAACCTCCCCTCCCCGGCCCCCGCACCTCTCCGCGGGCAGTCCGAGCAGCTGTCGGTTGACGAGGTCCACGACGGAGAAGGCCTCATTGACCTCCCAGTAATCGACTTCGGAGCCGCCGCTGAGGCCGGCGGCGCGTAAGGCCCGCGGGACCGCGAGCGCCGGCGCGGTGGTGAACCACTCGGGGGCTTGGGCGGCGTCGGCGAATCCGCGGATGCGGGCGATGACCGGCAGTCCAAGGCGCTGGTGGCGGGCGGGTGTGGGGGCGGGTGGGTGTGGGGGCGGGCGGGTGTGGGCAGGAGGTCTGGGCAGAGACGCGTTCTCTGGTTTTCCGACGTGTCTGGGACGGGGCGTTGCGGTGGTTCACACACAGCGGTGGTGTTTGCGGCGGTGGTTTGCGGCGGTGGCGCGATGCGGTGGTTCACTTCACAGGGGTGTTTGCGGCGGTTTAGTTGATGGCGGCGGCGGTGGTGTCGGTGACGGGACATGGCGCGGCGAGGGGCGCCTCCACACAACCCTCATCTTGCGGCTGTCCCGTACTAAGCGTACGACGGTTCACCTGTACGGCCTCGTAGCTGGCGACCACCAGCGCCGCCGCACCGTCCGTCATGGGGGATGCGTTGCCTGCCGTCACCGTGCCGCCGTCACGACGGAAGTACGGCTTCAGGCCCGTCAGTCGTACAGGATCCATCTTGGCGAGGCCCTCATCGTCCCAGATGTACGAACCGGACGTGGCAGCGGGACCGGCGGCGGCGGCCGCCGCCGCCCCGGCGGCAGCGCTGACCGTGCCGAGCAACGACGGCGGCGTGCTGCCGGCACCGCCGCCGCCGCCGGCGGCGGCGCCAATGGATGCGCCGCCGCGCGCGCCCGCCTCCAGGGGCGGCGTGGCGGCCGACATCGTACGGCCGTGCCCCGACGCCGGCCTCGGCACCGGCACGATCTCCGCCGCCGTCAGACCTGCCGCCGCCGCCGCAACTGCCCTCTGGTGGCTCTGCAGCGCGTGCTCGTCCTGCAGCGGGGCGGCCCCCACCACCACCATCATCAGCATAAACAGCATCAGCAGCACGAGGCGACCCGCCCAGCTCTGGGTTCTCTAAGGGTAGCTAGGCTGTGGCACCTGCGACCGGTCATCTCGGGGTCGCTCTGTGCCCCCCGAGGAGCTCCGCCCCGGGGCGGCGGGCCAGGGATACTGCACCCTAGAGTTGGAGACACCACACCAGGAGGTCGAAACGCAACGACGGGCTCCGGCCCTCTCCACCCAGAGCGTGACACGCTGCGCTGAAGAAGGACACGACAGGACACGACAGGACACGACAGGACATGTGCACACGTCGCCCCGCCCTCCCCTCCCCGCCCCGCCCCCCCCCCCGGGGTGGATGCCCACCCCCCACCTGCTGCTGCCGGCTGACCCCGAACCGCTCCGCGCACAGCTCCGCGCAGCTTCCCATGTGGATGTTGGCGTACGGGTCCCACAGGCCGTCCCTGACCAGCCCGTCCACAATCGACCCATCGCCTGCCGTACACGAGGTTCCGGGCACGTGCAAACACATGACAGCTTGGGGCGGGGGAGGCTGCCCATCCCGCGCTCTGTTCCCTGCGCCGTTGGATTGATGATCCCTGTCTCGCCCGCTACTGCATCCCTCGGCGCTCCGCTCTCCCCTACCTCTCCTCCCTCCGCCGCTCCCTGTCCTCCTCCCCCTCCCTCTCTCCCGCCCTCCCACGCTTCCTCTCCGAGTGCCGACCGTGTACGGTAAGGTACGGCACGCGGACACTGGACGGTACGGCACTGGTGAACCTAGACCCCACTCTGGGACCCTAACCCGCATCACCCGCCAACGACCACCAACCGAATCCCAAGAACTTCCCGGCCCCCACCCGCAACCCCGCCCCGTCCCACCCCGCAATGCCCTCCACTACCCAGCAGCCACCCATCCCTCCCCCGCCAGCTCTTCGCCACGGTGGGCCTTATCCTTCCCCCCTGCCGTACACCCACCCAGTCTCAGCCCCTTGCGCGCCCCCGGCATGTAGTGGGGTGCGTTGCTCATGCTCTCCATGCCGCCCGCTACGACGATGTCGGCGGAGCCTAGGGGGCCGATGGGTCGGTGGGCCGATGGGTCGGCGGGAGGGGACAGACCCGGGGCGGGGGAAGACATAGGAAATTGGTAGACATATTCAAACTGCGCTGCTGCCAGAGGGGAGGTATGGTGGCGGTGGCGGTGGCGGCGCCAGTGATTTTGTCAGGAATACATCATGGGTTGGGAGCGTGCGAGGCCGCTGGAACGGTAAGCGCCGTGCGGCAACTCATGGAGACGAAGAATCGCGGCCGGAGTGGTGCTGCCATCACCGGCCCCTGCTGCCACCCTACCGCAGCCTCTAGTCCACCCTACCCCTTACCCTAGCCCAGCCCGCCCAGCCCCACCCCAGCCCTCCAATTGTTGGCCTCCCGGCGCAACCCCTCCTCCACCTCCCACCACAACCGCCACCACAACAGCCGTCGCCGCCGGGTGCCGTACCCGCCATTATGGACTGAGCGGCCAGCATGACCGCCTTGAGGCCCGAAGAGCAGACCTTGTTGATGAGGGTGCAGGGCGTGGAGGTCGGCAGCCCGGCGCCCAGGGCCGCCTGCGTCGCGGGCGCCTGGGGACCCGTAGGAGGGGGAAGGCAGGGAGGGCGCTGTTAGCCATATTCGTGTTGGGGCAGGGAGGGCGGTTGGTAGCTGGAGGGATGGCGGATCGGCACATCGGCAAGGGACAAGGGTCGGCGAGAGGGAGGGAGAGAGAGGGGGAGAGCGGGGAGAAAGAGAGATAGAGGGGGAGAGCGGGGGAGAGAGAGAGGGGAAGGGAGAGGGGGAGGCGCAGGTGGCCTTGGCATCCCCGGTGGGTAGAGGAACCGAAAAGCCCTAGTTGGGCGGTGGGTAGGTGCACACCGCCGAGGCAGCCCTTCGCGCCGACATCGCGGCAGTGGTATCTTCTTGGCACAGCCTGCAGGGAGCCCCAGAGTTGGCAGCCCAGAGCCCAGGTTGCAATCACCTGGCCCAGGTTTGCAGAAATGACATTGCCCAGGAGGACCTCGTCCACATCCTCCGGCCTGACCCCGGCTCGATCCAAAGCACCTACATCCGAGACAATTTGATCGGAGGGAAATCCGAAATGGTTGAGGTCGACCTGAATGCCATAGGACGCGCGCAGGCTGCAGGGCCGCAGGACCCAAGCTCATTTGAAATTACGCTGTACAGTTGAGATTCATACTCATACTGGTAAGCCATGCCAGCAGTCAGATATCCACGTCAGTTGGAATCGGTCATAACCTTACCGGCTGGCAGGGCAGGTGTTTACGCATCCACAGACACACCACAGATTCATGCAGACTCATACATGTTGGTGTGGTTGGGCTATAATCCTTTGGTGTTCGTGCGAAGCAAGCACTACCGTAGTCGGACGTCCCGAACGCCGCGTTCCGGTACAGTCGCAAGTTACGTTTCACGCCCAACAGGCAGTTTGAGACAACAAACCCTGGCAGGCAAGCATTCTTGCACTGAACTGCCTCCACAACTTACCTCGTATGGCAAACGCCCCCAATTCCGTCGCGGAGTATGAAGAGAGGGCACCCTGGAAGGCCCCCAGTGGTGTCCGTACAGCACTTACAATACAAGGTGTGCGAGGTGAAAGCCCCCCGGCGCTTTCAGACATGGCTCGTGTTGGCTGCACCCGGTGACGTCTTGCTGCAAAGTGAGTCAATGGGAACAGCATTTAAATATGCAGAATTTTGGGTCTCTGTCAGTTAACATGCACAAATATCCGCACGTCGACGTTCCACAATCTCCGTTGTGTCGTCCGTTCTCCGTTGGCAGGCTCCATTGTCGTCCAATTGCAACCGTTGTGACCGTTGACGACCATGACAATGTGCTAACTGTGAGCCTCTAAGGGCGTTTAATGTCAATTGCTTTGCTGAGTCTTCATTAGTATCCACTGGCAAGCCGCTGGCAAGCGATACAAACAGCAGCGACTACCGGCTAGCAAGGGAGGGTCATTTCGTTATTTTGGCTGCCGCTGCTATACTCACGTCGTCTGGGAAACGTCACTACATATCAGCTGCTCGCACAAATCGCAAGGTTACGTCGGCTACAGGAAGAATTTTTTAACGGCGTCCATTGACAGAAGACCGCAAAGCAAGTCGGAAAATGGGCAAAAAGAAGGCGTTCATTGATAAAAAGAAGGCCGTAACGTACAGCCTTGTCTACCGCGACCCGACTGACGCGCCCGATGGCGAGCTCGAAGACGATGGCGGCCAACGCGTCTTGGCGCCTGTCGGCGGCCACAGAGGAGCTCGCCCCGACGCAGATGACTTTCAAAGTTACTACGACGAGGAGGGTTCGGTGTATGAATCGGAGTACAGCCTTATGATGTCCAGGTGCGATTCCGCGCTGTCGACAAACAACCGTCAGGTAGCACCTAAACGCCGCGCGGCGCAACTCGGACAGCCGCAACCCGTCGGCCCTTCCCGAACCCTCCCCTCCGCCGGGTCCGTCCGCGCGCCCGTCCGAAGGGTGCACGGCCGTTGGTTGGGTCCCATAAGCAAGCCACGGCCCCGTTAGCCCCAACGCCAACGGCCCACAAACTCCAGCGCGTTCTGAGCATGTGTTCCTTCTCTGGAAAGCATAATACACAATGTCGGCGTCGTGCCCACTCGTGCAACACCCCGAGCTTCAGACGTACTTGGGTGATGTTTCAATGTATGGTTTTCTACCCCCCCCCTCGAGCTCTCATGTGATCAACGGTGTCGGTCCCCTGTCCCTCGCGTGCTGTACGGCAGAAGCGCTGCCGTACACCACGACGAGTCGTACACGATGAGCGAGGAGCGACGTCGGGAACTGCTGGCGCTTGGGTTCCCGGATGATGGCTACGACTATTTGAGGCACCTGCGGGATCTGGGTCGGGGGACGACCCCGGCGGCGGCGGGGTCGGCGGGCAGGGTGAGTCTGACTGATGCCGTACGGCAGTGACTGTGCCGTACTCGCGCGTGCCGTGGGACGCGGACCTGCGCGCAACAAGAGGGGGAGTTCGTGGTTTGTGTGGTGGAATGAGACACGCATGACAGCGGAGGATCGGGGAGCAAAGTACTGCAGGGTTGTGTACGGGCCGTACACTTCCCTCTGGCGGTCTTCGTCACTGGTTTTGACTCGCGCCATCGATTGCTGTGGCTGCTCCGTACCACTCCAGGGGGCCGTGGCGCCCATCCCCGAGGAACAGGAGCTCGACGGCTTCGACGTCGAGGCGGGCGGCGAGTGGCAGGAGGGCTCCGACAGCGAAGAAGACTTTACGATTTACGACGTCGAACCCACTGAGGCGGCGGCGGCGGCTGCTCAGCAGCAGAAGCGGCTCGACGCGGCGGCACTAGCGGCCGCGGCGGCGGCGGCGGCGAACGACGGCGGCGGCGCCGGACCCAGCACCTCTGCCGGCGTCGGCGGCCGCGCCGCCGCGAGCGCGGCAGCCGGCCCGGGCCCCAGCAGCGTCCGTGCCGCCGCCGCCGCTGCGACGGCGGCGGGACCGAGTGGGGGAACACGAAGCGTCGCGGGCCGTAGCGCGGTGGCGCGAAGCATCGCCACGACAGCACGGACCCAAGGGTCGGCGGTGGGCCCGTCGGTCTACATTCGGGCTCCGAAACTGGTGCCGCCGAAAGCCGACGTCAAGGTGGTCGATGCGCGGAGGTACGGCGCGCGCGCGCGACAGGGCGGCGTCGATCGATGCGCACCGAGTGCCGCGGGGCGGCGCGTACGATACGTTGTAGTACCGCTAAAGTCGTGCAATGATGTTGGATGCAAGGACGGCTGTCAATATCGCGCGCAACGCCTGTCGTCCCGGCTTCCGGACCCACGGGTCAACCGGCCTGACTGTGTTCGTACCTTCGTACCTTTATTCGCGGTGACGTACATTTGTTCCGTCTTGCTTCGTCATTGTCGCAGAATGGTCGTGCGACCCAAGGGTCACGACGAGTCGGCTGCGGCCGCCTCTCTGGCGGAAGTGGCGGCAATGGCGCGCCACACTGAGCTGCACGGCAAGCGCGGGAAGCTCTACCAGGTGCGAGGCGGGCGGGAACTCTCACACCGCTGTGACCGCGTGACAGGTGCCGGGTGGCCGTACACCGCAGCCACTGCTGATGTCGTATACCTCTGCATTCTGTTTGCCGTACGCACGTCCTGCAGGATCTTGACGAGGTGGAGAAAGCCATGGCGGCCATCGAGAACGGCAACGATCCGGAGCTGAGTCAGCAGGTCGAGGGGGACGAGTGGGGCGACTGGCTCGACGAGTTCGTGGCGGGCGGCGGCGACGACGGCGCCGCCGCCGCCGCCGGCGCGGCCGGCGGAGGCACCGGCGCAGTTGCAGGGGAGCGCGGCGATGGAGGGGCTGATGATGACGAGGAGGAGGAGGGGGATGAGCAGGGCGGGGGTGAGAGCGAGGAGCCGGAGGAGGACGACGGCGACGCGGACGAGTGGCGGATGCGACACCGGCGGGCGCGGCAGCAGGAGGCGCAGCGGCAGGCGGCGAGAGGCCTGAAAGGGCCCGGGGGCGATGGAGAGGAGGACGAGGACGAGGAGGAGGACGCGGACGAGGCGGCGGCGGCGGCGGCGGCGCCTCGCCGCGTGGGCGCAGGGCCGGGGGCGGCCTCCGTGGCTTCGAGCTTCTGGACCCGACCCGAGCGGAGGGACCGCAGGGGGGTGAGTGGCGGCTCAGCGCGGGGCGGCGGCTCAGCGAGGGGGGCCGGGGGGTGGGCTGCAGATGGCGCGAGCCAGCGGGGTAGGGCCAAGGCGCTGGCTGGCTGAGCTCGTCCATGTGGGTCCGTCCGGACCCGTGGGTCCGTCCGGACGTACGGGGGATGTACGGTGGGGAGTTGAATCCCTGCATGCATATCCCCCACCCGTCTTCCCATCCCTTCCGATGTCAGTCAGTCGGTCGGTCCCGCGTCTCAATCCTCCCATCAGCTAGACCCCGTCCGCGCAGCGTCTTACGTAACCAGGTCACCAAAGGAATGCAAGCTGCCTAGCTGCGGGGTGCAGGGACGCTGTCGTACAAACGGATTCCGTACACCCACGGCGTATCGGAACATCGTCGTCGCCGCCGCGGGCCACCCCCGCACGCCTCCCATGTGTCATATCGCACTTGTCGGTGAGGGTACGGTCGTACCTCGTCGTACTGCCCGCAGGCGTTGAATGCGTTGGACGCGCAGTTTGAGCGGTTGGCGGTTGAGTACGATGATGACGAGATCGGGGCGCTGGACGACGGCCGGTACGACGACGACGATGGCGATGATGTGGAGGGGGAAGGGCAGGACGTCGATGAAGATGACGAGCACGAAGGCGAGCCGGACGGGACCGGGGGCGGAGAAGGCGGCGCCCGCCGCCGCCGCGGCCGGGCCGCACCGCCCGCCAACGCAGCCGCGGGCAACTGCGAACTGTCCGACTTCGCGGACGTGTTGGACGAGTTTCTGACGGAGCACCGAGCGGCGGAGGCGCTGGAGGTGGAGGGGCTGCGGCCGCTGCAGGTGTGGAGGGGGCTGGGGGTCTGGGGCTTGGGGTGTGGTGGGGGTATGGGACTGGGGGAGAGGCTGGGTTGGGGTTTGGGGCAGGGGGTGTAGTGGGAGTATGGGGGTGGGGGTTGGGGCTGGGGGATGTGGCTGGGGCTTGGGGTCGGGGTTTGGGGTGTGGTGGGGGTATGTGGGGTTTGGGGTCGGGGGCTACGGTAGTTCTGCTACGGGCATAAGAATGGGCATATTAGGTCGGGTTTGAGGGCCAACGGATCCGGATCTGGATCCGGATCGTGACAGCCCTCTTTCAGCGATCCGGGTTACCGTGGGACCCACGGGTCATCGGGCCCTCGTGGCCCTTTCCCCTTTGGTTTGTTGAATGTGTTCAACCCACCCTCCCCTTCCCCCAACCCCAGCTTTATGTATGCCTACCAATGTCCTGTAGCAAAACCCCTCCAAAAAATCCCTCCTCCGGAGGCAGCGCAATTTGAAAATGTCTACCAATTTCCTAAACCCCCCTCCACCCCACCCCCACCTGGGCTGTTTCTTTTTAACCCCCACCTGCAGACCTCAGACGATGTGGCGCTCGCCGCCTCCCGACCCGACCCCGAGGCCCTCGCCGCCACTCGGGCGCGACTGGCGCGGCAGCTGGCGGCGCAGGAGGCGGCGGCGGCGGCGGCGGCGGAGGGCGCCGACGGCGGGCGCGGGGCGGCGGAGCCGGTGCGGACCATTGTCGTACAGGTACGGCAGACACATCCCACCCAGACCGGCGGGACCTACAGACCGGCGGCGGCGGCGCTTGGGAGTTTCGAAAGGGTCGGGGCAAGGGGCACTACCCGGCGCATATTATCGGCTGCCCTGGGGCGGCCGCGGCGGGCGCCCCGCGGCCACGGGCTCGTTTCGGGTCTCCGTTTTTTTCAATTTTATCACGCGGACACAGCCCACACCTGGAGCGCTTGATGTTACAGAGAGGCTAAGAGGGTGTGTTGCCCGCCGCGGCCCCCTCCCTCTTCCACGCGCCAGGAGGCGGAGCGGTGGGACTGCGAGTCCATCCTGTCCCTCACCTCCAACCTCGAACACCACCCGGCCAAGATCGTGGAGCCGCAGCGCCGCACCGGGGCCCGGGGGGGCGGCCTCATCCGCCTCTCCGCCAAGACCGGCATGCCGGTGGCGCGGGGGCCCGGCGGCACGGCAGCGGCGGGAGGCGCGGCGCCCGCCATTCCGGAGGAGTCCGAGGAGGGACAGGACGACGAGGGACAGGCCCCAGCGGGGGCTAGCGGCGGGGGCAGCGACAGCGAGGAAGAAGCGGGTGGGTGACAGGGAAGGGTTGGCGCCGACCCGTGGGTCGGTGGGTGCCGCGAAGGGGGGCTTGACCCGTGGGTCGGTGCGTACCGCGGGACGAGAGTGGATGAGTGCAGGGCAGGTCTTGGAGCGAGGCGGTTAGGGCCTCTCATGTTGTAGTATGGCTTTTGACCGCGTGTTGTCGTTGACCCCCCTGGCCAAACTACCGTACGGTACGGCACTCTGCGGTTTGCGTGGGCGGACTCTTGGCAGCTCGTCCCTTCCCGTACCCTCCCCGTCCGGTGCCCTGTGCCGTACTCCCGTCTCATCCATGTCAGTCTCGTCCCGTCCCATGCTCTTCTCTCTCGTCCCTGCTCGTCCCGTCCCGTACGGCACTGGTCTAGGTCTGGATCTGGCACTGCTCAGTCGGCGAAAAGGTGAGACGGCGGAGGAGCGGAAAGCCCGCAAGGCGGCCGTCAAGGAGGCGCGCCGAAACCAACGGACCGCCAAGAAGGAGGTGGGCGGGACGGACCGGGAGAGGGGAAGAGGGAGGGAGCGGGAGTGACGGGGCAGAGGAACTGGAAGCGGATGAGGGAGAGGGAGCAGCATGGAGGGTGGGAGGGAGCAGCAGGGAGGGTGGGAGGGAGAGGGGCCAGTGAAGGGCATCACGGCGAGATATGGCTTCTGAGGACACTAAGGAGCGAACACCAATGCCTTATCCGGTTCACCGCGTACATATGCCGTATATGCCGTATATGCCACATGTTTGCAGTCTAAGGATTGTAGTAGAGGGAGCGCGAACGGTCGTGCGGGGAAAGGATTTGCTGCGCAGCCGCCAGTGGGCGCTGCGCGCACTGGCTGTGCCTCCGCTGCCCGCTGTTGCGGTGGCGGCGGCGGGCCATCGCCGGACGGACCGGGCGGGCTGGGTGGGCTGAGACTGCTTCGCTAGCTCGGGGGCGCGGGGCGGGGCGGAGGGGTGCCTGCCGGCGCCGCCAGGTGGCATAAACGAGTCCCTACCCACTTTTGCCCTACCGCCCGATCCGTTGATGGAGCCAACTAATCAACCATCAAACGATGACTAACCAACCTGCCCCTCTGGGGTCTGTTGCTTCTCGGCGCGCAGATGAAGACGATGTTTCGGCAGCAGGCCACTCGGGCGCAGAAGCAGGCGGCGGGGAGGGGGCCGGCGGCGGGGTCCATGTACGCCATCCCCTGATGCGGCGTGGCGGTGGCTGCGGGGGTTGCTGGGGCGGCTGGGGCTGGGGCTGGGGCTGGGGCTGGGGCTGGGGCTGGGGCTGGGGCTGGGGCTGCTGCAACAGCGACAGCACCCGCCTGCTGTGCAATGGGGGTGCGGTGCCCTGTTGGGCTTGCACGGTGCTGCTCTAACAGAGTCTAACGGCGGGCGGTGCTGTTGCGTCTCGTTGCATGCGTGGCCGCGGCGGCGGTAGCGGGTGCTCCTTCAAGGCGCAGTGCCACCTTCGCAAGGGTGTGTGATGTGTGATGTGTGGTGCGGACGCGTCGGCTGTCGCACATGACCCGCGGCGACAGGACCGGCGGGGATGGCCAGGTGAACCGCGAGGATGGCCAGGTGGGACCCAACGCCGGCGGCCGGCAGCTTGGCTGGCTGTGTGGTGGTTCGAGTCGGCGTGCGGAGTTGAGGAGTGTGGAGCGGGTAGGGTTCGTACACCTTCGGGGGCAGACCCGGGGGTCGGGGCAGACCCGGGGGTCGAGGACAGTCCCGGGGGTCGAGGGCAGACCCGGGGGTCGAGGACAGACCCGGGGGTCGCGGACAGACCCGGGGGTCGAGGACAGACCCGGGGGTCGAGGACAGACCCGGGGGTCGCGGACAGGCCCGGGGGTCGCGGACAGACCCGGGGGTCGCGGACAGACCCGGGGGTCGGTGGGGCAGACCGTTGGCCCTTTTCAGAGTGCTCCTAGTGTGCGCGGGCTGTGGCCAACGTGGCCGACACGCCAGCAGGATACGCGGAATCAGCGGAGGAATGCAGAGGAGACAGAGGAGGAGGAACGACCAAAACACGTGTAAATACATTTGAGGAATGGGAGGAGGAACCTTACGACAGTCCTGGGCAGACCAGGGGGTGGTCGAACCCGCAAACTCCCTGGGGATGGGCGATGGGGAGTGGCGAGTGGGGGTGCGATGCAGCCTCCGCCTGCCAGACCTTTGTAATAGCCAACAGCGGCACCACTGCCACCCATGCCGGCCACCATCGCCACCGCCACCACACCACCCTCGCCAAGCACCACTGCCATTGCCACCACCACCCATGCCGCCATAGCCACCACTGCCGGCCACCATCGCCACCACGACCCCTGCCGCCATCGCCAGCACTGCCGGCCAGCACTGCCACCACGGGCCCATCGCCACCGCCATCAGTTCCATCACCGCCGACTTGAGCTCACACCGCGACGGTGAAACCGGTCCCTAGGGGGAGTACGGCACCAAATACCTTGGGGAACCGGTCCCAGATGCCGAACTGATCCAGCGGGATCATTGTACGGCAGGACACGGCGCGGTGCTGCCGCGCCGGCGATGCTGGGAACGGCTCGCGACGCGGCGCGGGGGTGCGATTGGCTTACGGGTGTTGCCGATGGGCAACATAATGGTCGCGCGGGGGGAGCGGCTGCGTTCTAGCGTTGCGGATGCGGACACATGACTGTGTGGTTGACCCGGGTCAGTGGACCTGGATTCACGTCAGGTCCCGGCTGCGAAAGTGTACTGGGTTGTTCGCGCTGGTGCCCGTGCCGCCTGCAACAATCGATCGCATTAACAGCACCCGGAAAGCTCCGGATTTGTGAAGCCGGTTGTGTGCCCGTGTGTGCCTTGGAGATCAACCGTTAATATGGACTGTTGACGCCCGTACATGCAGTTTTTGAATGAAAATTTGTCAGGCCTCGTTCCTTGAACAAAATAGAAAGGACTGAAAGTGGTCAATATCCGGAAAATTCCAAGTAGCAAAGGTCGGAAGCAAGGTTGGTTGCAGTGGGTCGGAAGCGACAGGACCAAGACGGGTTAAAATTTGTGGATTGCCCAATATCGCAAGGACATAGCACAAAAACCCAAAGTATTACTGCATTTGCGATAGTTACGCTGCCGCTTACGACCGTTTCTCCTTTGGATTGTTTGGAAGCCTATCCACGCGCGGCGAGCAATAGCAACCTACACCACGAAAAAGTTTAGAATTTTTTTAATCATTGCAGTAGATTGCGTGTTGGAGGTAAAAAAATTACGCTCGATATTTTCGTCGAACCAGCACGAAATTACTCCTTGAGCATAGTTGGCCGCCCCTGCAGGTTTCATTTAACATGAATCAACAGAAATATATTATCATTGCTTCCACCCGAAAATCGATTATGCTGATGCTAGCGTTCATATGTCGACCACAATCCATCGGATTGAATCGTCTGCAGGAGAATTACTTCGGGAGTGGTAATTATTACAATTAAATGACGCGAAATAAAATATTCACCAGGCAGCCGTAGCCAGACACCGGGCGACCAACGGTAGTTGGCTGTACAATTCGGCTTCTCCAGGCTGTCGCAACCTTGCCGACTGAAACTTGTGAACGGACAACAAAAATAAAGAGGAATAACCAAAAATTTAAGCAACGAATTATGAAATATACCGGCGCATTAATCTGCACTCCCGCCTTTTCACGATGCCGTACAGGACTGCGTACGAGGTAGGCCGGGCACTGTATACATTCTTACTGCTGTATGAATATAATGGTCACGGACGTTAAAGGAGTATAGATTGCCTGGCGTGCCGTTGATTACAGGCCGTAACTGAAGTGCAGCTAGGTTGACGTCCTAAATTCAAGTGTTCAGATTTTGTCTTCATTGACGTTAGGCCTGACTTACCAGTGCAAGCAACGCCTTACGCAGCTGCTTGCCATTCACTCGCAGTAGGAATGTCAATGACGGCCACACGGGTCCTTTCCGCTGCTTGCCTTTTATTAATAGCTCTTCATGCGGTCAGTGCAGCACAGAAACTACATGTTGACTATTACAAGGTAAATAACACGCGCCTAAACGCCGTCAAAATGTTCCGAGTGCAAGCACAAGTTCTTGATAGTTGCCCACATCGTGAGCATGAATGACATCAGTCACTGGATGATTCGATTCAATTTAAAATCACATTGCCCTTTCATGCTTGCGTCTTTGTCAACAGGATGCTGCGACAGCTGCGACAGCTCATTCTCGGCAACTGCGGACAACAGGTCGCAAGTTGACTCAAAGTAAGACATATCATTGCACATTTCGCATATTAGATATCCAACGTTACAATCTTCAGTACATAACCTACCGTCTGGCGTTTCAGTTCAAATTTCAAGGACAAGCCTTCACCGACAGCCTTTTCCACGATTACAAATTCGATTCATGTGACATTCCAATGGATCCTTTTTTTCAAATTGTGCAGCTGACAACGACACCGTTTGCTACGAGGGCTGCCTGGTGCCACCTGTCGATGACCCGGCCGCGGCTCCCCTGCCGGTCCTGCTGCTCAGCGACGCCAACCCCATCCAGCTCCTGGACTGCTACAACGCAGCCGTGAGCGGCGGCTATGAGTACTTCGCGATTGCCAACATCACCAGCTGTTACGGCGGAAACAGCGCGGTGCTCGGCTGGGCGCTGAGCGACGAGGACTGCCCGCTGAACTGCATCCCAGACGGCCCTGAACCCAAGGAGTGCGGCGCGATCGACAAGGCATCCGTCTTCAGCATGGGCCTCTGCCGTGAGTGTTCCTTTGGATGCTCCTTATGAGCGGCTGTCCTCCGATGCGGTCCATTCGTGCACCGGTCGCAGTCCACACATGCGCTGCCGCCGCAGTCAAGCCCAGGCACGTCCAATAGTTCCGCTTGGCGCCCGCAGCATGCGTGTGCGTCACCACGACACCACTCCTTTGGGGTTGAAAAGAAACATCCCACCTTTCCTTTGGGGTCTGCTGTAACGTTGATTCGTTCATTCACCATTAAATTCAGTAATCCTTTTGTTGGGGCGTGGCCAGCGCACAACAGGATGATCTTAGCATGTGAGCCGTGCTCGATACTTCTGCAAGGAAGCGCTTCGCGACTGATCTCTGCGCGGTCTGTACCACCAGCTCCCTCGGTCATCTGCGCGCAACAGCGCCTGGCCTATCGGGGCCCCTCCCCGCGATTACTTTAAACCCGTCCGCCCATGCCTCATCCCATGCCTCCGCCCATCCGGTCCTCTACCCGCAGCGCGGCTCAACGTGTCCTGCAACCCCGACAACAACTTCCTGCCGCCCTCGCCGCCCAACTCTCCGCTGAGGCCGCTGGTGCCTGGCGTCCCGCTCCGTCGGCCCCCCAGCCCCCGGCCGCCGCGGCCGCCGCCAACTCCTGATTACGTCCCCGACTATTCGAACCCCGACGTCTCACCGCCGCCGTCACCTGCGCCGCCGCCGCCCGCAGGTGCAGTTCGCAGTTGCCTGACACTGCCAGCGGTTCTCACGGGATGTTGGAAATCGCGGCAGTGAACCGAGTCGCTGGATGATTTGCGACGCGGCGGTTGAGGGGTATCAGCAATGCTGCCAAGGGTGTTCGTCCGGTGACTTGTCTACCTCGCCCATGTAATGTGTGGAGGTTGTTCGGTGTTGCGCGCCCAGCATTCCGCACCCTGGACGTCCACACCTAGACCCGCTCGCAGATGTGAACGTTGTTGAATGTCTGTCTGTTCGAGGTTTCTCATATATTTGTCGGGTACATGACTTGGATTATGAATGAATGAACGTCTGGTTATGTCGGGTTCATGGCTTGAGGTCAGGGTTTCGGGAAGGTCCACTCTGCGGAGGCGGCCAGGTCCCTGGCGTTAACCGCATTGCCGGCGGGTGTGACTGGCGACACACCGCTTGTGTCCACCACCACCACCACCACCACCACACTCCTATCGCCGCCGCGTGCAGAGTTCACCTGCCGCGACGGCACCTCCCTGTGGGGCGACGAGCTGACCAAGATCAAGCTCAGCACCAAGAACCCGTCGGCCGTCAACGCCGACCAGTGCAAGGCGGCCTGCGCCTCTGATGTCGCGTGCCAGGGCTTTTACTACAAGGTGATATTTACTTTCACCGCGGGACGTTTGTGTGTGCCCTGCGCCTGGAGCCTCTGCACATGTTGAGTTGGCATGTTGGCAACGGTCCGGCGCCGGTGCATGACCGGGTCTGGTCCAGGTGGCCTTTCTAGTGTTCGTCTGATTATGTAGCCTTATTATTAAGGATGTTACAGCGGACCCCGCGGGTCGTCGTTAACTTCCTCACCATACATTGCATAAACGAACCAATGTTTCCCTGTTACTAATTTCCCTCTATCCTGATGGCGCCCGTTCCTCTGCGCAGACGACCCAATGGTGCTACCTCATGTCCGTTGTCCGCGGCTACAAGACGTACGGCACCTCGTACCGGGCCTGCAAGAAGCTGCCGTGATGCACAAGCGCAAAGAGTGACGATTTTCATTTCATGACGCCCGTTGGAGGATGGAGCGAGACGAGGCCGAAGACTTTGATGATGCACGCATTACTTTTCTGGGGTTCGGGAGGCGCCACAGTGCACCAAGGTGCACCACACAGCTAAGCATATAAGGCCCATTGTCCCGGGGACCTGGCCGGTCATCCACCGTATAGCGCTAGAAGCAAACCCGCAGCATGCGCATCACGCATGTGCCGTACAACATTGGCTCATATTGTTATGCTGGGATATTGTGCCCGGTCCTGGCGGTTTGTGTCTGTCGCCGGTCTGGGGGATTGGTGGTCCGATTGCGCATCTGTGAGTAGCTAGGCAGGTAGGAGGGTTCGGGTACCTTCCACACGAGTGGAGCCCGGACCGCCTGACGGGGTCCTGTAGTTTAGTGTATGAAGGGACCGGGGCTTGCGGGTTACGACCCGCACTCTCCCATCTCAATTGAATGTCACAATCCTGACAATTTTGTATGTTGTTTCGGAATCCCTGGTCGGTTGGATTGGAATGACTGAGGTTAGTTATTTGCTATAACGACCCATGGGGCGCATCTGCATCATGGGTCCGCTCGCTGTCAGCCAGCTGCCTTGCTTGCCGGTACGGCATAGCCGTACTGACGTTCCCATTCAAGGATGCTCAAATGGGTCCCAAATCATCCGGTAGGCCATTTGTGTCTAACCCATGTGTCGTGCTGTGTACGACTGGCTCTTCATTAAGTCTCAGTCCCGTGGGTCAGTATGCGGCCTCCGAAAGCATCCCTGAACGGCAACATGTGAGCCACCGGCCAGCAGAACAGAACACCGGCCGAGCCAAGAGCTCCGGATTCGTGGATTGTCAATTGTTGAAAATTGGTACAACCCTCGCAGCAAGCAAGCACCACGTCTTTGGCGCGTGGGCGTTGGTGCCCCTCCTCGGCTGAGTCCCCGCCGTAGAATCAAGCCACCCGCAGCGACCGCTCAAGACAAGCGCAACACCACCTTGGCAATAAGGCACAGAACTAGAATAAACGTAGATCGTGTCACTAACGTAGTAACTCAAGTTGTAACGTACATGAAGTTTAATATATTGCATATATGGTTAAAATATATACATACGCACGCAACGGGCTAAATGCCTGCGGATACGCAACCTTCCACCTCCAGTTATGTCCTCCCCACGCGGCTCGACGCCCCTGCCACCCGCACTCCCTGCACCTCCGCAGCAGAACCCAGCGCGCCGTCAAACCAGGTCAAACACACGCAGTCACGCACGACTCAAAGGCGTACGAATGTGCGACTGCGACCACCCAGTACACACGGCACACACTGGCGCCCTTTTCATTCAGTGTATGTCAAGAATCCAGTAACGTTAGCAGTCGTAAACGGTTCCACTGTCTCCTAACAAATGCCGTCTGATGTCACGGACAGGTGCGCGTTCCCGCGTCAGCACGGTGTCGTACCGATCAGTACGGAATGGTTTGCAGCATGTACACGGACTTAGGAAGGAATTTGCGCCGTACACTCCTGTACAACACCTGGATTGGGCCCTCCAATTCATTCTCTAGGCTCACACACATACGCATCAGGTTTAATTCTATGCACATTCACACACAGACGGCGGAACATCATGCGTTCATGCCGCGCAAGGTGTATGCCCCAAGAACAAGACCAGGAAGGCGAGAGAGGAAAGACATGTCGACACCCCCAAGCCGCGTGCGTGCTTTCGGTCGCTTTACGGCATGAGACGCAGCGCCTGCTGCAGCGGGCAGGATGCTCGCGGCGGGTGGGTCCTCGACCTTTCGCTCAGGCGGACGCGGGCGGGTCCCTAGACTGCCCAGCGCGGCAAGTTCCCCAGGCGACTTGCAAGGTAACAACACCGGGACCTCAGTTCAACAGGAGAGCTCAGTCGCTGTCGCTGCCACTGCGGCTGCCGCGACGGTGTTTCTGGACATACACGCCCTGCGCCGGGACAAACATGGGCTGCTGCGCGTACGGCTGCGCGTACGGCTGTGGCGGCGGCTGGGCGTACGGCTGGGCGTACGCCTGTGGTGGCGGCTGCGCGTAGGGCTGCGCGTAGGGCTGGGCGTACGGCTGGGCATATGCCTGCGGGGGCGGCGCGTACGCCTGCGGGGGTGGCACGTACGCCTGCTGCGGCGGTGCCGCGAAAGCCTGCTGCTGCGGTTGGGGTGCCGTCGGCGGCGCCACCATGACCACCGGCGCCGGCGCGCCGCCCTGATTCACCGGGTGCACCTTGTTGTTGGTTGCGGCCGTGGCCATCTCTTTGCCGCCTGTCGGGAGGCCGTTCCGGTGACAGGATTGGCGAGCAGGGGGTGCGAGCAGGATGAGTAGACTGGCCGTTCGAGCCAACGTCGACCCCAGAACCAGGTCAGGTGACACTACCGCGGTTAGGCGGTTTAAGGTCATGGGTTCGAGTCCCAGGGTGACCCCCGACATTGTTCGGGAGCATGAGATTATGGCTAGCTGCTGAGATGTGTAGTTGAAATCACAGTTGATGGATTGAGATTCGCACGCTAGATCGGTGGCGATTGCTGAACCCTCTGTCTCTACGGATGTGCGGGTGAATGGATGAGGTGGGATCCTTGGTTGGCAGGATCAACCGCCTTGGACCCTCGGTTTGTATGGCGTAGGTTCGGTGTGATGATGGTTGAAGGTGTCCTATAGCATCATATAAAACCGCGACATAAACCCTTAGACAGGGCCCGGAAGCCTATCCACACTGTAACGGTACTACTATAGAACCAGATGTGCGCCGCAGTGGTTGTGCCCCGCACTTCAGAGCACGCGCGTACCATAATCCGGGTTGTCGTACAACTACATCTTGGGTTGGTCGTACAAGTGCGGTACGACATGTAAAAACCAACTCACCGGGCTGTAGGTGCCGTATAGTGAGCTCTCGGTGCTCTTGGCAGAGCGCGCAGGCGGCGCAGCACAACGCGATGCAGCAGTCTGCGTATGTCAAAGTGCGGGTTGGACGACGCAACAGAGTGATAGGCAGGGCAGGGCAGGGCAGGGGCCGAACCGGATACCTCGGGCGGTAAGGGGACAGCAGAAAGGACAGTGAGGAGGGCAGTGCGAGTGTCTGAGATGCTGCATGACATGGACATGGCGGCGTTGTGGCGTTGCGGAGCCGCAGGGCGGGGCGGTCCGGGTGGGTAGCGGCTGGTGCGAGATGCAGGAGTTGCTGCACTCAAATCAGGAGCGGAAGCCCAACTCCAGGGGGATACGGTGCTCGGGCGGGATTCCTCTTTCGCTGAACACCGCAGCCAACACGAGGGAGGGACAGGTGGAGAGTGAGTCCGGGTGGCCGCGCACGGACCTTGGCAGGGATCGCCTGGGATGCCGTATTTTCTGCGGAGCCATCCGCGAGAGCAGCTATGGAGGAAGCAGCACAGTCCGAGGTCGAGCATAATGCAGTAGCAGCAACATCCCCCGCAGCAGTTGCCCCCACAGCAGACCTCCTGTGATGGGTGGCGCATGGGTGGGAGCGCAGGGGACGCCGCAGGCAGTCAGCGATGTTGGCATGTAGCCACGTGGAAGGCGGCACTATACCGAGGCGGCCTGATTTGTTGTCTGCAAAACGTTACATGTTATGAAATGCGGTAAATGAGCAAGTCCCTTGCTCGCGGGTCTTAGCAGTCGGACCATCCGCCGGAGCAGGTAGGTTCACGTAAAACCATTTGGAGGGAGTCGTCTTACCCCTGATGCCATACGTTGAACGTTTTGTCCATATTGGCAGCACGGACACCAATAAGCATAGCCTGCGAGGTGACATTGTACACGACTGACCGTCACAAGAAGCTCACTTGGAGCTGAGCGGCCCAAACGTGAACTTACAACATGTCGAGCAACCACCAGGATCAGCACAGCATTCACACAATCCTGTGCTCCATGCGCCCTGCGCAGCGGGCCTCATTTTGAAACCGGCCGACGGGAAACAACTGTTTCGCTATTGGGTAATTAAAAGATAGTGAAAATAATAGATATACGACTCAATGTATTTTATTCGCTCAATGTAAAAGCATAAGGAAATATGCTTGACGACAAGCCTTCGTCAATTACCACCGTACAACAAACCGACGCGTCCGTTTTCCCCATGCAGGACATCTGGACATGTCAACGTCACTGTCATTTTTGGCAACATGTAAGCAGGCCGTAGTACCTGTACACGCCAGCTCTTAAGGTACCGCATTGCGGCGATGTGTTCGCCGTATGCAAGGCCGTGTGTTGGTACATGCCTTTCATCAACAATGTGAGAGCTATGCTGAGAAATTCAACGCCAAACCAAATTCTTGCGTTCTTGTGATCACTGATTGCACGGTGCATGTAAACCTTGGATCGCCCTTTGGATAGATGGACGGGTCCTCTGCGTACCGCGGCGTACCGGAACGCTTCCAAACTGACCTGAGTTTATATTCAAACGAACTGAACAAAGATCACGCCCTTTCCATAGATTGTGGGATACGGTGAATATGATGCGTTGATGCCGAGCTGTCGGCACCTCCGGTGCGTGTCGTCCCCTGTCGTCCGTTGTCGCCAGGGTCTGTAAGTCCGCACAAATGTGTGCAGGCAGCAGTCGCTCTCTCACATATTTGCTTGAGGTTTCAAACACCTGCTTGCTCATTATCACTCAGGGTTTTCTCCTGCCTTGCATGGATGGGGCGGAGGACTTCGACACCGCCAGGCAACATGCACCGCTCATGCACCCAATCTGTGCAGCTGTGCTGCTGTCACGCGGTTGCATTACGTACATGGCGACCGCTTCGAACCCGCCCCATGCATTGGCTTCACTGAGCATGAGGTCTCATGGCTGCACTCCTGGCGTCAAGGGGCAGGCGCTGGGCAGGTGGGACGGGACTGAGCTAATGCGGGCCTGTGGTCCTGGCTCCTGGGGGCCCCTCAGCGCGCCCCATTATCCTCCGTGGCCACCGGTGGCAAATTGCGTTCCAGGGAAGCTGTGCATCGCGTCGCGGGGAATGATGACGGCGCATTATTTGGGCTGTCAAGTCTGCGGCCCTAGTTCCCCGAAGTTCCTCGATACGGGTACAGCGGTCACGTTGTATTCAGGCGTTGATAGAGTCCTGTACATTAAGGCATGGGCCGGCCCCGGCAACAGTGTGTGGCTTGGTACCCAGCAGCGAGTCACTTCTTTCAAACACTTATATAACAGATTTCGACAACCTACGAGTATTCTAGCAATTTACAATGTCAACAGGTATAGTAAAGGGTCTTTCTGCGATGGTTACGACAAAGTCGACAATCCTTAAGGCAAGATAGAACACAAGACGGGCCATACTTAGGAAAACCTTAGCTTATTCAATCCATCAGTTACATGCTAGAGTCCCTTCATTACGGCGTTTTTGCCTTGCTCAGCGTTGCGATTCAGCGTCACCCACGCGCACGCAAGCTTCAATAACATTGACTTATACTGTATTTTGTAACTAAGTGATTGTTTCACTGAGACATTGTTTTTCTTGGAGATCACTGACGGTGTTTCAAGAAGCTCCCCGGCAGGCGTTTACAGGACTGCAGCACACGACCGATTATTTGGCGTTGTAGATAGGTAATGATGCTTTAGATGTTGTCTGCAAGCTACTATCCTGGCTGATGGTGGTCCGCGGACGCCGCGGGATACGGACTTAGCAACACCTCTACAGCCTTGCCCCATAAGTTATGCTACTACATGCGCATTTATGTCATGTTTCGCAGACCCACGCGAAGATGCCCTCAACGGGCGAGCAAATCGGCAAGCTCCTCGCCATCAAGGCGCAGGAGGAGTCGAAAGGAAGGGTGAGGGCCCCGCCAAGCCTATCTGTGAATGCCCGGGTCCTTGTCCGAACAACTATCCTGCAAAGCTTGGGCCCAACGTCCATTGGGTCATAATTTGGCGTGCACCAGTACCGTACCCCCCCCCCCCGCACCACCACCACCATCCGCCCGCCGCCCGCCGCACACCGCTGACCATTGGCGGACGTAATCATCCAAACCTCAACACCTTCGCGACCACCCGCATGCCGTGTGCAGTGAGGGGTGGACCTCCCGTGTTATTGCACACGCACACGCACCCCGACTGCTACCCCCCTGCTCCCCCTCCGCCGCCCGTTCCCTCAGAGCCGCCACCAGCGCCCCCCCGCCATCTTCCGGGAGACCTCCCTGGACACCCACCGGACTGCCCCCCCGGAGTACTTTGGACCCTCCGTGGTTCCGGAGCGGAAGGAGCAGCCCACACGCATGAATTCGGGTGAGGGCGCCCGCCGCCACCGTACGCACCGCATGCGTCGACCTCGACCGCGTTTGTGTGTGTGTGTGTGTGTGTGTGTGTGTGTGTGTGTGTGTGTGTGTGTGTTGTGCCCCGGCCCCCCCGCCGATCCTGAACCCCGTCCGCAAACTCCTCCTCCGCCTCCTTGTGTACGACTGCTGACGTCTTGCTGGATGTTACCCAGCCGCTCCCTTTTCGCTCCTCTCCGCTGCACCCCTCCGCTTCCCTCTCTCCCTCTCCCTCTCCCTGCCTCGCTGGCGGGCTTGTTCCCTCCCCCTCTCCCCTTTCTGTCATGGCAGCCGCGCGCAGCATACCAGCAACGAAAAACATACCAAATACCCATTCCCTGCACCCCTCTCCCTCCCTCCCTCCCTCCCCCCCTCGCTCTGGCAGCAGCGCAGTATAAAATATCAAAATATGTCTACCAGTTTCCTATATCCCTCCCTCCCTCCCTCTCCCGGCCCCGCCCCCCACACCGCCCCACCCCGCCCGCCAGCGTCCCTCCGCAGCACCACACGGAAGCAGCGGGCCGCCCTGGAGGCCCTCAACCGCACCTCCCAGCTCACCGCCGCCGGCGAGGTCCGCTCCGTCTTCGTACCCACGGCGGAGCAGCTGCCGGTGTGCGCGGCGGCTGCGGAGCGGCGGGCCAATGTGGGCGCCAGCGAGTGGGCGCTGATCGACACGTTGGACGTGGCGCTGTTCCTGGGGGAGAAGGAGCAGGCGGCGAGGCGGCTCAAGGAGCAGCAGCGGGAGCAGCGGGCGGCGCTGGAGAGGCAGATCGCGCAGCACGGGCAGGTCAAGGTGGGTTGCTGGGAGGGGACTGAGGGAGCGGGAGCGAGGAAAGGGGCAGGCGGGGGATGGGGGCGATGGTAATTTGACAGGCGGTCGATGTCATGTGCACCCGGCACTCTTTTCTTCCCCGTTCTGCCCCATGTCTACCAGTTTTCTATAAACCCCCTCTGCCCCGCCTCCCCCTTGGCCCCCACCCCCTCCCCCCCACCTTGGCCCCCTTTCCGCGCCCCTCCCTCCCTCCCCCCTTCGCCCTTCGCCCTCTTTCCCCCCGCCCGCGGTCAGATCGCCAACGAGTTCCTGAAGCTGGCTGAGCGGGAGGAGGCGACCACCGCAACGCTGCTGCACCAGGCGCAGACGCGACAGCGGCTGGACAGCCAACGAGTGGCGCAGATGCAGATTCGGGCGGAGAGGGACCAGATGGTGGGGCGGGAAGGAGCGGGAGGAGGGGGCTGGGCCTGGGGCGGCGGGGGCGGGGGGCGGAGGGCGGGGCGACAGGGGGTGTGCCGGGTGGGCGGGGGGGGCACTACCGTACCTAAAGATGCCAGTGTGAGCTGATCGCGAAATAAGCAGCCCGTCCTCCCGGCCGTCCTTCCCCCTGGCTAAGTCAATCCGCTTTGTCTGTGCCTGCCGATTCGCCACACACCTGTGCCCCCCACGGCTTGACGTGGTGCGGCGGTGGCGGTAACCGTCAGGGGAAGGGGAGGGGGAGGGAAGGGGAGAGGGAGAGGGAGAGGGAGAGGGGGAGGGGGAGCCGTCAGGGGAGGGGGAATGGGAAGGGGGGCGTTGCGGATGCCGTGCTGCTGCGGCCGTGGCAGAGGACGAGGACCTCCCTAGGGGGGAGAGGGGGGTGGCCGACTTTGCGGTTTCGCTGTCTCCATGGACATGGCGAGCCCCCCAGCTGGTCGCATCTTTGTCCTTCTCCGTCCGTCTGCTGCGGCCGCCGACGGCTGTCTGCGCCCGCGGAAGCTGCCGCAGGCGGCGCGGCCCGCCCAAGACCTCAACATTCTGCCTCTCCCACTGTCTCACTCGCCCACCCCTCGCACACTGAAACCTGTCACCCCCTCTCTCTCTCTCTCTCTCACACACACACACACACACACACACACACACACACACACACACACACACACACATTCCCTCCCACTGTGTGCCCCCCTTGCGAGCAGCTGGCGGAGGCGCGGGCGGCCAAGGAGGCTGCCCAGGCGGCCAAGCGGCGGGAGGAGCAGCGCGCGGCGGCGGCCACTGCGGCCGCTCTGGAGGTCGAGAAGCAGGCGGCGTACCTTCGGGCGCTGGACGTGCGGGAGGCGGCGGCGCGCACCCGCATGGAGAACGAGCTGATGCAGGCGCAGCGGAAGCAGGAGAAGCTGGAGGCCAAGCGGGCGGACGCGGAGACGTCGAAACGGATGGCGGAGTGAGTGACAGGGGTAGAGGGGCGCGTGTGGCAGGGGCGCGTGTGGCAGGGGCGCGTGTGGCAGGGGCGCGTGTGGCAGGGGCGCGTGTGGCAGGGCAACCCCAACTCCACCCGGCCCAATCCAACTCAACCACAGTACCAGCACCAACCCCCCTTAACCAATCCACTCCGCCCTCGTGCGCAGGATGATGTTGGCCCAGGAGCGGGCGCGTGACGGTCAGGCGGAGGCCATCCAGGCGGCGGTGATGGCCCGGGCAGCCAGGTCGGGGACCAAGGCCATGGACGACAAGCGGGCGCTGCTGGAGCGGGAGGTGGGTCTTCCCGGGCGGGTTGGGGGGAGGTCTAGGGGGGGTTTAAGGGGGAGGGTTGGGAGGGGGGCCTTCCCAGGCTGGGGATCACAGTCATGCAGTCATGGGTGCAAGGGCAAAACAATGCACTGGTACTGGGGGAGGGGTCCGGGGGGCGGGAGGGGCGGGAGGTGCGGCCCTGGGAGGTGGGGAGGGATGTCTTGGGGGAGGCGGAGGTTCGGGAGGGAAGAGCGGGCGGGCAGATGGGGCTTGCTGCGGGCCCGGCGTTGGAGGGGGGGTGGCATTCATCGTCGGCCGGTCGTCCGCGGGCTGGCTAGCAGTCCTTCCCTGGTCCTTATTGACAAAGGGGGGGTGGCGTGTGCACGACAGTGCCATGGCTCGGACAATGGACCGGGGCAAAGACGTAAAGCCAGCTGGCATATCAGCGCTGGTAAAAACCCTCTTTAGATGAGGGGTGGTGGCGCATGAAGGCTGACGGGAGAACTGAAAGAAGAAACTAGAAATTCAAACACAGCGGGGGAGGGCAAAGGCATGTACCAGTAGGGGGGTGATACTCGATTATTATGGTTTCGGCGCGGGCGCGCTCATCTCACGCACCTTGGTGCGTACCCTGCCGTCGTACCCTGCTGCCGTACACAGGAGCGGTTGATCGCGGAGGCGGCCCGCGAGGCGGAGCGACGCGAGGCGGAGCGGGAGGCGGCGGAGGAGGCCAAGCGGCTCCGTCAGAAGACGGAGATGTTGGAGGTCAATGAGGACCTGAAGCGGGCCAAGGCGTTGCGGGAAGCCGCGGAGCGGGAAGCCGACCGGCGCGAACGGGTGCGTGCCGCATTGTCCCATGGGTCCCCATGGGTCGGTCGGCGTCCCATGGGTCGCCTCTGGGGGGGCGTTAAGAAGCCCCGGGGCTGGATAGCGTCGCTGCAGGCGTGCGGGGTCGCGGAGACAGACCCCCTCCTGGGGGCGTTGGGGGGAGATTCCCCTGGAGCTCGCGCTCTGGGGTTGTTGTGGGGTTTCCGGGGCGGGGTGGGGTGGGATGTACGGGGCTCAGATCGATCCCGGGATGTCGTCAGTGTGGGATGTGGGAGCTTTTCTGACCAGGAATGAATGTTTTTTGGCGCAGCGTCGCGGGGCCCTGGTGGTTTGCGTCGGGGTCGAGGTTCCGTTCCTTTGCTACACACAACCACACGCGCACAACCACACGCATACAATAGTTCACTCGTCTCTTTACTTAAGACTACGTTACGGCAGCCATTCAGCCGGCGGTTGCAACTGGAGCCCCGACGCCCGCCTCGGTCGACTGTCGCATACATATATGCTACGTCTCCGTCACCGTTCACTTCGTATTGATAACGTTTGTCGGTATTTCAGGGTTCCGGGCGTCATCGACTTCCGTCGCCTGCATCGCTTGATGAGCCGGACTTCTCACAGCTCAGCTTTATTTTCTCTCTCTCTCTCTCACACACACACATATATATATATATATATATATATATATATATATATATATATATATATATATATATTGGGCGCTGCTGTGTGATACCGTGTGATACCGTCGCGTGCCTTATCACACATGCTGCCGTGCCGGCCGACGGGTCCACGCCCGCTCCCCCCCACCCACCCCGCCACACACACACACAGGCCGTGGCGGAGGCGCGTTCCGCGGCTGACCTTGCGGAGAACCAGCGGGCCCTGGCGGCGAGTCGAGAGCGGACCACACTCACCAAGAAGGTTGTGGCCAGCCAACGAGATGAGAGCCATATAAAGGCCAAGGTGGGAGACGGGTTGAGGGGACATGGGAGGAGTCCATTCCCTGACTTTCCTGGTCAGATAGTTGGCAGCGGCGCGGGCGTCCGACGAGTGGGTCGCGTCACTGAGGGGGGCGTCGGCGCGGGCGTCCGACCCATGGGTCGCGTCTCACGGGGGGGCGTCGGCGCGGGCGTACGGGGGGACCGCGTGTCGTCTTCAGGAGTTGGGAGACCGGACCGAGGTGTGGGTGCTGGGGGTTCGAAAGAAAAACAGTGTTGGGGAGTGTTTGGGGAGTGTACAGGGGCTGAGGGGAAGTCGCGTCCCATGGGTTGGGTCGTGACCCATGGGTTGGGTCGTGACCCATGGTTTGGGTCGTGACCCATGGGTTGGGTCGTGACCCATGGGTTGGGTCGTGACCCATGGTTTGGGTCGTGACCCATGGGTTGGGTCGTGACCCATGGGTTGGGTCGTAACCCATGGGTTGGGTCGTTACCCATGGGTTGGGTCGTGACCCATGGGTTGGGTCGTGACCCATGGGTTGGGTCGTGACCCATGGGTTGGGTCGTGACCGTTCTCGTGCGGTAACCCGTAGACCCCGACGCCTGTAACTAACTCGGTGGTCCTGTACGGCGACCTACCTGTACGGCGTCCCGCAGTACGACGACGTCTTCATGTCGGAGCGGGAGCTCAAACTGAACAAGGAGCTGCTGGATCAGGCTCGCGCGACAGTCGTGGAGCCGCGGCAGTTTGCGGTTGTGATTCGGTGATTCGGTGATGACAACGCACCTCACCACACCACGCCTCACCTGATATCGTTCTCGTTGGGCTCCCACACGCCTGATTGCAATGCGGCTAGAGGACGAAGTGTCGGTGGTGGTGGTGGTGGTGGTGTGGGGTGTACGGATGATCGCCGGGGTGTACGGACGATTTTAGAAACATGGGATGGGACTGCGTGGGTGCGTGCGCGCGTGCGTATGTATGTGTGTGTATGCATGGGGTCAGCTTGCTGCGTCCTAATCGCCGGCTTGTAAACTCGCTACCGCATGGGGGTCTATTTTCAAGCCGTACACTATACGGGCATTAGTACGGCAGCAGGATGGTATGGGCGTGTCAGTGTGTGGCCAGTCCGCCGGGAGACGCAAAGGGGATGCCAGCGCCTAGTATCGCCGGGCGCGTGCGCGCGTGTGTGTGTGTGTGTGTCTGTGTGTTTGTGCGCGTGTGTGTGTGTGTGTTTTGTGGAGCAGACGTCATGTACAGCGCAATCATAGGTATGTAGGTAACTCGCACCCACTTGAGCTAGTGGCGAGACTGGTTTTGGAGCAGAGACTTGGCGCGGGTGTCCGTACTTGTCGTACGGACGACGCATCGTGTGTATGCGCTGGGTCCGTGCGCACGTGCCACACGCACGACCCATGGGTCTCGAGTGCACCACACGTGTCGTGTCTGGAGAGCGCGCCTCGCCGCGAACGAACGCGTGTGCTCGTCACACTGAGACAATCTGACGGTTGCATTCTGACGGTTGCATTCATTTGAGCTGCACCGTTTTGGGAAGGGACCTCGTCGTCTGGGTCTCTAGGGTCGCATCAGAGACTGGTCTGGAGGGAATGCCGAGCAGCGGCTGTCTCCCCTCCCCTCATCTCGTCCGGCGGCCCGGCCCGCCGGGCTGGTCGTGGCCGTGTCCCCTTGCGCCAGCAGCGCGGGGCGGGTGATGGGTGTGAAAAACGATACCGTAACTGAGCCGCGAGGCGGGTGATGGGTGTGAGGGCGAGGGTTAGAGGGCGGCGGCGCGTCTAGGGGTTTGTTCTGCTGCTGCTGCTACTGCTGCTGGCGCCGCCTTTCTGAGTGCCGTACCCCATGTGTTGGTGCTTTTTGTACTGGGCGGGTGGGCGAGCTCGGCGGCCTCGCTCGATGGGACGGGTACGGTGCCAAGGGCGAAGGCAAGGGCAAGGGCAGGGGAGGGCATTGAAGTCATGTAGCGAGCTGAGGGGGGCGGGTGGTGTGGTGTGGGTACTCTAGCGGTTTCGCTGTCTTTATTGACACAAGGGGGGTAGTTAGCGACCAGGCAGAGTCGATGTTTGGATGTTCAGCAGGCCCGGGGCCTCGGGTGCAGGCGTGTGAGCGCGAATCGCCCGGCACCCCGGCACAGCCAGCAACGGACGGGAAGCCCCCACAAGGGCCCACAACTCTGAAAGCAAGTTGGGCAGCCCTCCACCCCCTCCACCCCCTCCACCGCGGAACCCGTAAGGATCCCCTGTACGGCATTCGCTGGTGCGCCGATCTGCGAGACGACAGCGCGTCGGTCGGTCGGTCGGTCGCGCACTCGGCAGCAGGGGTCCGCCGCTGTAAAACTCCCATCAAAACTCCCGTCGTTGGTCTCCGACCGAACCTCCAAGACGTTCCAAGACCGCCATCTCTTCCCGCTGCGGGCCTGCGTCCCCCCCCACACACACACACACGCCAGTCGTGTCTCTCGGTTTATTTTAACACACACACGCCCGCAACGCACTCCATCGCCTCCCCCACCTCTCCCACTCTGCCGGCCTTTCCAACCCCACCCACAGCGCTTGGACCGGTGCCCCGCATGCATACGGGCATCCCGTCCGTGACCGGGATCGGTGGGGAGCCAACCTTTCCTCTGGCCCGCTACCCGGATCACACCCGCATTATCCGCACATATGTCATTACCCCACCGGCCGCTGGTACACTGGCGTCCCTTCCGTACACTACCGTACTGCACCCATGCCGCGTTCGTACGCGTCCCTGCCTACAAATCCCTCCTTCCGCGCTTCTCACCCGTAGCCGCGCCACCACCATAGTAACCTGTTTGCTTTCATCCTGTTTGCTTTCACCTTGTTTAGTTACTGTATTTTGTCTTGCTCCCTTCCACTTTGCCTCACAACTTGCTTCCTTCCGCGTTCCCGCATGATGGACGACCGACGCTGCTTCCGTGGGGGCCGTCACCATACATTCGTCATACATTTTACAGGTCGGTAACCAATCCGTTTGCGTGCGTCGTGCGTCTCCGTATTTAGTATTTGCGGTATGATTTGCCTTGCGGTGGTGGCGCGGCTCGGCGGCTGCCTTGTCCGCGCGCCTGCCTATGGTAAGTTTTTCCTCGCAGGTTCTATAGTAAGTATATTGCCACCTGGGATCGGGCGGGCGGGCGGGTTGCAATTCTAAACACAAGCCCGCATGTCGACGGATCCTGCCGCCCACCCCAACCTCCTCCACTCCTCCTCCTCCCTGTAGAGGTCCTCCGGTGGCCCCCACGATGGACGGACGGTCATCCCTCATCCGGCTGCCCGCGCTCTGCCGACCGTCCCTCGGGGCTGGCGGGCCAACGCACTTTCACACAAGTGGCGCGCGGCGCTTTTTCCAACTGTCGTACACCGCGGGGGTGCAGCGTTCGGACGAGGGCTGGCCGTGAGGGACAAGGCGTCGGGTCCGCATCCGTTCGGTGTATATAACCAAAACGTTTTAATGGCGCACCTCCGGTGCAGCTCCGGTTTTCCATCCCGCGAGGACACGCGCCTTACGCCTGTTTCAAAGCACGCAAACACGGGAGACAGCAGTTCCTTATTACAGCTTTCGCGCCGTCCCTGGAGTCCCACACTCTTACAGAATGTCTCTTTTTCCTTATTATCAAGGATGTTACAGTGGACCCCGCTAGGGTCATCGGTGATAGCCAAAGCTTCCTCACCATACACTGCATGACTCAGTGCCTCTGCCGAATCCACAATCCATTAGATGAATGTCCTGCAGGGGCCTGGCCTGGCAAGGGCAGGGAGCGCGCTCTTGTGATCCAGGGAGGCCGCGTAAGGCCCTTCAGTGCCCAAGGTCAAGGTCAAAACGCCCCTACCCACACCATAGACACTCGCACACACACGCAGCCAGAAGAGGCGCCCCAAAGTCCGCTTTCCCCCCGCCCCCCCCACATGTCCCGCCCCACCGCCCACCGCCCCGACAGCGCATCGTGACCTCCATCACGGGGGGTCAAACCCTGGAGCAGTCAAATCAGGTAATCGTCGGTATATTTACTCGTTATCCTTATTTATAAAGACGACATCAAAGCTCAACCCCCCCGAGGTCCGTCCCATCGACGGCGCTCCGGGCGGACCGCGCTTCGACAGTCGTGGTCTTGGTATTGAGGGTTCCCGCGCCGTACAATCACGCCGTACAATCACGCCGTACATACATACACGCACGCGCACTCTGCCACATCGGTGCCGCCCTCACGGAAACAACGCCACACACACGACACATACATGCAACGGAAATGTACGGAACTAACTACCGTACATTTCCACACACACACACACACACCGTACAAGTCCGTGTGCATGCGCCCGACAAGGCTGTACGACTCTCTGTCTCTCTCTTTCTCCGTGTCAATCTCTCTCTCTCTCTCTCTCTCTCTCTCTCTCTCTCTCTCTCTCTCTCTCTCACACACACACACAACACACGCACCCGCTCACATACACGTTTCCTTGCTAAAACACACATACACACATTGTTTTATGAACTGGGGCAGGGGCAGTTGTAGCTCTGCCCCTTGCACGCCACGCGCTCCTGCCCTGCCCGCTAAACACCACACACACACACACACACACACACACACAACACACCCCACAAACATCACGTCAACGCTGCCGTGTCGACGAACCTCGGGGCTCCCACGTATCCCCCCCTCACGCACTGTCCCCGTTTGCAAGTGCCGTACCACCGCGTCCCCCCCTTCCTGTCATTCCGTAAACGGTCCTCCCCGCCCCCCTCTTGCCTTCCCGCCGCTCCCTGCAGTGGGGTGCCTCCGACGCGCAGCCTCTGAGGCCCATCGCCCTCGCCTCTCTCCCCATCGACACCCCTCACCCCTCACAACAGCAGCCGTAACGCGACAGGCCGAGGCCGCGTGCTGCCGCGCGTGTCGCATCTGGCCGGGGGGGACCCGGGTGACCACCGCCTGTGTCGTACCCAGCGTGCAGCGTCCCCTGCCTCCCTGCCCCCCATCGGCGCGCCGCCCCAAGCCTTCGCACTGCACCGGACAACGCCCTCAAAATGACGAACAGTCCGTTTTCCGCGGCCCCCTCAGGCTCCCAGCCCGCAGGCTGGGCGGAGCTGCGGGAAGCTGCGTTCCTCTGGCGGGGGAGCCTAGGTGCGACGTGTAACGCCTGTGCAAGGAAGCAAGTTCAGTCAGAAAGACCCATTTCCCTTTTGAAAAAAATAGACCACGATAACAAGACCACGTACATGTTCTGGACCCGAATCCCTTTGTAAATGCCCTTGTCGTACACCGTACACATGGGTGTACCGGTCATTGTGCACGTACGTACCTGGTGCCCAAACCACCAGGGGGTCCTTCCCTCCGCACCGCCGTGTTGTCGTACGACGGCAGGAACCCCCTTGCTTGCCGTTGCGTTGCGTGGACGCGCCTTCGTGAGAAAAATGCCCACCGGCAATATTTGATAACTACCATGCAAGCCTTGAAGCGTTGCACGCGACCCCCGCTTGGCAACCTCCATGGCCAGCACGCCCCTCCTTCCCGCCCCCACTGCAACACACACAGCCGCCAACAAAATTGTAAGACTCTGATCCGAGCCCGATTGCGACCTGTTCTCTGCTACAGATTATTAAAGCCCTTACTGCTGTGCTGCGACGAGGGCACTGTGCCGTACATTAGGACGTACACACCACCAGGTCCAGCTACCACGAGTAGGACCTGCAGGCCAACCCCCAGCATAACCACCTTGCCAGAAGGCCCCCCAAACAGATCTCCGCCGCACTCACTCACTCACTCTCTCGCCCTCTCTGCCCTCCCTCTTCCTGGTTCCCGCTCCTCCCCCACGGGGGCAGGGGCATGGGCAGGAGGGGGAAGGCCCCCACGCTCCCCCCTTGAGCTGTTCGCCACTTTCCTTGCCACCCGGTGGGCACATCGACTGGAGGCCATCCAGATCCACCCGGCTGAATAGCCACCAGATGGGCCGCGCCCGCACAGCCAGATCTACCGGCATGCCATCCAGATTTGATCTACTCCGCGTCCCAACCCCACGATGACGGCCACATCCACTCTTGACCCCACCGCAGCTGACTTCCGCCGACACACGGAGCGTCCGCGCCCAGTACGGCCTCCGTTACGAGCAAGCAATGTCACGCATTACGTCATTCGTACGTACTACCGAACTCTTCCTGCGAGTACTACGGACACCCAAGTTGTCGTACTGCAAGCGCGCCTGACTTCAATCCCTCCGCGGCTCCCCGGTCCCGCCCCGCCCCGCCCCGCCTGGCTGGCTGGCTGGTGTATATACGCGTGGATTTGTACTGCCTGGATGCCTACCGCCCACACGGAGGGCTGCCGTACCGCATGGCCAACCACCTGACCAACCGCGTGCACGTGCTCAACGACCCGAAGCGCGCTCCGGACCCAACCGCCACACGACCTGAAGGGCCCCGCCCGTCGCGTCCTGTGCCGTGTAGGGTAGGTGTGTTGCGGTGTGTTTGGTCTGATGCCCCGATACGACCGGCGCCACCCACCACAATCGCAGCGACCGCCGGCCGCGACCACAACCAAGAACACGCACATTAACGCGCGGCGCGCCATGTACGGCAGTCCGAAGCGGCGGGCGACCATCTGCACGTGGTGTCTTATCGTCGTGAGTACGACAACCACCGCACGTGCTGGAACAACCACGGGCAACAAATCGTACAGACGCTGCTGTACAGCGCACGCGACGACGTGAACTCGGTCGCTGCGACATGGCGGGGGAGTCCCTGCCCAGTGTCAACGTGGCCGTACATCGTACGACATGGGGAGGAGCTGGCATACTGGGAGGAGATTAAGAGGCCGCGTCTGAGGTGGGCTCCGACCCACCACCCGCGCTCCGGCGGCCGTACTTGACCGCGACCCCACCACCCCCTCCCGCCAATACAGCCCTGACGCATCTGCGACGATACCTGACAATAAAGATTCCATGGAAAGAAAACCCTGACCCAACGTGTGGAGACCAAAACCATGTGACGTGCACGACCATCGAAACCGCCGTACATGCCGTACCACGGGTCCGCGATTCGGCCGGACAGCTGCGCACACACACACACACACACAGACGTACGATACGATGATGGCATGGTGCCATGCATTGCATTGCAAGATATGCCTTCCGTGCCGTACATAGCTACTAGGTGACATTCAGTGTATGATGTGTGTATGCCGGCGATGTGACACATCGCTCACCACCGTTCGTCGTACGCCGTACACCTCCCGCCGCATATCCCGAAACACACGGCCCATTATCACACACACACACACACACACACTCACTCACAAAAACACAGCAGCAGAAGCTGCAACACCCTCCCGCCGGCGCCGATCAGAAGTAGGCAGGTCGTACAAATGTCGATACTTACCAACCCCTGACCTGCCTCTGCCGCCCTACGACGCCGTTGCCTGCTGCCACCCCTCCACACGGGGGAGAGCAGAACCCCCGCCCCACCGCCAACCCCGCCCCTCACTCTCTCTCTCTCTCACCCCATCCCCGTGTATCACAGCCCCTCATATATACCTCCTCCACCCCTGCACCGGAACCTCGCTTCCAACCGTACCCATTTTGACCGCCCCCGACCCATGGGCCCCCGACCCACCATCGCTTCCGGCCCATTCGCCCCCGACCCATGGGTCACGTCTGTCCTGTGGGGCTTTTCAATACCACTGCTTCGGTTGACCAAAGCGTGCCCGCCCCCGTCCCCCAATCGTGTCGACCCGCTCAGTTTGTCCGTACACTAACAGTCCCGTACTGCGCGAGTGCAGTGCCGCCGCCGCCGTCCCAACTGACAACCGAATGTACGGAGCCGCGGGGGCCCGACAGGCACGGCCCAGGCACGCCCCACCCGGCCTGCGGCCGCTCGGCAAATCCCGCTCGGCGCCGTGACGGCTGCTCCTGCAGGAGGGTCCGTGAGGGGCCTTCCAGCCAGCACCTCTCGAATGCCCGTGTGCAAGTGGCCTCCCCCGCTGTACCAAGCAATCGTCCTTTCCTGCTGCTTCTACTACTGCTGCGATTGCAATTATCACTGATGCTTCTGATGCCGCGCCCGCTGCTACTACTTCGGTTCTTTATTTGTCCCGCTCGTCCGTTGACCGTTGCCCGTTGCCCCTGCTATTTCACAAACGCCCCTGCGGTCTCGCTGCTGCAAATCCTTTGCAAGACGATGAGCGCACCAACGACCAGCACCGGCCGCGACACACACACACACACACACGCACAAGAGAGGAGTCATCAGAGGCGCGCAGGCTTGCTGCCCGCCGTACATTTGTACGGCAGTACAACAGTACGGTTGCGGAATCCCGCCGGGTCGCGCAACACACACACACACACGCGCGCGCGCGCGCGGCGCGTCCCCCCTTTTTATCAATAAAGACAGCGACCCCCACCCCGCTTTGTCTTTGGTGCCCCCCCGCCCTTAGAATCCCGTCCGGGAGCTCTGCACGCGCTGCAGGAACTCCGGGTAGGCGGGTCCGCCGTGCTCCATGTTGTCGATGCCCGCCAGCTCCGTCTGTTGGTCCACTCGGAGCAGGTTGAAGCGCTTGAGGGTGGAGAAGGTGATGACGCTCCAAAGTGAGGTCCAAGCGATGGTCACCAACAGGCCTGGAAAGCCGCATGGGGTGGGAGGAGGGAGGGAGGGAGGGTATAGGAACTTGGTAGAATTGGGGGGAGGGAGGGAGAGGCGCGGGCGGGGATACCCCGGGGGTAGGCCGGGTGTGACACGAACACGCTCACACATCGGCGGGGGAGACATGGCGTTGCGTGGGTGGAAGGGTCAAGATGGGTCGGACGGGTCAGACAGGGCACTGCGGGACTCCATGTGTTGTGTTGTGTTGCACAACCGCGGGTACACATAACCATTGTGCTTGGGCTGACACCGATGGCCTGTGGCGTCCTCCGACCTATTGTCTTCCATGTTATTTTTGGTTCATGTGCACACTTGACAGATACACATACACGTAATCATACGCATGATCGTACACAAAAACACATGGAAGGAAACGGTGATGGACGCGGGGCCTCACCCAGCAACTGCATCCCCAGCTGCAGCCCGCCATGTGTGCCGTACACCACGCCGCCGCAGGACCGGTCCACCATTGCTCGTACATACGCTGGACGAGCCAGGAAGCCGCTCATCACCACCCCCAGCAGGCCGGAGCCGCAGTGGATGGCGGACGAGTCGAGGGGGTCGTCGATCCCGAACCGTACGAGCAGACGTGACGTGGCGACGTACAGCGAGCCCGCGAGGGTGCCGGTGAGGCAGGAGGCCCAGGGCGTGACGAAACCCACATTGGCGGTGGAGGCGGACAGCCCCGCCATCAGGCCGTTGCAGCAGACCGCCAGGTCAAACGTGCCTGCGTGGAAGAGGACGGCGATGTGGATGTCGTTAAGAGTCAGTGCCCGTCAGTAGCGCATCAACATGAATTGTAAATCGTATATACTATTGTACATACTATTGTATATACTTGTACATTGTGCAATTTGTGGTGCGGATTCCCAACAAAGGCGAGCGCCACAAAGGCGATGTGGGTCGACCCAGCAACGATGGGATCATAGCTCAGCGGAGGATGGGAATGGGCAAGGCGTGGCCGTGTCCCTCCCGCTCCGACCAACTAGCGCGGCAGCTACACCACACAAAACCACACCGCGGCGCAGCGCAGCGCTCTCTCACCCACAAACACCCACCCACCCACACCCCGGCGCCTTGCTTCACGAACCCACCCACACCCCCCCCCGCACCCGTCTGCAGGCTCGCGAGCACCAGGCTCGCCATCCCCGCCGCGGACGCGCACAGCGTCATGTTGAGCGCGACGCGGCTGACGGCGGCGGAGGCGGGCGGGCCCCCGTCCGACATGTAGATGTAGGTGGAGCCGCAGTTGAACCCGAACCTGCGGGTCAGGGTCCGGGGGCCCTCTCGGAGGGTGGCATGGGTGCGGCGGCGCTGCGGACCCCAAAGGGCCTCGTGCAAACAACACCCGGGAAACCCATGCCGCGGTGCGTGGCGCGAAACCCCAAACCCGGACAGCCCAGGCCCAAGATGCCCCCACGCGGGCCAGAGGCCAGAGGCAAGCAACCCCCCACGTGTGGACGTTGTGGACGACGTGCGCAGCCACCTGCACACCTGCCTGAGGGTCTCAGCCCCCTGCCGCCAGCCGCCGGGATCAGGTTTTGGTGAACCGAGCGGGCCGTCTTTGTGTGCCAGCTTTGCTGCTAGCCGGCCGTGGCCCGACCCAGCGCCTCATGCGTCACTGGAAAAATGGCCCCGGCCTAGCGACCGCCGCCCGTGCTTTTCAATGCAACCGAAGTAACCGCAACACGCACCGATGCCGTACAGATTCCCAACCCCTGGACCCCAGCAATAACCCATCGACCCCGACCCACCCATACACATCCACCCATGCACGTCCACCGACCCCTACCCACCCGCCGAACCAGCCAGACCCCGCCCTACCCACCCGCCGAACCAGCCAGACCCCGCCCTACCCACCAGCCGAACCACAGCATCAGCGATCCGAGGCTGACTGACGACACGTCATGCCCGGGGATGTCCTTGTGGACCCCGTCCTCGAACCGGCCCATGCGGGGGCCGCAGAAGATGGCGCCGATCAGCCCGGTCAGCCCGCCTGCGGGGAGGAGGCAGAGGCAGCAGAGGCGGAGGAAGCGGCAGAGGCGGGTGTTGGCGGATGGATGGTGGCGGCCAGCCAAGGAATTTGCGGAGCGAGATGGCGCGCAGGACCCCGCCCGCGGGAGGGAGGACCCCAGCCGAGGCCGGGCCCCAGCCAAGCCTCTTCACCCTCGAGTCACCTCAGGCCCCTCCTAGGTTGGAAGGAGCCCCCGAATCGTGTGGAGCCGCCCTGTGCCCCAACCCCTGAGGGCGATATCCCCCGTCCCCCCTCATGTCAATAATGACGCCACCGTCCTCCCTCGCTCACCCACGATGTGCACCACCGCGCCCCCCGCGAAGTCCAGGAAGCGGCAGGTTGTGGTGACGCGGGCGTTCAGCCACGAGTCGGTGTTCCACACCCAGTGGGCCACCACCGGATGGACCAACACACTGACCACCGCCTGGGGGCAGGGCAGGGCAGGGGGGCGGAGGGAGGGAGGCGAGGGCGGCGGGCGGGAGGGGGCCGGACGGATGCAGCGAATCGGAAGGCAGGGGGCAGAGGGGGCGAGGGCCACGGGGAAGGAGCCAGGACGTCCGGAGGAGGGGGGGGTCGGGGGATGAGGAGGATAAGCCGCGGCCCACCGGCCCCATCGCTTGTGTCAGCACCGTGCACCGCTACCTCCCCAGAACCCGCCCCCAAAGCCCACTACCACTACCCCCATCACCGCCAATCGGGTCCTCCCCCCTCCCCCTCTTCCTTCCCCCTCCCCCTCTTCCTTCCCCCTCCCCCTCTTCCTTCCCCCTCTTCCTTCCCCCTCTCGCACCGCACCGCACCGCACCGTGTAGACGGGGTACACGAAGAGGTGGGTCCGTTCCGCCAGGCAGCCAGACGCGATGGTGACGGCGGAGAGGCAGAAGGTCCAGGTGAAGAACCAGGGCTTGGAGTCGAAGGTCTCTCCGTCGCTAAAGAAGTGCGAGACGCTGCGGAGGGGGGAGAGGGGGCGGGGGGTGGGCGGAGGTGGTTTGCTGCTGCCCGGGTGCCAGGCAAAGATGAAGAGGGGTCAGGGCAAACCCCAGCGGGGCGGGAGGAGAGGGTTACATGCTTTAACACGCGAAGATGAACATAAACAAGGAGTCCTGTGGTTGCCGAGCACATGGCAGCCTATGGGTGGGAGGGAATGAGGGCGCCAGGAGGGGGACTGGTGCGAGTCGATGTGCGCGGAGGATCGCAACGGCATGGGTCGCATGGGTCGCATGGGTCGCAACGGCATGGGTCGCATGGGTCGCAACGGCATGGGCGGGACCGCGCACAGCAGCAATGTAGCGCAGAAGGGTGAGAGAGGAGGAGGGCGGTTGGGAGGGAGGGCGGTTGCGGTTCGTACCCTAAGAGTCCCTCGGCCGACTTGCCGTACGCGAAGGCGTAGCCCACTGCCCACCAACAAATCGCGCACAGCATGATGTTGACGAGGTTCTGCAATGAGGGGGACGGGACGGGTGAGCATCGGTCGTACATGTCATGCGTAACCCGTTGGTCCTTAGATGGGCACTACAGGGACGGCAGAAGGGTGGCTTGCCGGTAACGACCGTGGAGAAGTAACACAAACAACCACTGCTGAGATGCTCGAATCCGCCGCGTGGCCACCAGGGGGACAGAGGGCGGCCAGGGGGACAGAGATTCCCTGACACACGCAACAATATAAACAGAGGCCCGCCAAGCTGGTGCTTCCAGGGGCGGAGGCGCACACTTGGCACGGAGTACGGGAAATGTCGTTGAACTGTACCTTCAGCAGGATGTTCCGTACATTCTTGGCGCGTCCCTGGCCGCTCTCCGCCGAGACAAAGCCGATTTGCATAAAGACTGCGCGCGGCAAGGTCCGAAAGGGAGCTGCGGTGTAAGTTCGTTGGGCATGTCTGGGTGCTTGATAAAGCTAAGCAAGAACGTCCAGCACGTAAACGGGTCGCAGCACGCAAACAGTTGGCAGCTTATCAGCATACAGTTTTGACAGCCTAATTTTGCGGTCAACAACTTACAAATAAGGAAGCTGCGGTCGTCCCAGGGCGCCGGCAACGTGTATGACGAGCAGCCACGCAAAGAAAAGTCAATGAACGGGTATTTTGTATGATGTGCTTGCTCGCCAGCGCTTTGTGAGCCAATGCAAAACACCGTGCAACGTGAACCCCAACCAGAATGCAAGTAGAAAAACAGCTGCAGGGCTCACCCATTCAGCAGAACGAAGTCAGAAGCTGTGTAAGCTGTGCTATTGGCTGGCAATTGAGAGAGGCCAGCGTCCGTCTGCTGCTGCAGTAAACGGTCCTTGCCGTCCGTTTCCGACCCAGCAGGCACAGCAGAACCCACTACAAGTACTGCGCAAGCTAGGAAGGCGAGCGAGCAGCGCCATGGCCCCTGTTGCATAGCGCAGCCCCTGCCCACTTCTGTTGGGCTGGCCCACGCCGTTAAAGTAAACAGTACACTCCGTAACGAAAACGTTCTATTTGTTCAGCATGGCAAACAGGCCTTACAACTGCGTTGCAAATGTGAGACTGGCATAATCAAAGTTACGGCCGCCTTGTGAACTCAGCTCGTTCGGCCCCCCTGTGGCCCACGTGCAATTTGTCACCATTCGTGCCATCCTCGTGATCATGCAAGTGATACGTAGTGAATAAAATACTCAGTCGATACCAATACTTGCCATAAATCCGTGTAACCTGATATATTTATTGCCATACTCGTTGGTCTTACTCAGACATCCGTACAGACTCTTACGAAGCACCCTGTTCTGCACTATACTTGTTCGTTGTATGTCCCTTCCGGTTTCTCCTCGCGTGTTAATAGTTCTCATGTCGGGTGCGTAGAATGGGCTGGGCCAGGGCTGGAAGTCGGTTGCAACCTGGTTTGCACTATTCGAACTAGACATCATGTGAGTGAGCAGGAACATGGAAAATCAAAGCGATGGTGAGAACTTCGCAGCGGGAGGCACGTGGACCGCAGGAATCCATCCGCAGGCAAGGACCTCGCTTGTAGGGCCTGACGACCTGTCTTACGGCGATATAGCAATTGTTTCGCTCCTCCGCTTCCCCAGGCCATTCCAGGCGCGCTCAAGGTGCAGCAGGACGCCATTGGAAAGCTGCAGCGCACTCTCCGCCAGGATTTAGCCAAGCTTCAGGTTTGGAAGGCGTCATGTGTAACGTCCAAACATTAAGACACGTTCAAACAGTCTTCCCTCCGCATGACCGTCGCACCTTCGGGATTTCCCGCCATTCGGGGCTCCAAGTCTCCGCAACCCCTCCCTCGACGCATCCACCCGCTTGCACATATCTCCATCACGTCAAGCTTCATTGATGTCACTCCCATCGTAGCTCCTCCAATGAAGCGTCCTCACGTCCGGGATACCGCCGCTTCGACCTCCCGCCACTTGTCGCCCGCTCGACCTCATCCTCTTCGGCGCCCTCCTCCCGCTCCCCCTCGGCCGCTTGCGCGCCCTCCTCCCGCCTCCCGCTCCGTAGGCCGAAGAGATTATCCTCAAGCTCATGATAAAGCGGGAGCGCCGGCGGCTGGCGCGACAGGCCCGCAGACGGGCCGATGCGCCCGGGGGCCGGGAGCCGGCGGCTGCGCAGGCGGACACGGCTGCAGCGCCGGCGCCAGAGGACCCAGCCCAGTCGCACTGAGCGTCCATTCAGAATTTGGCGGCCGGACCATTCGATGGTGCGACCATTTGATGGTGCGACCATTTGATGGTGCGACCCTTTGATGCCCAAACACAGCCGGACACTGCATTGGACCCCCCGCCAGTCTGCACCCGGCCGAGTCCTCGGCCGCACAGGTGGAACCCCGTAGTCACAGGCGGCAGGGTTGGGGACTTGGGTTTTTCTTGCGGCGGAGCCGGCTGGCTCCAGTGGCTACTAGGGCGGGGTCACCGAGGCGGCCGGGGCTACGGAGGTGATCGGAGGTCGTCAGGTCACCGATGCGGTGATGGTGTGCAGTCCGTCGTTTCCGTGAGGAGGGGAGCGTCGCTGGCGGTACGGTACGGAGGTTGGATGGGCGGTACGGTTGGGTTTGATGTTGGAGACACCGAATGTCGGGGCGAGGGGATTACGTGGAGAGGCATCACACGAGCACGGGACAGGTGAGGGGCTCTCTCGGCACCCGGGGGGCGGCCCGCCCTCCCCTTTCTCCCATCCCCTCCGCCAACCCCACCTTTGCAGCGGTTCACCCGCGCGAGGCGTCCATTGGCGTCACCTTGACCCCCGGCGCAAGTTCACGGCGGGTGTGCACGGCCTTTGTACGGGATTTGTGCTTGGACAGTACGTGCACGGCCTTTGTACGGAAATTGTGCTTGGACTCGTGAACAGCATGGAATACAACAGAGCAGAGCAGGATAGGAAATGCAAGGACTCGTATATTGGTTATAATAAATGATGTTGCATGGGGGACCCCGTGGGTCAGCGGTGACAGCCGTTGCCTCCTCATCAGCGCCTCACCCCACACTGCAAAAACGAAACCGCGCCGCTTTGGCGCACTGGACATGCTGGTTCCATTTTGAATGTTTGAAGGATGCACATTATTATTAACGGTGTTACATGAGGACAGTCCGTCGTGTGTGTGTGTATGTGTGTGTGTGTGTGTGTGTGTGTGTGTGTGTGTGTGTGTGTGTGTGTGTGTGTGTGTAAATCGTTACATATCTGCCGGGCCGACACTGGCCGGGGGCGCTAACCCGCCCCATACGGGAGACCGCCGAAGCACTTTCCCCCGGATACGGGGGAAAGGGGCGTAAGGGGCCTCTGTCCCCTCGCTCTCAACCTAGGGCGCGTGCCCGATCGCTGAGGAGTGTGTTTAGAATTGCAACCCGCCTGAGGAGTGTGTGTGTGCTCATGTCCGTTGCCTTTGGGTTGAACCCAGTGTGGCCCCGTGCTCCGGCGCCGCGCTGCCCCCTCACCACGATGCCGTACTGCCGTACTATGATAACCCCAAACCGGCGCTAAATGCGCCTCCGTCCCAATGCCCGACGGGTTTGTGGGTTTGTGGTCCGGGATCCTTCGGGGCCCCCAGCCAGCGCGGCAATGCAGCGCACGTGCCGCCCTGGCGCCAATATCGTCATGTACGACAGCCGAGGGAGGGCAAACAAAATCCTCCCCGGCGCAATGCCGTTGTGCTGTGTGCTCGTATGCTGTGTGCCGGTGTGAATGAATGAACACTCGTTACGGCGGTACCCCGAAAAGGGATCATCGGTGTCTACCCTCTTCATAAATGTGGACGTATGGAGCCCTAGACCTCCGCCCCATGCAAAACCCTATGGGCAGCCCGATGTCGCCCGGCAATGGGTCAGGGCGCGCGCGGCCGCGGGGCACCGCGGGGCGAAGACATGTTGTGCCACAGGGTGGTCGGGTCGGTGGGCGGCCTGGCGGCGCCGCCTATACGGCCTGTTCCGTAAAATGCGGTGATCACCGTGGGATTCGTCCTCGCGCGCCCCGGACTGGACCGGAAAGGACGCGGGAAGGAAGCTGCCAAACCCAAAACGCTCTCGACTTCCTCACCGCCCGGTCGTAACCGCCGGGCCGGTAGGCGCCCCCGCTTCCGCCACATCCCCGAACCGTTGGGGACGTTGTCTCTCTTCACCACCCGACCTCCGTCACTCCGCTTTTCCGTCAACCCCAGTTCCCCGTCAGCCGCCTCTCTCCCTCCCCGCCTCCCCGCCAGCCAGCCACCCCATCAGCCAGCCTCTCACACGAACCCGGTAGGCGGCAGGTGCCGCTCCCGGTCCCTCCGACGTAACCCGTGTGCCCCGGAGCCACCCTCGCGGCCCCCCGCGGGCCCGCCGCCGCCGCCGCCGCTGCTGGGCCTCCCACCACCCTCCCCCGCCGCGACGGCTGCGGCGGCGGCGGTGCTGCCGGCGGCGACGGCGCCGCCACCGGGTACGACAGCCGCCGCGTTGAACATCTCGTCCGACGCGCGCGCCGCCCTCAGCTTCCGCTGCATGGAGCTGTGGGTGGCAGCCAGGTCGCTGAACACACGCCGGCCCGCCTCCGCCTCCGCCAGCTGGCGGGCGAGGGGCCCCAGTCGGGACTCCAGGACCGCCACCTGGGAGCGGAGCTGCTCCGCCTCGCCCGCCTGGGTTTGGTATGTTTAGAAACGAAACCCGCCCGACCGAGGGGGAGGTATGTGAGTGAGTGTGGGGGTGTGGTGGGGTGGATGTGGGGTAAGAGAAAAGAAAAACCATCCCCAGATAGAAAAAGGAGGCCAGGCCAGGGGGATGGAGCGCGCGAATCGTGGCACGGATGTTAACTACAAAGATCTGAGACAGCGCGGGAATATTGTGGCATTGTGTTACAAAACAAAGCCCCGAGTCGCGCACAAGGTTTGTGCGGCGCGAGATGCAACCCTCTGTGCGTCACCCTCTTTGGACCCACCATCGCGGTCGCGCGAGCCAGCTCCGCCGTCAGTTGGCCGATGTGGCTGTCCTTGGCGCTCATCTGGCCTCGGATGGTCGCCACCTCTGCAGCCAGCAGTAGCAGCAGTAGCAGTAGTAGCAGTAGCAGCAGTAACAGTCAGCAGCAGTCGGCAGCGGTCAGCAACAGTCAACAGCGGCAGTAGCAGCAGTAGCAACAGTCAACAGCAGCAGTAGCAGCACCGCCAACTCGTATGCGTAGGGGTAGGGGGGCCCCGGACTGCGGCAGCGCCGCAGTATGAAAATGTCTACCAATGTCCTATACCCCTCCCCGGCCCCGGCTGACCTCCCTGTCCCTCCACCACCCCGGTGGGCTACATCCACCCACCTGGCCCCCTCCCTGACTCCCTCCTCCCTCCCACCTGACAGCAGCAGTTGATAGTCCCCCTTGGCCTGCTTGAGTGCCGCCTCCAGCAGCCCCATGCGCGCTGCCACCTCGGGACTGGGTCCCGGCGGCGGCGCCTGCGCGGCCTCCGCCAGCTGCTTCTGAGCCGCCCGGAGGGCCACTTGCAGCTGGTACCTGAGGGACACAACCCCACACACAACACAACACAACGGTTAATTGTAATATAATTGTAACACAACGTATCCCCACACAACACAACACAACACAACACAACACAACACAACACAACACAACACAACACAACACGACACGACACGACACAACACCAGGTGCGCTTCAATACAGCTCGGCAATCATTTGCTATCGGGATCGGGAGACCCTGTGGCGCGACACACACCCGCCACCCCGCCCCTCGCACCCGCCGCCCCACTAGTGGGTAGTAGGAGGGGAGCGAAGGAGAGGCAGGCGCCGTGAGGCACAGGTGCACGGCAGGCAGTCAGCTGCATCGCGCGCAGGGAGATCGAGGCGGGGGAAGGCCAAGGGGATGAACAGGGACGGCTGCTGCGGTGAGAACCTGAGAAACCCAATCAAGGTGCAAGGGTCCGAGGCCGTACAGCGCCGTATAGTGCCGTACCTGTCCTCCAGCACCTCGTTCAGCTCCCCCTGACAGGACGCCAGCGCCGCCTCCAGACCCGACTTGGCCGCCTCCGCCTCCGCCAGCCGACCGCCCAGCTCGACCGCTCGACCGCGCAGCTCCTCCACCTGACCTCGCAGCGCGGCCGCCTCCGCCGCCGACGCGGCGTCCTGCGGGGGCGCAGCCGCTGCGGCGGCGACAGGGGCCCCCGCCTCTGCCCCTGTTGCAGCCGCAGCCGCGACGGCCGTCTCCGGGGCCGCCGTCTCCGGTTCCGCCGCCGCCGTCGCCGCCGCCGCCGGTGGTGGTGGTGACGGCGGCGGCGGCCCGTTCCGCATCTCCCCTATGGCTCCCTGCAGCCCCCGCACCAGCCCCTCTAGTGCCTGGCTGCTGCCGCGGAGGGCGTCCAGCTGCATACGTCCCGACAGGCGTGCCGCAGTAGCAATAGCAGCAGTAGCAGATGTAGCAGCAACAACAGCAGCAATAGCAGTAGGCATTAGCAGATGTAGCAGCAACAGAGGGGAGCCCAAGGGAGACAGTTGGGAGGAAGTGCAAGTGCAGCCGATCACACACACACACACACACACACACAGAGAGAGAGAGAGAGAGAGAGAGAGAGAGGCGCAAGCTCCCTAAAACCCCATCGCTCGAGCTTGACGGAGGGTGAACACCCGGTCTTGTGACACCTGGATGGCAGGCCTGCAAAGTAACGGGCCACCGTCCCCGGATTGCGCGGGCGAGCGACAGCGGCATGGTGGCACCCGACACCCAGCCATGGGCAGCCCTGGCCGCCGCGCGGAGAAGTGGACGAACATTTTTGATGGTACATATCGGTGTGTGTATGTACGGCACAGACACGACTGCCGTACCCTGCCTCACTCGACGGCCCCCTCCCGCCCACCCTCACGGAAGGCCCCCACCTGCTGCTGCAGCTGCGCCCTCTCCGACTCCAGGGAGGCGCTACTGCCGCTGGTGGCGGCGGCGCCGACGAGCGGCGGCGGAGGCAGCGGCAGCGGCGCCGCGGAGCTCAGGACCTCAGCACCTGGCGGCGGCGGCGGCGGCGGTGTCGGCGCCGCCATGGCGGGGGCGGCGTGGATGACGATGCTCTGACCGCCGCCGCCGGCGCCGACATGTGGCGGCGGCGGCACCGCCGGAGATCCCAGGCGCGGCAGCTGGCCCTCCACATCGCGGATGCGGTTCCGGAGCCGATCCAGTTCCTGTGACCGGCGATATTGAGCCGCAACCGCGGCGAAGTACGACACAATCACTGAATACGTATCATCGTGTCGTGTCGTACACGGCCCGGCGAATGGAGCGCGCAACGGAGGCGCCCGGCCTTCAACAGGCTCACGCACACACCCCCATTGTTTGGTTTCTCGCCAGGGAGGGAAAAGGTTCGCGGAGATCCACATGCAAGAGAAAAGAAACAACCGGGAGGGTGCGCGCCGGGCCGCGCCGCGCGCCGCGCCGCCGGGTCCATTTGGAGGTACGGCGGCGGGCGGTGTTGCTGCCGTACCTCGTCCATTTTCTCGCGGATGCGGGCTGCTGCCGCCATGGCGGCGGCCTCCGCCGTCAGCTGGGCGACTTGGGCCCGGAGGGCCGCCAGCTCCTGCGTGTGTGTGGGTTATCCAAGCAGGCATAACAGGAGTGCGTGACATGCGAGGGGCCGAGTGGCGCCAGCTCCTGCCGGTGTGTGTTTGGACGTGTGCGAGTGCCCGGGGGAGCGGTGGGGGGTCGGTGGGTGAGAGAGGTTGAGACGTGTGTTTAGAATTGCAACCCGCCCGCCCGCCCGTTGAGACGTGTGTGTGCGCGTGTGTTTTTCGGCAGGCAAAGCAGAAGTGCGTGGGTCATGTGTGTTGGGGGAGCGGGGAGAGGGGGTGAATGGGTGGGTGTTGGGTGTTGGGGGGGAGGACGGGTTCGTGGCCCGTAAACACACACGCCCCACGCCCCGCACCTGCTGCTCCGCCGCCCCCCTGGCCTCCAGGTCCGCTGTCCTGCGCCGCTCCTCCGCCAGCCGCCGCTCCAGGCCCTCGGAACGGCCGGTGGCCCGGGCTAGCTGCTCCGTACCTGGCGGTACAGGGAAGGGGAGGGGACGGAGGGGCGCAGGGGAGGGGAAAGGGAGGGGAGCAGGGGAGGGGAAAGGGAGGGAAACACAGGACAATCGGGAGGGGTAGGGGAGGGGCACGGCGGCCACGGTGCCGTCCGGCGCGGCAAAGGAAGACAAACACGGCGGTAAATGGCGGCTGGTGGCCACCTCCGCAACGTCATCCGCTCGTCCCAAACCTGCCACACCCACACCCATCCACCATCGGCCTCACCCCGTCCGCACACGCCACCCTCCACCCTAGACAGCCAACCCTAACCCCGGTTCGCACACCCACACCCACACCCACACCCACACCCACACGCACCTTCCGCCAACTGGCGCTTCAGGCCCTCCACCGCCCCCGCCGCCTCCGCAGCCCGCCGCTCGTGGGCCATCGCCGCCGTCGCCGCCGCCGTCAGCTTCCCACCCAGCTCGCGCCCCTGCGCCCGGGCTGCCTCCAGTTGGTTCCGGAGCTCGTCCCGCTCGCGGGCGGCGTCGCGCGCGCTGGTTTCGGAGCCCTGGAGCTGGTTCCGGAGCTCCTCGATTTGGGTCTGTCGATGGAAGGGGGGTTTGGGGGAAGGGCCCCACCCATCGCGGGGCGGCGGTGGAGTGGGTCGGGATGGGATTTTGGGTTTTGGGGTTTTGGGCGGCGGGATGCGGTCCCAGGGCACGCAGCCCGCGCGTGATGGGATGGGTTGGGGATGTGGGCTGGGATGAAAACCAAAACCAAAACCAAGCTCACTACGAACCCGGGCACCCGGGCCTGCTGGGCGTTGGGTTGGAATCTGAGATGCGATGCGATGGGGTGGGGTGAGGTGGAGTGGAGTGGGGTGGCGCACTCGGTGTGTCGAGTCCATGGACCCAGTAACGGGCGACAGGCTGGATGTGGATGTTGATGTTGCTGTGGTGGTGGAGGTGGTGGAGGTGGTGGACGTGGAGGTGGGCACAGTGGGCGACCTCTGGGCTGGGTATGGGCTTTCTTCGCTCCCGGCCCAACCCCCCCCGGGGTATCCCCTGCCTGGAGCTGTCTGCCCTGCTGCTCCCCAGCTGCCCGCGCCTCCGCCAGCCGCTGCTCCCCCTCCTGTACGGCAGCGGCCCGCTCCGCCAACTGCCGCCGCGCCGCCTCGAGCTCCCGCTGGGCGGCGCTCAGCTCGTCAACCTGGGGGTTCGTTATGGAGGTTGGAGTTGGTTGCTGGTTGGTTAGGATTGGTTGGAGTTGGTCTGTTGGTTGGTTGCATACGGTGGTTGTCAGTTGTTTCCAGTACGAGAGCATATCAACGAAGTATGCAAACCAAAACCAACGAACGAGGTGTGCCAGGATCGCGGCGGCGGGGGGCGGGCCCGTCCGTTGGCGGCAACGACTGATTTCAACGAACACAACGAACACTTCTTTGGGGCCGCCTGCGAGACCTTCCGCTGTGCTGCTCCTGCTGCCCCTAGAACACGATACCCCACAGGTCACACAACCGCACTTTGATCCTGCCGTACTGCCGTACTTGTCCCCCCTCACCTTGGATTCCAGTTGACGGCCCGCCTCCTCCTGTGCCCTCCGCAGCTCCTCCGCGCTGGCGGCGCCGCCGGCCACCGCCGCCGCCAGCTGACCGCGCACCTGCGGGCGCCCGTCAGCAGTACGCCACGGTACGGCATCCACCTTCACCGCCGCTGCGGACAAGCTGCCGCTGGTTTGCCGCCCCGGCCAACAACCAACTAAATCCAACGCCCCACCCTCCCCCGTAGCGGACAAGGCGTCTGGCCAGCTACCGTCGGCTACGTTGTTGAATGTCCCCACACTGCGCACAGCCAACTCCCGCCCAGCCCTACACCGAACCACCCCGCCCCGTCCCGCCCCGCCCAACCCCGACCCCGCCCCGTCCCGCCCCGCCCACCCCCGACCCCGCGCCGCCCCGGCCCCGCCCACCCCCACCTCCTCAAGCTCCTTCCGCAGCTGCTCCCGGGCCGCCGCCGCCTCCCGCATCGCCGCCTCGCTGGCCGCGGCCGCCCCACGCAGCCGCTCCGCTTCGGCCGTCCCCGCGGCGGCTCGGGAGCTGCGTGTGGGGAGGGTTTAGGGGAGGGGGGTTTGGGGGAGGGGGCAGGAGCTGGGGATGGAGGTGGGAGGATGGAAGGGAACACAAGCCAAGGGAACGGAGTTGGCCACACAGCTGTGAAGCGGGAGGAGGTCGTGGAGCGGGAGGATGGGGTGGAGAGGGAGGAGGGTTTGGAGGTCGTGGAGCGGGAGGATGGGGTGGAGAGGGAGGAGGGTTTGGAGGTCGTGGAGCCGGAGGATGGGGTGGAGAGGGAGGAGGGTTTGGAGGTCGTGGAGCGGGAGGATGGGGTGGAGAGGGAGGAGGGTTTGGAGGTCGTGGAGCGGGAGGATGGGGTGGAGAGGGAGGAGGGTTTGGAGGTCGTGGAGGGGGTGCTCAGCGTGTCGTACATATAGGACTGTCGTACCTGACTTCCGCGTGGTCCTTGCTCAGGCGGGCAAGTTGGTCTCGGAGCGCCGCCGTCGCCGCGTCGCCGGCGGAGCGCGCCGCCGCCAGATCTGACTCCGCTGCGGCCCGGGCCGCCGCCAGTCCCGCCACCCGCTCCGTCAGCTGCATATCATCGGGGACATCGTCCGGACAGCACCGCAACCCGGACAGACAGACCGACGGGCACACATTTACACGGACAGCGCGCACAGACGGGCAGACAGACAGACGGATAGGCGGGTGCTGGCCCCGCCGCGCCGCGACACGAACGGGTCAACTGCCACACGCTGGGCGGAAAAAGGGGTAAGGAAAATTATGTTTTGGCAGTTGTGTCAGTTGTGAAAGTTGCGACGGTTGCCGAACCGCCGCAACGGGCAACGACAAGCCGCTGCTGCTGGCTGCCGATGCCCATCGCCTTCGCCCCGACTTTCCCATGCCCCAATACTTGTATACACACATACAGTTCTTTTTCTACACACTTTTACACACATACGCGTACACCGGGCCAGTTTGCACATGCCGCAACGGGCAACGACAAGCCGCTGCTGCTGGCTGCCGATGCCCATCGCCTTTCGCCCCGACTCCCCCCCCCAATACTTGTATACACACATACAGTTCTTTTTCTACACACTTTTACACACATACGCGTACACCGGGCCAGTTTGCACATACCTGCTGTATCTGCTGCCTCAGCTCCTCCGCCTCCTCCCGCAGCCGCGCCGCCTCCTCCTCCCCCGCCGCCTTGGCGGACTGCAGCCCCTCCGCCAACTCGCCGCGGAGCGCCCCCTCCGCCGCCAGCCACCGCTCCTCGCCCTCCCGTCGACCCGCGCGCTCCATCCTGCGCGCGCGCGTGTGTGTGTGTTAGCAAAGAGGTGTGTGTGTGTGTGTGTGTGTGGCCCGGGGCTGGACACACAGCCGGTCAATGCACCCACCATCGGCTATGCGCAAGATATGTAAACGCGTATGAACTACAAGCTGGGTAATGGACTAGAGGTCGGAGGTTCCCGGAGCGGAGCGGAGTGGAGCTCCAAATTATTTATTTAGCCCCAAATAAGGATGTTACAGCGGACCCCGCGGGTCAGCGGTGACAGCCAAAGCTTCCTCACCAAGTACATACCGTACGTTGTACAATACGGGGTGGACAGGCCGTCGCAGGCGGAACGCCGATGAGGGGGACAGCAACGAGGACTTCATCTCTTCGTCACTATCCCAAAACTGGCAGAGAGCAAGTCACTCACGATACCACGCCGTACCGTGCCGTACCGGCAGCCACAATCCTCCTCCTCGCAGCCCATGGTTGAATTTCCTCATCGCACTCACACAAAGCAAAAACCACTGACTCTCCTCTGCAGCCACCCCGTAGCTGCCCATCATCACCGCACGAAATATACGACCACTTGCAAGTACGGCAAGTACGGTAAGCCGCCGTCACTCACTCAAGTTCTGCAGCCGCCCTCTCCAGATCCACTTTGGCCTCCGACAGCGCCTCCTCCAGGGCCGCACGGGCCGCTCGCGCCTCCTCCAGATCCGACGCAGCCGCCGTGGCCTGTGTCGTACAAGTCGTACACCAGAAGCACCGGGGGCGTCGGGCCGCGGCGGGGACGACACTCAAGAGAAGGCGTTATGCTTTTGTGATCCCCCATGGCGCCATGGGTATCAAGTGCGCCACTGACACTCGGAAGGCCCCCAACGGAATCCCTTCTAACCATCAGCAAGGTTGGGTTACTGTGAGGGTTGCTTCGGTTGGGGTTGATTTGCGTTGGGTGCGTTAGAGTTGGGGTTGTCGCAGGGCGTTTTTGAGCCCTTCTGCGGCACCGGCCCTTTCGACCGGCCAAACGACACCCCTCCCAGGCGGCCCCCACATCCTGTCTCGCGGCCCAGTTCTACATCCGCAGCACACACCTTGGAGCCGAGTGCTTCGGCGGTCTCCCCGATGGGCCAGGTGGGGTAGCTGCCCCGGCCAGCGTCAGGCCCGGCTCCGAGATATGAGATATGTAACGGTACACAGCAGCCCTTGGCCAACGTCGGGCCCGGTCAGATTATGTAACGATACACACACACATCCTAAATGGTGTGTATATCGGTCCTCGGTTTGGGTCGGGCGGGCTTCTTCTCTAAACACACACATCCTCCCTCCCCATCTCCCCATCTTCCCCCCCCCCCGCCTGATGCGCACCGCAGCCTCCTTGTCACGCTCCAGCGCCTCCTTCTCCCTCCGCAGCGCCTCCAACTGACTCCGCAGCTCCGCCAACTGACCCTCCAGCTCCGAAACCCGGGACCTGCGGCGCGGCGCAGCGTCAGCTTCACCGACCGCGACACACGGGACACGCAGGGTGGGATCCGAGAGACCCGGCTGAGGGACACAGGGTACGGCGGGTACGGCACCCGAAACCCAAACGGCAGCCCCCCCAGGAGCCCTTCTAGGTGGTCCGAAACCCCCTGTCTTGCCTTCTTGTTTTTGGTCATTTATAAACCCCGCCTTGCCTTGTGTTTCGTTTTATAATCCCCTTGCCTTCACTTATTTTCGTGCGCTCACTATTGTGTAGAGGGCACTCACTATTTTCGTTTTGTAACCCCCTAGGCCTCGTGCTCTCCAAGGTCGGTCGCCCCGTGGGAATATTCCCCCCGGCCCGCCCCGCCCCGCCCCTTCCCTGGGCCCCACCTGGAGGCCGCCAGCTCCGAAACCGCCGCCTCGCCCGCCTCCGCGCGAGCCCCCCGCTCCACCTCCGCCGCGGCCTGCGCTTCCGCCAGCTGGCGCCGCAGCCCCTCCGCCGCCTCCCGAGAGGTGACCAGGTCGGCGGCCGCGGCGTCCAGTTGGGCGCGGAGCCCCTGGAGCTGATCCTGTGACCCGTGGGTCGGCGGGCCAGCAGGGTTCGGGTGCACCGTACCGTGATGCGCGGGGCTATCGTACACGTCATCGTACACGTCATCGTACAGGAAAGGAGAGGCGAGGATTGCTTTCCCACGCCGGGCGGAAAGAGCGCTTTCCCCTGAAGACGCCAGCAGGTCGGCGCTGGCACATACACACACAGGCCTGTCGTCGGACCTGTGGCGGGTCTCTTACTTAAACACACAGGCATGTGGTTAGCGCACACAAGCACCGGCCCCACGCCGCCGCCGCGCTCACCTGCGCCTCCTGCAGCCGGGCCTGGGCGCCCTGCCCCTGCGCCTCCGCCGAGGTCTTCAGATCCGACACTAGCGCTGCCGACTTGCCCGCCTCCTCCCGCGCCTGGGATGGGGTTGAGACGAGGCGAGGTGGAGATGAGGGTGAGATTGGGCTGAGGTGGGTCCCGACCTTTGCACCAAAAGCAGCTCAATCGGACCCAAAGCACACACACAGGGGGGATCCTTAGGTGAACGGATTCGGAAGTCGAGGGGCTGTTGTCCCGACAATCCCAGCCGCGCCCAACCATTGTAACCGCCGCGCCGGCCCCCACCAGCGACTCCCCACACACACTCCCCCCCCCACACACTCCCCCCCTCACACACACACTCCCCCCCCACACTCCCCCCCCACACACTCCCCAGACAGTCCTCCGTCACAAAACCGGTACCATATCCATCCCCAACGATCCAGGCAACCCATCACTCCCCCTGACCCTCCTTACCTGCCGTACAATTTCCTTATCATCATCCCGCGCATCATCGTGTTTGCATATCCACACACACACATACACGCGGCTCAGTTCTCTTTTACACACATACACATACACATGACCGGGAGACACCCGCCTGCCAAACTTCGCCTGTCACGCGGGACGTTTCTTCTCGCTGCACAGTTTATTATCCTTACACACGACAACAACAACGTTGTTAGAAGGTCGGGCGGGCGGGTGTCTTCGCCAAATACACACACACACACACACACACACACACACACACACACACACACACACACACACACACACTCTCCTAGGCTCCTAGGATGGATAGCGTGGACGTGCCCGCCCCAGAACTGCCTCTCTGACAGCCACCGAGGGCCGGCCCTGAACCAGCCACCAGCGGGGTACGAGGCTGCTAGGAGATGGACTGCTTTAGAGCTAGGCGTACGACTCCCTGCTAAGAGCCGGACTACCGGCTCGGACGTCGCCCAGTTTATATGCCTGGCGGGAACCCCCATGAGGGGACACCCCAGGTGCTGCAAGGAAATGAGGGAGGGCGGCAATCCCAGGCCCACGAGGCACTGGCGCTGCACGGGGCCCAGCCGAAGACGAGACGGCATGGCTGAGGCCTTTGTTTTCGTGGAGATACCGCGGTGCTTTCCAGGCCGCGCGAGTGCTCTAGGTCGAGCAAGGGGGGATGCGGCCCCTCACGCCCTTCTCCTTGCCCCACAAAGGGAGGAGAGTGCTTCGGCGGTCTGCCCGTTAGGGCTGGGTTAGCAGCCCTTGGCCAGCGTCAGGCCCGGTCAGATATGTAACAACCACACACACACACACGCACCGGGCAGGGGCACGCCGCCGAATTGCTGAGGAACGCGCCCTGGGTGCTGCAAGGACTTGAGGAGGTTGAACAGCGGACTGCGAGGCGCAGACCGCCCGGGATGGGCTTCCGCCCAATCCCTTGAGGGGGCACAGCTGTCACCGATCCTCAGGGATCGGGCGCGCACCCTTGGTTGAGAGCGAGGGGACAGAGGCCCCTTACGCCCCTCTCCCCCGAATCCGGGGGATAGTGCTTCGGCGGTCTCCCGTATGGGGCGGGTTAGCGCCCCCGGCCAGCGTCGGCCCGGCAGATATGTAACGATTCACACACACACACACCCACCCATGGCGCCCATTTCCTGCCGGGTCTTGTTTTGTTCTGCAACTTTTGTCGGTGGTGGCGCGGCTGCCTTGTTGCTGTTTTCATTTTTCCAATTCGCAGGTTAGTATGGTAAGTATATTGGAGGTTGGTTTGGGTCGGACGGGCTGCATTTCTAAACACACACTCCCCTGGCGACCGAGGAGCGCACCTGAGCGAGCTCCGCCGTCCGAGCCGCCAGTTCGGCCCGGGCCGCCTCCAGCGCCGCCAGCGCCGCCTCCGCGCGCTCCGCCTCGAGACGCCACATGCTCTCCGCTGTGTAGATCTGCGGGGCAGTTGAGGGGTTGAGGGGGTCAAATTGAAAAACGAAATAAACCCGAAGAAGGGGGTTGAGGGGGCGAGGGGTTGTGAGGGCGAGGGGTTGAGGGGGCGGGGGGCGATGGAGCAGCCGCCGCCGCAGCAGCAGCAGGAGGCGAGGAAGGAGGAGGAGGAGGAGGCGGCGAAGAGTGAGCAGGATAAGGAGGCGAGGAGGAATGCCTACCCATGCCTACCGAGGAACACACACACGCGCGCGCGCGCGCGATTTAGGGACCTCCGCACCTTGATTGCTCCGCTGGTGAAGGCCCAGACGCACCAGCCCGCTGGCAGCAGCCCCTTGACGTACCCCCCCTGGTCCCCCAGGCTGAACAGGGTGGAGGGGGCGGCGCCGGGCCGGGCGTCGTGTACCGCGATGGTCTTGTCGCCCGAGCCGCTCCACACCTGCGTGCGTATTGCCGGTAGTACCGGTAGTTGTTTAGTTAGGTAGTTAGTTACATAATGGGAGGCCTCCTCTCAGAGCCTCTAACCAGACCATGGAAGGTCTGAGCAGGACCCACAGACGTGTAGAGAGTACGAAGAGGACAGAAGTGTATGCAGAAGGGCGCAGACCTGCATTACCACAGACGGGTAGCCCTTTCCTCACGGCATCAACTCCATGAACTCCAGCAACTCACTGCATGAACTCACTGCATAAACTCCAGTACAACACACACACACAGTCACGCACTCCTGTTCTGCCTGCTTAAATATCACACACAAATTTCGTTTACACACATACACACACACATACACACATACACACACATGGGGCGGGTTAGCGCCCCCGGCCAGTGTCGGCCCGGCAGATATGTAACGATTCACACACATACACACATACACACATACACACACATACACACACACACAGTTCCTCAGTCCTCTTGTACACCCGCACATGGGGCACAGCTCGGGCGGCATCGCCCTCCCCCCTCCCCCCTCCCCCAGCTCACACAGCCCTCCGCCCGTGCACCGCCCGCCCACCTGCCCCGCCGCGTGGTGCAGCGCCAGCACCGGCCCCGCGTGGGCGCCCTTGAGCGACCTGACGGGGGAACCGTCCGCCAGCTTCAGCACGTGGATGCGGCCGTCGTCCATTCCCACCCACACGCAGTCTCCCGCCAGGGCCAGGCTCTTGACTGCGGCCAACAGTACCGCCACCGCCATCACCACCACCACCACCACAAGCATTGGGGAGATACCGGGGGTACAGGAAATTGGTAGACACTTTCAAGCTGCGCTGCTGCCAGAGCGACGGTTCGACGGATATTGGGGGTGGAAAGAAGACATCATCGGTGTCATCAGGGTTGGAGAGGAGAGACACGCCATCACACGTTGAAGACTGGTGGCGGGCTGAGGGGTTTGGCGGCGGCACGAACCCGGAATGGGAGGCAACCCGGCAGCTGGGATCGGAGGCTCCACACCACCCAGCCGGCCCGTTGCTCTCGCTAGCGATTTGATGCCGCCGGAATTGTTTGTCTGTTTGTTTGTTTGTTTCTTTTCATGGGGGCTCCACCAAGCGCCCCAACCTCCCTTCCCTGGCCCGCCCCACGCCGCCCTCCTCACCCTTGCCGCCCTCCACCTTGATCGACTTGCCCTCCCCCTCGGCGATCTGGCCCGTGCCGGCGGGGTCCGGCCAGCAAAACACCGTGCCGTCCGCGGACCCCGTCCAGATCTTGCCCCCCCGACCCCCGCCGTCTTCGCCGGCGGGGGTGCCGGCGGCGGCGGCGGCGGCGGCGGCGGCAGCCGCCGCGCGCGGGCTGGCGCGCGAGGCGGAGGCCGGCCGCGGCCCGCCGGGCGGCGGCAGCGGCGGCGGCGCCGCCAGCGGTGTCACCAGGACGCACTCCACCGCCCCGTGGTGGTACTTGGAGGCGACGATGGGGGTGCCGTCGGGCTGCCAGCTCTTAGCCTGGGGGCGGGCGGGCAGTCACGGGGGCGGGCGGGCAGTCAGGGACGGGTAAAATGCCCACGCAATAAGTGGCGGGGGAGGCGCCGCTGGGTGATACTTGTGACGGCAGGCAAGAGGCGATCAAGGCCTACCGTACACCCGCTGCACGACAGAGCAGTGGGGTTGGGGGTATGGGGTGAACGGGGCGGCATGTCATGGCAGTGGGAGGGCGCGCATGTAATGAACGCAGCCCCCGGCGTCGCGCCAGCCCCGGTGTACTTCTGATGCAATCTGGGCCCAGATCTGGAACCAGATCGGCCCTGGATCCGGATCTGGATCTTGAATCCTTCCACACCGGGCCGTCCTTACGTTACTCGACTGACGGCGAGACGTAACCCCCCGTATGGACCCCAAACAACACGGGAGTGGGGACACCGGCAAAACCCTCAGCCCCATGTGCGCAATTTCCGTACGGCCCCGTACAGCCGTACATTGAAATCGACGCCGCCGGTGATGACGTAGGCGTTGTTGGGACCCGCCGCGATGCAGAGCACCTCGCCCTGGTGGGCTGCGAACGGCTACGGCGGCCCGCCAGCGAGCCCGCCATCAGGCCGGCGCCGCCGGCGCCACCGCAGCGACCCAGGGGTCCGTCCCGCCGCCCGATAGGCACCGTTGCGCCAACCGACCGAGAGTTTGTCGGCCGTACGATGGGTCCGTATGACGGATTTGTTAGGGGCGCAGCGCCCGGTTGTTGGCCGAGTCAGGGCGACGGCGAAGGCGACGGTGGGAAGGAGAGGTTTGGAATGGAGGGGTCGGTGGGTGAGGTTGTGATGATGGGAGGGGGATTGCGGTGGGCCCGTGGGTCGGAACCCATGGGTCGGAGCGCCGACCATGCGGAGGCGGCTCACGAGACTGGCGGGGACGGGGAGCCCGCGGGTCGGGGAGTTCGGGACCCATGGGTCGGAGCCCATGGGTCGGAGCCCGCCAGGGGACCACAGGGGCGCCTGGGGCCCTTGAGTATCGCTCTTCGCGCCACCGCTCCGAACTGCCGTGCAAGTGAAACAACGGCACCAGGCGACAGGCCCTGCACCACGGCTGGCTGGCCTAACGGATCCGGACCAAGGGCAGGCACATACGCCTCCGCTGCGCTGCCTCCAACGCACTTCCGCCGCGCTGGCCGCCGCCGGGGCCCCGCTGCCGCTGATGCCAGCCTGTCAACGCCACCACTTCAGGCGGACCCAGGCCGCCGCGAGCCCCCCCGCCTATCCGTCGCCGGAGGGTGCCGCCGCTGCCGTCACGTCCGGCTCCGCCGCTGCCGCTGCGCCCTCCCCATCCTCGTTCCTCACCTTGACTTTGAGATCGCCCGACGCCGCGTCGTACAGCGCCACTTTGCCATCGCCCGTACAGACCCAGAGGGTGGTCCCCACCAGCGCGAGCGCGTGGACCAGCCCCGGGAGCGCGCCGGCGGGGATGAGGTCGGAGGAGCTGCACAGCTCAGCGGGGAGGGGCGGCCCCCAGGCGAGGCGCGGAGTGGGCCGGTGCCAGGACCGTAGCAGGGGGGCAGAGTCGTCCTACGAGTCGTCCCGGCCGGGGCCATCCATCTCTAGGGGCCATCCATCCTGAGGGGCCATCCGCCCTTACGTCCGGGGCCTTTCCCCCGGGGCCCCACACGCGCACCTGCCGGTAGCTGCATCCCACCGGCGGATCCCCGCCCGACTGGTGGTGAAGATATGGGAGCCGCTGGAGCAAGCGGCCTTGACCTGACCGCCATCCCGCTCGCCGAACGAGTGGACAGTGGCCCAGCTGAAGGCGCCGGGCGGCACTCCGGCAGCAGAGCCAGAGTCCTGAGGCCTGAGGCCCTTAGTTGAGGGGCCAAGTTCTGTCATCTTTGCGGACTAGCCCGGCCATGGCGCGGCTCCGGGCCCTCGACCTCCTGGTACCCGGCAGATGTCATTACAGTATAGTAATATCGGCTTTTGATATATCTACAATGATACCCAGCAATTTGTTATCCGGCTACCGTAATTCTTGACAGCGACCCATGCCACTTTGTAGAAACTTGTAGAAATCTTGCAAGCGGGCGTTCTCTGCGCGTATCAACTGGAAGTATCTAGTGATACTTGATCAACTGCAATTCGTCATCTACCACGAAGAGCGAATGATTTTTGACAAAACGTACTTGGATCCAATACAACTTCCAATCGGCCGGCACATACAGGCGTGTGCTCTTCTTCTATTCAAGTTAAACGTACATGGAGTAGGTTGAGTTCATGTCAGATGACGGTGGCGAACAAAGGTTTGGTGCTGCCAGTTGCGTGGTGTACGAGCGGCTTGCTGACTAATTCTGCAGCATATAGAAACGACGAGTGGGTCGTTTCAATTTTTTCTAAGTCACTGGACTGGTGTAAGCAGCGACTGCGCACGGAGCCCTTTAAGACGCTGCGCTTCGATCCTCAACGATCCGTTGTCAGGCGACGGGGTTTTGAGGAACATATGCAAACACCAGCGGATGAGTCGATGAAGAATCGAGGAAGCCCGATAGCGGATGTCGTCTGTGCATCGTATGTGGTGGTCTCGCAAGGTTCTCGCCTTGTGTCTGCTAGCACCGCCCATCACAGGCCATCATCTTGCCACGAGCAGTTGGAGCACCTTACACGCACGTTTTGCCTTGGCGAAAGTCAAGACGGGGTGAAGATCAGCTGAAGGGGTCACCCAGGACGACCCAGGTCATCTGACCTATGTCATCATCCGATATGGTTATTATGACAGCATGGCTATACAGCGCATAAGTCTGTGTGCATTATGGTGGAAAGATTAGGTTTCGTTGACCGCGATTGCCGGTGGACTGAGGGTCCGTTGGTCGCCCCAGGGTCGCCATAACCTGGAAAGGTGCCACCTTTATTATATGAACTATTGTAATTTTTTGTATCCTTATAGATATATGTTGACCTAGTAAAGGGCATTTATAATCGTGCGCGTAGTCGACTTGGTCGTACTGCAAATGTCGCCCCCGTGGAGGTTGTCACTGCTCACGCAGGGTCACATGGTACCCCACCTTTCATGAGCTAGAGATGCTGGATCAACTTTTTCGCGGTTTATCTGCTGCGATGATGGTATTAGTGTAGGTGGAAAATCACGATGGGCGAGCCCGGCCTGCCGGCGTGCAAGGTCAAAAGGCTCGGGGCCCCAGAACTACCGATCTCAAGAATTCTCATTGTTTTATTCACATACTTTTTGGCTCAGCCTGTACTTGCGTCGCGTGCATTGTTGAGCTCTACTGCAAACGGAAGCGGCGAGGCTGGATTGACAGGATCACAGGGTAAGTCGGTAGGGGAAAAGATCTGTCTTCGGAAAGTGTTGGCATCACGTCAGAGTTTGTTTGGGCTGAGATTTGTTGCGCACTTTCACAGCGTACGCGTTTGTCATATACCTATATGATGGCAAAACGCAAAACGGGACGCCGCGACTGCATTTGTGCGCTACCCCGTAGACGTCCGCGTGGAGCTTTGCGAGTGCGAGCCCGCTGCCGGCGTCCCGCACGGGCTGGGTTGCGAGAGGGACGGATGGTTCATCTCAAACTTCGAATACCAAGGCACCTGGATGGGAAGGGACGGGATCGTCCCGCTCAGCCGGGCGATTTGCTGCCGACCGTGCCTGCCCGGCGAGCTGCCCCGCCCGGCTCGCCTGGGCAATAGCACGGCCAGGCCCGTGGCGGTGGTGGCCATCGGCTGCCACCCCTCCACCGGGAAGCAGTTCCGAGCGCTGAGCTGCGAGGCGTCGGGGAGCAGCTTCGTGACAGGTGGGTTGAGACACGTGGGCCGTACCACGTACGGACAGACAGACAGGTGGGCGGAGGGAGGCTTGGGCTGGGCCCAGCCTCGCGGCCACGCGGCCACGGACTGCGGAGCGGCGGCCCGAGTCCCCCCCCGACTGGGCGGGGCGGGGCGGGGCTGCGGGGTCCCCCGACTGGGCGGGGCGGGGCTGCGGGGTCCTCACTTAGCGGCCGGAGATGGAGGGATGCGGCGGCGTGTGCATCAGAGGGAACTGCGCCGCGAGAGCGCACCGGGGGGTTCCAGCGGCGTGTGTGAAGGAGGGGGGGCCGTGTGCGGGACTGCACGGGCGTGTGGGTTCAGAAAAAGAACCGTGTTCAGTGAGTGTGCAGGTGCTGCGCGGCGCCCTCCCACGTGCCGATCTGTGGGAAGGGGAGGCGCTCAACAACCCGTGAGTTGCGCCCGTCTCGGTGGACTGTGCCCCCATCACAGCGGCATCATCGGAGGGGGACTTTAGGGCGAGCTGTGCCCCGCATCCGGCGGCCCGGCCCGGCCCGGCCCGGCCAGCAGCGCGCCAGACCACACCAAGCGTGTCTCCCGCAGCAGCACAAGGGGTGTGGGCAGTTCTGCGGGCTTCCACTCCCACTGACAGTATACTGAGTTGTGCTGGGTGTGCCCGGGTTCGTTCTTCGGGTACATGTCTTTTTTCAATTTAACCTCCCACTGACAGCGCAGTTTGAAAATGAAAACCTGCTCATCACTGCCAGGTGGCCAGTGGGAGGGAGGTACAGGAGACGGGCACATGAAAATGTCTACCAGTTTCCCATACCTCCCTCCCACTGACCCCCTGGCAGTGATGAGCAGGTTCCGGTAGCTGACCGGGTGATGGCAGCTATCGCAAGCGCCTGCGGAAAATGGCACCCCGAACCCGCTCCCTCCCTGGCAGCAAAGGCGGGCTTCCTCGCTAAGCACGCGCGCCCACCCCACCCCAACCCCCCGGTGCATTCGGGTCCCCGTCGGCCCCCTCGGCCCCCACCCACCCACCCACCCACCCACCTACCCATCTCAACCGCAGGGTTCTCGCAGGCGGAGCGCGTCAGCTCGTCCACGTACGACGAGTACTACCCCTTGGGTCAGGTGGAGTGCTGCACGCCTGCCGTACTGCTGTCATCTGGGGAGGTGAGCGACCGCAGACCCCGGGGCCCAGACCCCAGACCCCGGGGCCCCCTTGGCCGGCCCCCCCCGTTTTCTGTTGCGGGAGGCGTCCTAGGCGTGCTAGGGGGTGCGTGCGCAGCACAAGCAGTTGAGGTGGGGTTGTGGGACGTGGGGTTGTGGGTTGGATGGCCGAATATGCGGATGGGTACGATGCGTGTGTGCAGATGCGTGTGTGTGTGCGTGTTATTTAGGCAGGCAGAACAGATGTGCGTGATATGCGAGGGGCCGATCGGCGCCCGATAGTTTGCCCGTATGCGTATTTAGTATACCCATTGCCCGAGCCCTAAAAAGAAAAGAAGGCTGCTGTGTCGGAAGAGCGCTGTTGATTTTTGGCGCGCTTTTGCGCGCTCGGAATACTACCAGCTGGTGCGGATCGGCTGCCTCGGCCACGCGGACTCACACCACAATGCTGTGCGTGCGTGCGATCCTCGCGTTGTTGTCGCAATGTACCCACCTGCAAGCAAAATGCCGTGTAGTCAGCACCGCCGATGACGATCCGAACAATGCGGAACAATGTAATTATGTGTGCGAGCGAAAAAGCGTGCATGCCAAGGCAGCAAAGGGGATAGAATGCGGCGTCAGTGATGCATAAGTAGAGCGGGAAAGGTCGTACGGCATGCGAATAACGACAGTTGGGCAAGGGCGGAAGAAACAGGCAAGGTGATAGGCAAAGCAGGTAAGGCAATGTGCGATTAGCAGGTAAGTTTATTGTTAATGGTGAGAGTGGCAGTTGACATGGAGAGTGCGGTGCGATAGGTTGACGGTCGTGACAATACAAATGTGTAAGATGACAAACAAGCATGGACAAATGTGCAAAGACGAAATGAAAAGACATGATGCGGCGTGAGTGCGACATGCGCCTTGCAATGCTCATGCTCGTGGTGGAAGACGACACGCGTGTGTGTGTGTTATCAAAGAGAAAAGCTGAGCCGCGTGTGTGTGTGTGTGTGTGTGTGTGTGTGTGTGTGTGTGTGTGTGTGTGTGTGTGTGTGTGTGTGTGTATTTAGATGGCGTCGGGGAGGAGGGGCCCGGGACGCTTGTTCCCACAACACCGGCCATCGCTCATGGCCGTCCTCGCCCCGCCCCGCTCCACCCCGCCCCGCCCTGCTCCACCCCGCCCCGCCCTGCTCCACCCCCCGCCCTGGCCCGCGTGGGGGTTCGTCGCGGGTCGCCAGTTCTGGCAGCTGAAGCGCTGCGACTGTACGACAAGCGCAACGAAGGACTGCGGCGGCCGTAACACGGATCGGCTGCTGTGGGGCTTCTCCCAGTGGAGGTGGGGGCGGCGGCGGGGTGTGTGGATGGGTGGGTAAATTTGAAAGAAAGAAATAGGCTGGAAGATGGGTGGTTGGGTGGATGGAGTGGCTGGCTGGCTGGGTGGCCGGGTCCTGGTCCTCGGGGACGGCCCCCTGGGCGCTGCTCATCGCCCGCCCCCTTCCGTCCTTTGTCCTCACCTCCACCGCCCTCCACCGCCCCCGTCGTGGCCCTTCCCCCTCCCCCCCCTTTCGGACCTTTGCTCTGGCACTGGCAGCAGCGCACTTCCTATACCCCTCCCCCCTCCCCCAACCCCCCAACCCCCTCCCTCCTCCCCCCGCGGCTACAGGGTGACCGCCGGCGGTGAGTACATCCCCGTGGCCCCCCTGGAGTGCTGCGGCGTGTGCCTGGCCGACAAGCGGCCCGACCGCGACAACTGCGCCGACCTGGCCTTCTGCTCCGGCAACGGCATCTGCACGCTGGGCGCCTGCGACTGCTTCGAGGGTTTCCTGGGGGCCGACTGCGCGGAGCGGTCGGACGCGGACGACGGCAGCTCGCTGCCCTGGTGGGGCACGGTGCTGATTGTGACGGGGTCGGTGCTGTTCATCAGCTTCTCCTCCATTGCGATGCGGTACACCTTCCAGACCATCCGGGCGCACACGATGGGGCAAGGTGGGTCAGGTCGGGGGGAGGTGGGTCGGGGGGAGGTGGGTCGGGGGGAGGTGGGTCGGGGGGAGGTGGGTCGGTGAGACCGACGCCGTCAAGAGGTCTAGGTAGAGGTAGTTAGATTGGCAGGTAGGTAGGTAGGTAAGGTAGATAGATAGGTAGTAGATAGGTAGTAGATAGGTAGTAGATAGGTAGTGAAGTTAGATAGCGGCCGCAGGTACCTGGCGGGCGCGTTCAAGCTTTGGGGAAACGAAGGGTCGGGGATGTGTGGTCGGGGACTGGCTGGTTAGGGGGTTAGGGGGACTACGGGGTGCCGGTGTCACTGCTGTTGCCACGTCACCACCTGCGCGCAGGGCCCGGCGGCGGCGGCGGCGGCGGCGGCGCGGCCGCCTCCTCCCGCAGCGCCCGCGGCCTGGCTCGGCCGCTGCTGCTGGCCGCGTTGGACGACGAGGGCAGTGCCGGAAGCCACGACACCGACGAGCAGGACCTCTCGGGCTTCTGCGACGCCGACAGCTGCGGTGGCGGCGGCGGCGGCGCCGGGCCCGGACCGTACGGCACCGGCTCCGTGCGTTCGTACACCGCCGCCCATCAGCACCGCACCCAACAGCTGGGCCGCCAGGGCCGCCATCAACGGGGAGCCGGTGGCCGTCGCGGCGGCGGCGGCGAGTCGCTGCCGGGCCCCGGCGGCGGCGGCGGCGGCGGCGGCGGGAGGTTAGCGCAGGTCCCCGGCGGCCCGGCGGCGTCGCCGTCCTTGTCGTCTCTGTCCACTTCGGAGGCGATCATCTTTCAAATGGATGACGTGGCGCAGATGACGCCGCCGTCGGCCGCGGCTGCGGTCAGCAACCCGCCGGAGCCCATCTCGGAGCAGCCGGAAGGTGGGGCACGGCGGTGGCGGCGGCGGCGGCGGCGGCGGGGAAGACAAGGCGGGAGGGGGGGCGGGAGGGAGGGAGGGCGGGAGGGCGTATATATAGGACATTGGTAGACAAATTTATTATACGGGAGGGGGGGGTCAGTGCTTGGGTGAGCGGGGAGGGCCGTCAGGGGACGTGAACTCATGAACCGGGTGAGGTGGTGGGGAGCTGTCGCTGTGGGGCCGCAGCAGGGAGGCGGTGTGGGTGCAGAGTGGGAGAGACCCATGGGTCGTACATCCATCCAGCGATATTGGTTTTGGCTGCCTCCCCCTCAAGTGAAAGTGGAAACACGTGATAGAGGAGGGAAGAAAGAAAGAGGGGGTAAGGGGAAATCCACATCCTAGCTTTACCGTGACCCATGGGTCGGAGGTCAGTATAACCCCTCCAGCGTCTGTCTCCGCGTCCGAGCGCTCCCGCCGCCTGCGCCCTATGACCCGTGGGTCCACTGCCCCTCTCCGCGCCCGCCAGCTGAGCGCGCCGCTTTACTTGCGGAAATGCAAGGGCCGCCGCCGCCTCCGCCGCCTCACCATCACCGAGCGCATGTGGCGGGGGCGCAGTTGCCGGCGCCCGCCACCGCCTACAGCTGCGCCATCGTCGAGCCGCTCGACGGTCCCGCGCCGCCCCATCCGGCGGGCTTCTGCACCGGTCGGCCCTCCCTCACGCTTACCGGCCCCGGCGACGCGGCCGCGGCGGCGGCGGCGCCGCCGCCCACATCGCACGCGGCGCTCCAACGACAAGGCTCTGGCTGCGTGCCGCTGCCGCCGCAGGGCAGCGGCGGCGGCAGTGGTAGCGGCACTGACATGCTTGGCCCCGCCGCCGCCGCCGCCGCCGCCGCCGTCCCATGCGACCCGGGTCTTGCCCGAGCCGCCAGTGGCAGTCTGGTGCAGGCCGCTGCCGCGGCGGAGGCGGCGCCAATGCCGATCGGCCCCAGTCTGGTGCTGACGGAGCTGCTGCTACAGCCCGGCGGCCCGGGGACCCACGGGACGGTCCAGGGCCCGCCGGCGGGACCCCATGCGCACGTGCTGAGCCTGCCGATGGTGCTGCAGCCACCGCATCAGCAGTATCAGCAGCAGCAGCAGCTGCTGTTGCCGTACACAGGGCCCGCCTCGGTGTCGCGGTCTAACTTTTCGCTGCAGACGGGGTGGCTGGACGAGCAACTGGTTGCGGAGCGGGAGCCGCCGCGGGACTGCGACCTGCTACAGCCGGCTTGGTCGGATGAGGGCAGCGGCGCGTTCGGGTGGGGCGGGTGGGGTGGGCGAGGTGGGTGGGGGTGGAGGGCGGCAGCTGGGCCCGGTCACAGCGGAAACCGGCCGGCGGCGGGGTGGTATGGTAAGAAGAGATAAAACCCTAAACCCGTAACAACAACCGAAACAACCGGGCCTAAGGTTTTCTTCTTTGGATTGGTGGTGGAGGGCCAGCGCTCGATGGTTTAGGAAAGAAGTAGCAGTTGCAGCAGTAGCAGTAGCAACAACAGCGGTACAATAGGAATAGTAATAGCAGCAGTAGCAGTAGCAACAACAGCGGTAGCAATAGCAGTAGCAACAGCAGCAGTAGCAGCAGCAGGTGCCTGGCTGAGGATGTCGAATTCATCCTTACCATGATTTTGTCTGTATTCGTACGACTCCACTTGTATGCGTGCTGCCGTACAGGGGTGACGCACACGACACGCTTCCGGACAGCGTCAGTCGCGTCCATTCGTACACGCAGCTGCTGGACCTGCCGTACCTACAGCCATACGGCGGCGTCGCCAGTTTGGCAGGTGTGTCAGTGCGGCCGCTGCCCGGGGTCGGCGGGGAATCGCAAACCGGCGACCCATGGGTCGGTGGCGGTGGCGGTGGCGGCGCCGCTGGCGGGCGGTCCTCCCTGGACCGGTCGCTTCTGCCACAGTCCTCCTCTCAGACCCGTGGGTCACAGGGGCCGACGGCGGCGACGACCGGCGGCGGCGCCGGCTGCGGCGGCGGTGGCGGCGGCACCGCGTCCAGCACCGCCTCGACGTCGGATCGTCCCCTCAGTGACACCCCCTTCTATTGGGACCGTGAGCATGCGCAGCATATGCATATGCAGCTGCCGTACCAGCAACAGCCGCCGCCGCCGGCCCGCACCGGCAGCGGCGGCGGCGGCGGCGGCGGCGGGGTGGGCGCGACCGGCGGCGGCGCACACGGGGGAGCTCCGCACCCTCACCCTCACCACCCTCACCACCATCCCCCTAACCATCACGCGCATCACTTCACCGACGGGACAGCGGCGGTCGCGGCGGCGGCGGCGGCGGCGGCTCTGCAGCAGCAGTACCCCCAGCCCGCCGGGCTCGACGCGGGCTCCGAGGCGGCCATCTCCCCCGTGTCGGGCCCCTCCCACGAGCCGTCTGTCGTACAACCCGACCTCGGCAGCGACTACGGGTCCGAGGGGCCGCCCACCGGCGGCGGGCCCGGCGCCGCAGGCGGCGCCGGCGGCGCGGCCAGCTTCGCGGGCGCCATCTGCGCCATCTGCATGGAGAAGCCCATCCAGGTGGCGCTGGTGCCCTGCGGCCACGCCAACGTGTGCCGGCGCTGCAGCCGGCGACTGCATCGCTGCCCCTTCTGTCGGAAAGAGATCCTGCGGCGTCAGCGCCTGTTCTACAGCTCCTAGCGCTGCGGGGCGGACCGGGGGAGGGGGCCAGTCGCTGCCTTCAATGACATAAGAGGGGGCGATGCATGTTGCGGACCCGTGTCCTGTCCTTGCCCTGCGCCCTGCGCCCTGCGGCCTTGTGCCGGCGCCGTCGACCGCCCCGACGGATGCTGCGCAGTCGGTGACGTGTTTTGCGGTTTCGATGTCTTGGTTGACATGGAGGAGGAAGGCATGCTGGGGCAGGGGGCCGCGCTGAGTCGATGGGAAAGGCGGCCGTTGGCACTGCATGAGGTTGACGTGTCGGTCGCTGTGGCATGACGAGATCCCGCGCGACCTATATTGACGAATACGGTCGGCTTTCTGTGGTTGGTTGGTTGGTTGGTTGGGGCTAGTTGGCACGTTGCCCCTGCATCCAGTTGGCAGGTTTGCACTGCGGAGCGGCGGTCCTGCGCGAGCGGGGTGGGGCGGGGCGGGGCGGGGGGGCAGACAGACAGACAGACAGACAGACAGACAGACAGACAGACAGACAGGCAAACAGACAGACAGACAGACAGACAGACAGGCAGGCAGGCAGGAAATGATGCAACATTTCAAGCTTAGGAGCAGAGCCAGCCGGGGCACATCATTCCGTGTGGATCAGTGGGATCCGCACGTGTGCTTTGGAAATATGTGTGTGTGTTTAGAATTGCAACCCGCCCGCCCGCCCGATCCCAGGTAGCAATATACTTACCATAGAACGTGTGTGTGTGTGTGTGTGTGTGAATCGTTACATATCTGCCGACCCGCCCCATACGGGAGACCGCCGAAGCACTCTCCCCCGGATTCGGGGGAGAGGGGGTAAGGGGCCTCTGTCCCCTCGCTCTCAACCAAGGGCGCGCGCCCGATCCCCGAGGATCGGTGACAGCTGTGCCCCCTCAAGGGATTGGGCGGAAGCCCATCCCGGGCGGTCTGCGCCTCGCAGTCCGCTGTTCAACCTCCTCAAGTCCTTGCAGCACCCAGGGCGCGTTCCTCAGCACTTCGGAGGCGTGCCCCTGCCCGGTGCGGTAAAACTAGCCTGGTCCCGCGTCCAAACCTAATCGTACTAGCTAAGGTTGCACCATCCGGCAGGCCTGCCCGCCCAGCTGAGTCAGAGCGACGTCGCACACGTCAGGCCTTGCTGGGTCCGGGTATGCAGTCGGGTGCTCCATGATGGGGCTATGGTTTGCACAAGGCAGCACATCACCACGCAAGCTTCCCTGTCATACACCCCTTCCCGTCGCAAGCGGCCCTCGCCTACAAGTCCCGCTCGCTGCCAACTCCCACTGGTCTGGCCCGACCCTCCTCGGGCACCCACGGATCCCCATCGTGCCCGGAAGTGGGCTTCCCTAGTCCCAATCCCTACACCCTAGCGTCTCGCGCTGCTATCTTTCCATCACGAGTCTACGTCTACTGGCTGCACGCAGCGGATCCGGCCGTCCACCACCGATAGGATTGGGTGGTCCGGTCCCACCCCCTCCCATCCCCGTCGCGGTCGGCCCAGTTCTGCAAAACTGGCCACCCGCTGCCAGAACTCAATGACTGCGCGCGCCTTAGCTACATCTACCGGCGACGGGGCAGCCGGCGCCCCCAGCACAGGCTGTGCGCCGCCGTGGTGGGTCGCTGCACGTAACCCCACCCTCGCCCGCTCCATGGCCGTCAGCGCCGCCAGGGCAACGATGTCCCAAACCCCTTGCTGCCAGCCACACGTTGGCTCGGGTGATGGGGCCCGGAACGTGTATGTGTGTGTGTGTTTGTGCACGAAAGAGAACTGGGTTATCTGTATCCGTTGAGTACGGCATCAGTGCGTGTGTGTACGAAGGTGCGCCGCGAAGAATGCATATGCGACTCGGTGCGCTCGGTGCGTGTGCCCCTCGCGTGTGTTTGTAAATGATAACTGAGCCGCGAGAAGTGAAGTCCAGCGCAATAGTTGATGTCGGCGACGGAAACAGATGTGTGTGTGTGTGTGGTGTGGTTACATATCTGACCGGGCCTGGCGCTGGCCAAGCGCTGCTAACCCAGCCCTAACGGAAAGACCGCTGAAGCCCTCTCTCCCGGATACGGGGGAGAGGGGCCCTTGCTTTCAACCAGAGGGACGGGCCTGATCCCCATTCTGAGCAAACGAGTGTTAGTCATGAATTCGTAACCCGGCTACGATGTGCCTCCAAGGGCCACAACCAGCGGCACGGCATCCGGGCGGGTTGACCACCTGCTGCGCCGCCCAAGGCTGAGGCTGCGCTCCCAGCTCCTTGACTGGCTTGCTCCGTGCACTCTTTGGGACTTCACATCAGCTTGCCGTCGGGCGCTCTCGACGCTGCCCTCAAAACTGTACGGCTGTGTCACGTCACAACCGTAGCGCTGACCAGACTGTACGGCCTCACCGCACCTGGATCGCTGTTCCCCCGGGATAATACGGTACTACGACCCGCTGGTCCCACCGCTGGTCAAGACCTGCGCGCCCCGCAGCTCTGGGGCGGTACGGATTCGACAGGTAGGGGCATGCGCTTCTGTTTTCTTCCTGTGATGCGAGTGCCGCAGTGTCTGGCGCGGTTAGGCAGCACCAGGGCTGATGCAATGGCAGCGGACAGCTGGGCTGTCACTCGCACCTTGCGGTCTCGGGGGGGACCTCGTGGGCTGTGTCCGATTGACGGCCTCAACGGCATGCGTCGTGACTGGTTGTGTGGTTGGCGTGTGGCTGGTGTATTTTGTGAGAACCCCTTGCCCCCACGCCCAAATCCGTTCGTGTAGGTGTGCGTGCTGCAGAGTCTGGGGGTTGATGCTGGGCTGCTCAGGGGGAATATGCTGCTCATGGGGTTGTGCTGCCTGAGAGGTGGGGGAATGCGCGGCTGCCGGTGAAGTCGCTGCACGGGCTGTCATGTAGTTGGGGTGGTAAGGGATACCGCGTCTCAGTCCGCCATTTCGGAATCACATCCACACCTCAATGGCAACGTTCAACAGCACGGAAATTCGCGCGTTATGTTACAAGTGGTGTTAAGCAGCGTTCAACAAGCTGGCACCTGCCGCAACTGGCAGAGTTCACGCCGTTCACGCGGGCGAGCACGTGTTCAGTCACAACCACGCGTAGACACCTGCCGCAAACCCGGCATACACCCGCAAAGATGGCAACCAACGGCTGCAGTCACCAACCATACCGTCTCCCTCTCTCTCTATCTCTCCCCTCTTCGTGCGTTAACGCGCACGGTGATGGCTTCGCGTCGGACTGAAGCCGCAGGACCCGGTGGTGGGTACGGGCCTGGAGAGCTGCCCCGTCCTGATGACATCCACCTCGATAATCAAAATTTGCATTGATTTAAAAATCGGCTCCATATCTCCAGAGGGGAAGCACACGCACAGTGTCGCAGCTTGTCCGCCTCTAGCTCCAAACCACCGCAGTAGCCCCAGCCACTCATTGCGCTCCAGCCACGGTCGTGCTCTTCTATCGCCCAGGATTGCACTGCTCAAAGCTCGAACCCAAGACCGTTGCCTGTCGTCACGCCGATGATCTCCAGGAGGCCTTTCCCGAAGATGCCCTCGACTGCCAGGAGGGCGAAAAAGCCGATCATCGCGGCTCGGCTGTTAACCTTCTCCGCGTACTCTACAAAGCCATTGGTTGGCTGTGGAACATCAGGCTGCTTTGGCGGCAGAGTTACACCAGCAGGTGGCTTCACCGCTTGCACGCGCACGCGCAGTACCCGCGCGGGGCGCGCAACACCACGCCCAGAGTAGGAGTTCGTGCGCTGGGAGACAAACGGGCAAGCCCTTGAGCACATGATGGACGCCATTAGGGCTGTAGAGAAAAGGACTTGTGCGGAATAACAAGGCGAAGTATCTGGGAACTGATAAGCACTGATAAACACTGTAATGGATCAAGATAGACGATCATATACTTCTGATGTTCAGACTATGTGCAGTTGACTGGAAACTTTCCACAAGCCACAGGACACCTGCCGTACAAACGCGACCTTCTTAGTTTCATACAACCACTTTAAGCTAGGGTTTTGATTCCCGAGTTTCTGGTAGACATTTTTGCATTTCTTTTCTATGGATAGAAAAGATGTGGGTGGGGATGCGCGACCTCTCGGCGACACAGGGGCCTTGCCGAATGCGCCGACGCTTGACCAGGTCTATGCGGCAATAATGTTACAAAAGGTATAGTGTCAACAGAGGCCCTGCTGTGATCTTGTCGCCAGGAAAAGTCCACGCAGCGGTTGCTCGCACGGAACCCATCGCGCTGTGGAAACTGCACACAACGAAAGATATCCTTTTATCGTCCTTCTTATTCGACATGGGTCAAGCCCTTATCAGCCGTTCCGGCGCCATGGAATACCAACCAACCTCCCAACCCGCCGCGCCTCGTCCATCGGCTCCCTTCACCGGCCGCCGCAGAGGAGGGCGCAGGAGCAACCCGCACCGCCTCCCCCGGCGCCTCCGGAGCCGATGCCCATCCGCTTCCGGTCCGGCACCGCCGGCAGCCAGCGCAACAGCACCCTGGAGCAGCTGCTGCTTCAGGGCCTGGCGGCGGGCCCGGACGAGGGACCGCTGTCCATCATGCGCTCCACCACCATGGAGCACATCCTGCGGGAAACCCTCTCCGGGGGACGGGAGCTGCAGGACCTGCTGCTGGATTGGAACCACTCGCTGCCGGAGGAGGTGAGGGCGCGCGGGTGGTGGGGTGGTGGTGGTGGTGGTGGTGGGTTAGATATGAGACCCGCCTGTCCTCCGCGCCCGGTGGTGGTGGTGTTGGTGGTGGTGGTGGAGGTGGTGGTGGTGGTGGTGGTGGCGTTCTGAAGGGCATGGAGGTGGGTGCGTGCATCCCCCCTGGAGGGTCAAGCCCGGATTGATCCTCCCCCGGATTGATCACTGCCCGGACCGATCGCACGCGCCTGTCCTCCGCGGCCTGCCCTTCGAGGCCCTTCGAGGCCCCGCGTGAGGCCCCTCGAGGCCGACTGTCCTCCACCGGGGGCCCAGGCGTACCGGCCCCATGAGCGCTCTTAGCCCAGCCAGGAATCTCCAGGTCAGGTCACGCCATGCCATGCCATGCGATGGGTTGATATGCGCCAGCCGGAGGACGCGGCATCCACCGAGCGCCGGCGGGGCCCACCGGCGCGGCAGTGGCCTCTGTCCTCCACCACCACCAAGCAGCAGCCTGATGGGACCCAGTGGGTCGGGCGGGGCCCTCGCTGAAGACTGCCGTACCCCTCGTTTCTCTTCTCACGCGGCTCTCAGACCTCTGATACTGCCAATGTCCCGTCCCGACCCATCACCACATACAACCCATTACCCATGTGCACCCGCAGCGCCGCTTGCTTACCTCGTCAGGGGGAGGTGCGGGATGGGCATCCCGCGCCGCCGTGGCCCTCCTATCGCTTCCACCACACACCACCACCGCGGTGTGCCCAGATTCGTTTCTGGGTCTGGCTTTCCCTTTTGACCAGCGCCACCGCCACCACCAAATCCCTTTGTGTCCCCCTGTTTGCAAACCCCGGCTTTGCAAACCCAAGCCCGCCATCACTGCATTCACCACCACCACCACTACTTACTTTACAACTGCAACAGCAACAGCCAATCCGACAACCACGGCATTCTGATTTTGCTGCTATGTTCCAGCAACCGCCGCCGCCGCAGCAGCAGCAGCAGCAGCCGCAGCAGCGGCGACAATGAGGTGCGTTTCCTCCCATCCATGGCCCATGTGGTGAATGAACCGCTCTGCGATGCGCCGCGACTGCAGAAATTTGTGGAGGGCCTGGCCACCGACATGCAGGCCATCGACGCCGCGCCGCCGGACGTGCAGAGCATGCGGCGCACCTTCACCCTGGAGAGGATCCTGTCGGGCGCGGAGAGCGACCTGGCGGGCATGCTGCGCGCCAACCAGCAGCACGTGCACAGGCAGCTCAGCGGCGCTGCGGCGGCGGCGTCGGCCGCGGCGTCGGCGTCGGCCGCGGCGGCGGGCGACGAGGGGCAGAGCGTCGAGGCGGGGGCGGCGGCGGGGGGCGCGCGGGTCGGGGTCGGAGGCGGAGGCGGTGGCAATGGAGCTCGGACGACAGATCGGCTGTCGGTGCGTTCTGCGGAGGGCTGGGGGCGGGGGCGGGGTGGGGCGGGGTGGGGCGGGGGTACGGTAGGGGAGCTGGGGAATGGTTGTGGTGGTGGTACGGGGCCTCCGATCCCAGCCTGCGCTTCACTGAGCCGTTGGATGGTAACCTCGGCGGCGGCGTTCACCCGGTGGCGGATGACTGGGCCAGAGGCGACCCATGGGGCACCCGACCGGGCCGCCGAAACCTCAGCCCCCGCGCGCTGCCCCATCCTCGACGGATGTCCGGATTACCAGCATTCGCTGGTCTGGCGCCCTTCTGACTTGGTCGGTCGGTCGGTCGGTCGGTCGGTCGGCGCCACCCTCGACTTTGGCCCGCGGGCTTGCACCTGACGCCGTTCTTGGCATCTTCCCCTTTTCCTGTGAAGCGTCAAGAATCCACGCACCGACTGGCGTCCTCGACGGGCCCGAACCAGCAGCCCCGCCCGCCCAGCGCCGGCGCCGCCACTGGCGGCGGCGGCGGTGGCGGCGGCGGCGGCGCGGCGCACTCGCGCGGCGGCGGCGGGCCGGGGCTGCTGCGGTCCTCGCACGGCTCGGGACGGTACGGCGTCGCGGCGGCGGCGACGCTCGCGGCGGAAGAGGAGGCGGCGGCGCAGCCCCGAAGCCCGAAGCGTCACAAGGTTCTGCACCTCAAGGCGGAAACAGCGACCCATGGGTCAGTGGCGCCGGAGCGGACCTGGTCTCAGAGCCTGCTGGACCTGGCCAAGGTTGCGGCAGAGCTGGACGGAAAGGACCTGGACGACGACGCGGCGCAGGCGCAGACGAAGGCGCAGGGGGCGACCCCTGGGTCACAACCGACCCGTGGGGATGTTGAGGCGGAGCCGCACCCGCAGCGCGCGCCGCATGCGCAGCAACACCACCAGGGCCCTCACCACCACTCGCAACCGCAGCAGCAATCACAGCAGCAGCAGCAGCAGCAATCACAGCAGCAGCAGCAGCAACAACATGACGTCGCGGAAGTGCATGGTGCCGGCGGCGGCAATGGCGGGCGCCAAGACAGTTTCCACGGTCCGGGGCAGGCCGCGGCGCTGAACCGCGGCAACGTGGACTCAGTCAAGACGATGCACGGCGGCGGCGGCGGCGGCGGCGGTGTCGACGACGCCGGTAGCGGCGACGGCGGGTCAGGGCCGCGGCCGGGGCACGTCCTCGGGCGCAGCGGCTCCATTGGCGGAGGCGTCGGCGTTGGCGTTGGCGGCGGCGTTGGCGGCGGCGGCGGCGTCGGGATCAATGCGGTGGAGCTTCTCCGGTCTCTTTCGGGGATGCGGTCGGCAGGCGGGCCGGGCCAGCGGGCAGGAGGGGGCGCGGGCGGCGCCGCGGCGGCGGCGGCGGCGGTGGCCCCGGCGGTGTTGGAGGCTGCCCTGCCCAGCCCACCGGAGAACAAACTGGTGGGGACGATGCGGCAGCAGCAACAGCACACACGTACACGTACATATAAACACACATGCACATACACGTACACATAAACACACATGCACATACACGGGCGGGTTTCTTCGCTGAAAAAACGCATACACGGGCGGGTTTCTTCGCTGAAAAAACACATACACGGGCGGGTTTCTTCGCTGAAAAAACACATACACGCATATATACACATACATGTACATGTACACACACGGATGGATGGATGGATGGATGGATGGATGGATGTGATGACAGGATGTGGTTAGTTTCTGGCGACATCCTTAGCTCGCGCCTCAGGGCTCCTGAGGCGCATGCATGGGACCGACGACAACGACCACGGCTCACGGGTCGGTTCCGTCTCGCTGGCCATGAGCGCCCCCACATGCGCTGCTCCACTGGGTCGGCCGCACGTGCCCTGGTCCCATGGGTCGGCCGCACGTGCCCTGGTCCCATGGGTCGGCCGCACGTGCTCTGGCACCACATCGCGTGGGCCCCATGGGTCGCCCGCGCGTTGGGCGCACGCTGTATGGGAATACTGAGCCGGGGGCATGTGCTCGTGATGGGTGACCCGCGAGGGAACCGGCCCGCCCGTGTGTGTTTCTTTCAGGCTTTTAGGAAAGAAACCCGCCCGTGTGTGTTATTTACTTTGGCAAGTGACAAGCGGCAGGCAATAGTTGGCCAGTCTACAGAGGGAGGGTAGGGCCAAACAACAAATCCGTGGCGTGGGATCGGGCCCCAGAAGTGAGTTCTCCGAAACCCAGTCCGAAGCTGCGGCCTACCCACGTCCCCGGCCCTCGCCGCCCCTCGCTCTGTTTCCCCAATTTCTACACCCTCGCCGTCCCCGCCCCCGCCCCCACGGACCCCCCGCCCCGCCCCCCCGCTTCGCGCGCAGGTTGCCCGGCTGCAGGCCGAGGTGGTTCGGTTGCAGCGGGACAACGAGGGTCTCAACAGCCAGCTGGAGGCGGTGCTGGGGCAGGTGGACAACATCCAGCAGAAGAACGCCCAGATGAAACAGCTGCTGCTGGACGTGAGCTGGGCTGCGACGGGGGATGGGTCGGGGAGGCTAGGGCGGGGTGGGGTGGGGTGGGGTGGGGCAGCTGCTGCTTCTGGGCCCGGGGGCTGGGCTGCGCCTTTGGGATGTGGGGACCGTGACTTGGGATGTGGGGACGGAGGAGGGCGGGGTTGACCACCGGACAGCTGGGGGGCCCTGCAGGGGTGGGGCTGGGGGGTTGCGTGGAGCAGCTAGGACGGGCGGGGCAGGGATTACGGAACGGAAGCGGCCAGGTAGGGGGCAGCCCCGCCGCCCGTCACGCAACGCCCTCCCGCCGCCCTCCGGCCCACCTCCCCCCGTCCCTCCCCGATTAAATCCGCCCCCTCCCCATTACCCCCCTCCAGGCCTGCCACGCCAAGGGCATCCACGCCGACTTGGAGCTCCTCAACGTGTCGCTGCAGCACCACCGGGCGCAGCCCATGGGGGAGGCCCAGGCCGTGCACGTGGCCGCCACCGTACTGGGGCTCAACGGCGGCGACGTGCTGGCCACCGTGCAGCACCTCATCGGCATCGCGCTGCTGAGGATCGCCGACCAGCAGGGCGGCCAGGGGGGGCAGGGGGGCCAGGGAGGGCAAGCGGGGCCGGGGGGGCAGGGCTGGCAGGGGCACGGCCCTCAGGCGGGCGGGGGGCAGGGGGCCGGGGGGCAGGGGCCGGGCGGGCTGGGTCCGGCGGGGGGGCAGAGCGCCCTGCCGCATTACCACCTGTGAGGAGGGCAGTGGTCGGGGTGGCCGGCGGGGCGGGCTGGGGCGGGCCGGGCCGGGGCGGGGCGGGGCGGCTCGACAAGGGCGGGAAAGGCCGAACCCTGTAGCAGGTGCGTCTGTGGAGGACACGGCAGCGCAGGCCAAAGGCCGTAAGCGGGGGGGGTTCGGGGAGCAGGGGAGGGAGTGCGGGACCTTGGCAAGACGCACAAGTCGGCGTTGCGGTTGCTGCTGGGGGCAAGGGTCCGACCGGGCAACCACCTTTTGAGGCGGGAGCGGGGGACGGGGGACGGGCAACGGGGAGCAGACATTGAAACAGCCCAGACGCACCCGGCCAGGGGGTGCCGGCCCGGGGGGGTTACGGGCCGCTGGCACGCTGCCGCCGGAACCGCAGCGCCCCTTGGGGCACCAGCGGGTCCCTCCAGCGGGGGAGCGGGTGCGAGGGACGGCTGTACGGCAGCCGTACAAGGTACGACACGGCGGCCATACACGTGGGGTGATGCCTCGTGTGGGGTCCGTGTGTTCGCGCCGAGGTTCGAGTCCAGGGGGGGTATCAGCTGTGAAGCCGCCGGCGGCGGGTGGGTGCTTCAGCGGAAGTCCAGTGCTGGGTGCCGTACAGTTACCATACATCGGACATTGTACAGCGCATGCGCGTGTAGTCAGGATCTGCATTGAACCGCGGTAACCCACTTTGGTGGGGCTAGCGGCCAGATTGCGTTGCTGATAACAAGTCAATCGGGGGGGCTTGTGTGTGTGGGTGGGTGCGGGTGGGTGGGTGGTGGGTTCCGGAGCGTACTATCGTACTGCTCCGTGTTTGTACGACATCCGTACACACGTACATGCACGAACAGTAGTTGAAGTTCAAGGGGGTTGCCGTGCGCGCGCAGCGAGCGACACAGCAGCGCGCGAGAAGGGGGGGATTGCGCGAGAGGGGGGCCGCGCACTCGTCTCCGGGGGGACCGCGTGCCGACCGTGCCGACCGTACCGACCGTGCCGATCCTGCATGCCGGCCGTGCCGCCGACCAGAGGCAGAGCCCCGCGGCCCGAGGTGCGTGCGCGCCTCTGCAGCCCTTCCCCTCTCCTGAGCGGCCTTCGATGTCGCCGCTGGTGAGCTTTGGGGGGCTCCTCGGGCCAGACGAACGAACGAACGGCGTCGCCCGACTTAACCCTAGAAGCCCAAACCCCGACCTGACCCCGACCTGACCCAACCCGACCTGTGGGTTTCTCGAACGGACCGGCGTGAGACTGTGCCGTACCACGGGAGCTACGCACGCGCCGCGTGCGAAGCCTCTCACCGACCGACTGTGGGCCCCCCCTGTGGGGTGCGGCAGGTGGGTGAGGATCACACGGCGAGCGCTGCCGTATGTGCACCTTGGGTGGGTGTGCAAACATCGTAGTTATGAAGCAGTGGAGTTTACCCCCCACCCCCTCCCCGCTGGTCATCGGTGACGGCCCTCCGGCACACATCTACGGTGTGCCACGTGCACATGGGCTCTATACTCCGATGGGAGGCGGTGCGCGCGACTTCCACTGTTACCGTATTTCCACTGCTGCTGCTGCTGCTGCTGCTGCCGCTACCTTAAACGCTATCGTTGCTATCGTTGCTACTGCTGCTACTGCTTGCGGCCGTGTCGAGAGGCCCGTCAGATTGGATGGGCGGCCAGCAATGGCTGGCTGGCTGGCTGGCTGGAGGGGGGGCGGGGCGGGGCGGGGCGGGGCTGGATGGGCGGCGAGCGATGGCTGGCTGGCTGGAGGCGGGGCGGCGCCCCCGGCGGCGTCGGCGTCGTGTCGGGCACACCGTCGGTGGGGCACCGACCAGGAACCCCTTCGAGGAGCGGTACAGCCCCTGCAGGTGCCGCGGGCTTAGGGTGGTGGGATTATGACGGTGCACTGTTGGAGGAGCCTTCCAAGAGGCGATGGGTCACGTGGGTGGGCGGGTGGGTGGCTCGTGTGCCTGGGCTTGTGTCCGGGCGCGGGTGCATGAACGTGAGCGTGCCTCCAGGGGGGGGGAGTGGCAGGCGGGGTGGGGTTTTGCTGTGTTTATTGGCAAGAAGGGGGGTGGGGTTAGCAGGCGGGGTGGGATTTTGCTGTGTCTATTGACAAGAAGGGGGTGGGGTGTTGGCACTTGGCAGGCGGACTGACCGAGTCGCTGACGGCGCTGGCCACACCACCCGGTCGGGCGATGGGTTGGTCAGCCGGTCGGTCAGTCGGCCCGGGTGGTTTCTTGACGTTGCAACTGCTCGTCGTTGAGGGCCCCGTGAGGGCGTTAGTGGCCGCCACGCGGCGGCCCCCGTGGGGTTGTGGGCGCTGTGTGGGCGCCTCGTGCGACCGGCCCGGTCTGGTCTGGTCGGTCGAAACGAATTGTTTGAAGGAATGAACGGGTGAAACCTCATGAATGGATGGATGGATGGATGGATGGATGGATGGATGGATGGATGGATGGATGCTGCAGCGGACCTCACAGAGGGATCACCGGAGCCAACGGAGCCAACGGAGCCAACGGAGCCAACGGAGCCAACGGCTGTCCGGTGCGCCACCCACGGTGGCGCGGTTTCCCTTGTTGCAGTGCGTGGTTAGCCAGAGATGAGGCTACGGCGGTCGCGGATGACCCGAGCGGGGTCCCCCCTGTAACATCACCATTAAGAAAGGAGAAGAAAGAAAGGCATTTACCCCCTAGCGGCGGCGCTCCCCAGGCGGAGCAGCGGAGCAGCACCAACGGCGGAGCACCCCAACGCAAAAGGGGCGGGGAGGGGGAGGGCATCCTTCATCGGTGGCATTGAATTGGCTGATGTGCGGGTCTTCGGCAGCCCCGCGGGTCTTCGGCAGCCCCGCGGGTCTCCGCGGGTCTTCGGCAGCCCCGCGGGATGATGCCTGCAAGCTGCAACGTGTCCTGCTCCTTGCTAGTTGCGACGCGGAGTGGAGGAGGGGGCTTCCGTCACGCGTCAGGGCGTGGTAGGCCGGCCGGGGCCGGTCGGGGCAGGCGGTGGTGCAGAGAAGGGCCAACCGATCGAGGGCCAACCGACCCCGTCGTGCCCATGCCCGTGCCCCGTGCTGTCCGCCCTCATCAAAGGGGGGGGGGAGAGCGACCGTCGCTTGCGGCGGGGGGCCCGCCTAGCTGCGCGGGCGCAGCGCAGAGGGACTCTTTTGAGGGAGGTGCGAGCCAAGGGGCGCAAAATGCCATTGGACAGTCCGATTGTATCGCCGCAGAGGGGCGTGTTTGCGAGTGAACACACGTTGCACTGCAGGTAACACGCAGGGAGCACCCCGCGGTATCATGTTGGTGCTCGAGGTTACTAGTGTACGATTTCCGTGACCATCTTAGTTTCAATCTGGCACACTTTTTTTGTGTTGTAGGCTGCATACTACCAGCTTAAGGTTTAGCAGTGTACCTTGACGATTCAGTCGCGCGGAAATGGACCCCGTCTTGGCGCTGCAGCGATGGCTTGTGCTCGTTGCGTGCCTGCGGATGCTAGCAGGTTGGAATCGTGGCCATGGAGTTGCAAGATAAACGTGATGGTACATTCATTTTTTCGCTCTACCCCGCACAGTCGTGATTGGCATCTTTGCGCCCAACAAGCTCAAGAGCCAGGTCTTTGACAGACGACCAGACCTGGGTAAACAATCCAGTACATGCTCTTTGTGTCTAAGTATCGTAAACTGAGAGATGCGTTGGCTTATGACAGTGACGGGGCTTTTGGGCCGACTTTTCGCGGCTTGGACAATCATGACGTGCGCTCTGTGCTTGGCGTGCGCATGGAATCCATTTGATAAAGTTGTTTACGGTAAGATGATGCAAGACGACAGGGGGTTATGAGCGGCCCAAGGGTCGGGGATTAGGTCGTTGTGCTGCAAACAAGTGACCGTTGCCACGGTTCGAAATCGCGCAGGTACAACATTGTTCTCCTTCGTTGTCGCCTTGCTTTTCTTCCTTTCGGAATTGCTCATTCACAAGACTGTGGGGATCAAGGGCGCTATTTCACCGATGATAATCGCAAGTAAGCTTGCACAAGCAGGGCGCTGTGACACATTGGAATGTGTATGCTACCCGTTCACCGGCTTGTATTGTACCTGTGTGATACGCCGCAGGTGTATCAACGGCCTGGTTGTCCTTGGGCTGGAACTTCTACACAGGGTCTCGATGATTGATTTCGGTTGTGTTCAAGGGCAATGTAATGGTCTTCGATGCGTATATTCAACTCATCGTCTTACCAGATGGCCTGTCTGGATATCTACATGATACTGTTGCCGCTATCAGGGGAACAGGCGGACCCTGTGATAAGAAACGCTGTAGATTGACAGCAGCAAACTAAGTAAAAGTCAGTGCTACTCGTAAGCTTTGCATTCAGTAAAATCGCTCCGTGCACATACGCAGAGGGTATCTCGGCTTATCTGCGCCCGAGACGATCTTTCAGTGAACGCAAATGGGTACATGCCAGGCTCATAGTTAACGGCGTGACGCACAACGTCTTTACGGTGCATCGTGATCCTGATGCCCGATGCTCAATTCTTTACCCGTCGTTCACAGCCGTACGGCTACCTTATCATTTTGAGCCAAGGCCGTGACAATTGCGATTGCTGTCGCTTGTCATCCCGAAACGTGTTGCAATTACAACAATGGCTGCCCTTCACGCACAGCGTCGCGCTGCGACCACGTCGCAGCGATCGGACCGGAAGGCCGTCCCCAGCTTTTCGAGCGAGGCCCTGAGCGGAATGCGTGTGGTGCGCCCTGCCCAGAGTCGCGCAGCGTGCTGCAATGTGACCAGGTATTTGAAGATGGCGAAATTGCCCATAGGGGTTGATTTTCGGACGGCATCCATGACTTGACCTGGTGCGCGCAGGTCTCGTCGGACTCCTCAGGTTAAGGCTATTATCGAGGCGCCGCTTCTGCGCTATGAGCCAGCCACCAAAGCGCGCACCAGCACCGTGCTGTGTAAGTCCTATGACTGTTGGTTTGTTCCGTTTGGATTGCTGGATAAAGCCGAATGTCATACCTCGCTGCCGACAACCTATTGACGTGATGTGATACGGTTGTCACTCTCGCCTAACTCTTGTGGATCTGCAAGCAAACGAAAGACCCCGTCAGGATGTTGCGCCCCTCGTTTCCCATCAGCTGGGCTCTCGCGATGCCAGCAAGCAAAGTTCCGTTGCAATCCAACATACATAATCATCGAAACCATGGGCAGGATTTGCGGGAGGGCCTCTGGGGCAGTCAGGGCCGGCCTACTCGCCCTAGCCATTTGGACCCTTCAGTTGAACTACCAGGGAGCCGTATCCCCGGCTGCTGATCTGCGGTCCGCATCCCGCACCGACCACCTCCGCATCCGCTTGGACGAAGAATTTCACCGCACTCTGTTGGTTCTTGCCGAAACCCCATGGATTTGCTCGGAGACCCGCGCAGCCTACCCCAGTGCGCCACATCTGCTGCCACACCACACCACACCACCCACATCTGGTCTGGGGGTCCCGATCTAGGGGCGTGGCGGGACCGCTTCCCAGCGGATTGCGGACCCCGGTGCTGGCGTGCTGAATTCCCATTCCCCCCGTCCACCACCGGGTGACGGCGCTGCTCCGGGACCGCGATTCATCTCATCGTCCACCTGCCGTGTGCGAACAGCTCAGTCCCTGCGTCAACGGCACGTGGGACACGGGTCCAACACCACCTCACGAACCCGGCTTGTAGACCGCAGGATCCCACTGGGGGGATTTTCACCCTGGGTTTTCCCTTTGGGGGGCCCCACTGGGCTAGGGGTCACGCGTTCGTAGGTGCTGGCCTGCCCTCGGCGCCCCTCACCCGGTTCCCACCCGCCTAAGAGGCCTCCTCCACTCCACTTCCTTGCCCTTGACGTTTGCTCTGGCAGCAGCGCAGTTTGAAAGATGTCCACCAATTTCCTATACCCCCCCTCCACTCCACTCCACTCCGGAATGTGTCTGCCGACTTTTCATTCCCCAACTCCACTCCACTCAGGAATATGTCGACCAATCTCCCATCCCCCCACTCCACTCCGCCGTCCATTCAGGCAGGACAGGCGGGGAGGCTGCAGCCGCCTGCCCCCGGTGCATTGCGGTCCGACACACCGCACACACGACGCGTTGCCTCCCGCGCGGCCTCCCGCACATGCCCCGTGCTCCGCCTCCTCCCGTTCCTTCGATTCTACGTCCCCCCTCCTCCCTCCCCTCCCCCCGCGGTTCCCCGCTCTAGCACTCCCCTGATCCCACTCGCCTCAAAGACCACCCTCCTCACCCCCGCCTTGCCCGCCCGCCCACCCGCGCGCCCGCTGTCCTACCTCCGCCTCCTCGGCCGCCGCAGCCATCATCCTGGGTGGCGGCGCCGGCACCCGCCTGTTCCCGCTGACCAAGCAGCGCGCCAAGCCCGCCGTGCCCATCGGCGGCGCGTACCGCCTAATCGACGTGCCCATGTCCAACTGCATCAACAGCGGCATCTCCAAGATCTACATCCTCACGCAGTTCAACTCCACCTCGCTCAACCGCCACCTGGCGCGCGCCTACAACATGGGCAGCGGCGTGCGGTTCGGCGGCGACGGCTTCGTGGAGGTGCTCGCGGCCACTCAGACGCCCACCGACAAGGAGTGGTTCCAGGTGGGGGTGGGGTAGTGGGGTGGGGTGCTGGTGGGGTGGGGTTGTGGGGGTGGGGTTGTGGGAGGTGGGGCGCGGTGTGGTGCAGCGCCTGGGGTGGCATGATGTTGCAGTGAGGTGGGGCGGGGTGGTGGGGTGCGGGAACGTGGCGGGGCGGGGCGGGGTGAAGGGCGGGGCGGGGTGCAGCGCGTTGGGTGTACGGGAATGCGCGGCGGTGCCCTCCCAGGGCCTTATGGAGTCTCCCGCGAGGGAGCCGCGACACACACTCGACACGGGAGGGGGAGGGTACGTCACCATGGCATCCGGCTGGCGGATTGTACGACAGATACCTTGCAAGGCGTCATCACGACGACACGGTGTACGGATGGCACCCTTTTTGACGTTTTTTTGCAGGGTACGGCCGATGCCGTACGCCAGTACTCGTGGCTGCTGGAGGACACGAAGAACCGTGCCATCGAGGACGTCCTCATCCTGTCGGGTGATCACCTGTGAGTCTTGTACGGCAGTACGAGCCGTATACATGCGTCGTACACATGAGAGCGACATGCGCGCGCGAGCGGTGGTGGAGTGTGTGAGTGTGCGTGCGGGGCGCCCGCCGGCCGGCCGGCGGGTTGTGCTCACCACCACCACCACCGGGGGCGTGCACGGGCCGCAACTCCAGCGGGGGCTCTCGTGGCCGCAACTCCAGCGGGGGCCCTCGTCAGCAGGGGGATCAGGGGGGACAAGAGCCTGGATGTTTTCTGTGTCTCGAGCAGAAGCGCCCCAAGTTCGGGAGGGAGGATGCTAGGGTCCCACTGACCCATGGGCCACCTGCCGCTCAGTCCGCCCCAGTCGGCTGGCTGACTGGTGCCGTACGGCGTCCGGTGGCACCGTGGGTGTGCCTCGGCGGCCAGTGCCGCATTGTGATGGCGACGGCCGTGATGATGACGGTGCCACCGCCTCAGCAACCGTACATACACAGCCGTACACGGGGACACCACGCAACATTTCACCCCCGTACCACACTCCCGGGGGCTGGGTCTTCGTGTGCCGACCTGACAACGGGGATGGCAGCGTGCCGGTCGGTGGGGCAAACACACATCCTGGGAACACGGCACCCAAGGGGGGGGATGAGGGGGGGGTGAGGGGAGGGGGGGGGGTTGGGGGGGGATGAGGGGGGTTGAGGTGAGGGGGGGTGAGGTGAGGGGGAGGGAACAGCGGCCCAACTCCGAGGGGAGGAGGAAAGCGGGTAGTACCCCCCCGACTGTGTGTTCAGCAGGTCAGCCCATCGCTTGTGTATCTAGACCTCAACAGATCTAAACTCGGCGGGGGTGGTGCGACCCGACTGCGCTTGCAAGCTGTCGTTGTCCCCCTGTCGCGGAGCACTACTCCAGGACCCCGTACGGCAGTACGGCAGTACGGCGGGGGTTGGGCCGTCGAAGTGCAGTCGGCCGCCGCAGGGACCCACCACTGCAGAGTCAGTTTACGGCCCTGGCCCCGTCGGTCTGAGGGGGTGGGGCCGAAGTGGGAGGCCAGGCGGCCAGCACTCGGGACCGAGTTGGGAAGCACCGGGGGGGGGGTGCGGGAGGGGGAGAGGAAAAGGGTTGGGACCGAGGGATGCGTCCTCGTGCGCCGCCTCTCCGCTCCCCGGCTCGAGGAAGGGCCGGCTGTCAACGGCGGGGGCGGGCCGGGGCCGGGCCACGCGGCATCAAGCCGACTGGGGGCCGACATGTGCCTCACTGGTGGGGGAGGGAGGGGGCCACGCCCGCGGCCCGCGCCCCCGTCTCACCCCGCGGCGGCGCTGCATGCATGTCTCAACAACAGACACTGCCGTACCAGGTGCCGTTACCTTGACTGCAGGACGATGACGTTGCCGTACTGCGCTGTGCATGTGTTGTTGTACAATAACGTACTACAGGTACCGCATGGACTACATGAAGTTCGTCAACTACCACCGGGAGACAAACGCCGACATCACCATCGGCTGCATCGCCTACGGCTCCGACCGGGCCAAGGAGTTCGGGCTCATGAAGATCGACGACAAGCGCCGCGTCAAGGTGTGTGTAGGGGGGGAGGGCAAGAGAGCGGGGCCGCGAGGGATGAGGCGGGCAGGGGTGAATGGCTGGGTGGGTGCGTGGGTGTTTAGTGACAAGCCCGCCCCTTGTGTACTGCGTTGTGTGTGCGGCGTGGCGTGTTTGAAGCGTGGATGTGTGTGTGTTTCCTGCGTCGCTCCGACCATCGATCGAGGTCGATGTGGATGCGCGGATGTCGTACGACGTCTGTGTGTGTATTGGTTTCGGCGCAGCCGCCCTCCCCAGCCGCTGCTGTTCCCCCGCCCTCCTCCTCCCCCGCCCGCACGCAGTCCTTCGCCGAGAAGCCCAAGACCAAGGAAGCGCTTGAGGCCATGAAGGTCGACACCACCGTCCTGGGTGAGCGTGTGTGTGTGTGTGTGGGGGGGGTGAGGCGGATGGAAACGTGGGCGGGAGTAACATACGCTGTAAAAGATAGTGCCGTGCCGTGCCGTGCCGTGTGAGGTACATTTGAGGTCCAGAAGGAAACGCGGGATGTGGTACGACACGCGCTTCCGTACAGGCCTGACGCCCGAGGAGGCTGCCGAGAAGCCGTACATCGCCTCCATGGGCATCTACGTGTTCAAGAAGTCGGTGCTGGTCAAGCTGCTCAACGAGACGTTCGCCAAGGTAGGGTAGGGGGTAAAGGGAGGGGGTTAATGTGGTGGGGGAAGGGGGATTGGCTGTCTTGATTGACATCAGGGGGTTGGGCAGGGGGTTGGGCAGGGGGTTAATCAGGTAGGGGGAAAGGGGATAAGGTCGGAGGGGAAGGGGGGCCAGGTAGGGCTGCGGGTATAAAGACGTCGTTGGCCACAACCCAAGTCCGAGCAGCGACCGAACGGCCCCGGGGTTGGCCCCGAGGGTCCGTGCGGCGTCCAAGCCAAGGCCATTGGATATGCCTGGGGCGGGGCCCCCGGGGGGGAGACCCGCTCCGAGCTCCGAAACACAACACCAACGACCGATCCGGTTCCAAACTTCTCCTGCTCCTCCCCCCGGCTAAGCAATTCTATGGTGCCCCCCGTGTCGGTCGTGACTGTGACTTGCAGGCGAACGACTTCGGCGGCGAGATCATTCCGGAGGTGCGGTCGCCTCGGCGCGGGGGTGGGGGCTGTCTTGGGGGCATATTAGGAAACCGAGTCGCGATGAGTCTGTGAGTATGGGTGTGTATGGGTGTAAAAGAATGTGTATGTGTTGCGTTTCTTTTGTACGGTCGGTTGCTTCGTATGTGTGTGTGGTTGTGTGCGCGTTGTCTGTGGTGGGCCAAGCGAGGGAACCGGGCCGACCCGGGTACGTGTTTGTGTTGTTGGTGGTGTGGGGTGGTGGTGTGGGGTGGTGGTGGGGTGGTGGTGGGGTGGTGGGGTGGTGGGGCGATCCCTGTCCAGGTCGGGGGGAGCTGGGGACAGGGGAGGGAGGGAGGGAGGGAGGTCCCCACACCCCCATAGGGGCGCTCCGGCACACGCGCGAGAGGGGGTGAGAGAACGACCACACCTGGTGCCTCACCTCACCCTTCTCTTCCTCCTCCGCCTCCTGCCCCCTCCCGTCGAGTCTTGATCGGATATCTGCTCAGGCAGCAGCAGCGCAGTATAAATATGTCTACCAATTTCCTATACCTCCCGTCCTACCCCTTCCGTCCCTCCCCGTCCCTCCCTCCCGTCCCTCCGCCGCCGCCCGCAGGCCGCCAAGGACTACAACGTGGTGGCGTACCCCTTCTACGGCTACTGGGAGGACATCGGTACCATCAAGAGCTTCTTCGAGGAGAACCTCAAGCTGTGCCGCCACGTGAGTTGTACGGAGTGTTTACGAAGTTGTACGGCAGTGTAGGTGCACCGTGCCGCGCCGCCACTACAGAGTGCCTGTGCCTGTGCCCCGCCCCGAACCCGCCTGCCCACCCGCAGCCGGCCACCTTCGAGTTCTACGACCCGCAGAGCCCCATCTACACCTCCCCGCGGGTGCTGCCGCCCGCGACCGTGCGCAACTGCAAGGTCTCTGACGCCATCATCGCACAGGTACGACATCAGATACGGTAGTACGGCAAGGTTACGGCACGCCAATCGGGGTCTATGATGGCCTCTGCGGTGCGCGAGCGAGCGCGGCGGCAGGGCCCCCCCCCCCTCTTAATCGCCACATAGATGTGCCTCGCCCAGGACCCTCTCTCTCTCTCTCACTGTCCTATTGTTGCCTGGTTGTGTTTGGTTTTGAATCGCGTATAATTTGTCCTTCAATGCTCCTCCTCCTCCTCCGCCCCCCTTGGGGTTGCCTCGACGCAGGGCTCCTTTGTGGCGGACTCCACCATCAACAACGCCGTCATCGGCATCCGGTCCATCATCGGAACGGGCTGCACCATTCAGGTGCGGCGGAGGGGTTGAACGGTCTGGATGGCGGCGTTCGTTGCCGCGGGAAGGTGCGGCGAGGGGGCGGCCCTGGGAGGAGGAGGTGGAGGAGGTGGAGGAGGAGGAGGAGGTGGGGGTGGAGGAGGAGGAGGAGGTGGTGGAGGAGGAGGTGGAGGTGGAGGTGCATCATAGGACGGAATGATGGGCGAATGGGGGTCGCGCGCTGAGATGAGCAACGCTTTACGGGCAGCATGCATGCCGCAGCCGCCGGGCCGGGCCGGGGTTTGCACCTGCCCGCACCCACACACCCCCACCCACACCCACACCCGCGCGGTCGCGCCCCAAGACGTACATTACCTCCCACACGGTTTGGGTGGGTTCCCGCTTCTGAAACACAGTTTTCGTTTCCCACATGTCCCCGGCTGCCACTTGGTTCTCTCTCGCTCCCTTCCCTCCCCCTCCCCATCACAGGACGCGCTGGTGATGGGCGCCGACTACTACGAGTCGGACGAGCAGCGGGCGGCTCTACTGGCGGCGGGCGGCATCCCCGTGGGCATCGGCGCCAACAGCGTCATCTCCAACGCCATCATCGATAAGAACGCGCGCGTTGGTGAGAGGGCCGCGAGAGGTCGCTGGATCGGGATCTCGCTAACTTGTCCCCTGAATGCATACTCCAGCTACATATCTCTTTGCGGGGTCCATGTTTAACGTCGTTAATAATATGTCTTGCATGGAGCGGCGGGTGTGTGTGGGGGGGGGAGGGGGAGGAAGGATGACGGGCTGAGCGGGGGGGGGGGCCGTTCGATGTGTGCTGTGGTGGCGAGGTGACGGTCAAGGCGGGTTTCTGCAATGACCCGCGGCAGTCTCTTCTGCAGGTTTTAGCAGCCGATGCCGACCCTGGGTTTTGATTTGTTTCCCCCCAGATCGATCCCTCCCTCCCTACCGTTCCTCACATCCCCTCCCACCTCAACCCACCTCACCCCAACTCCACCCGCCTCATCCCCGCCGCCAACCCTCAACCCGCCGCAACCCAACCTGCCTCCCCCAACCCCCCAACCCCCTCAGGCAAGAACGTCCGGATCGTGAACAAGGAGGGCGTGTCGGAGGGCACTCGCGAGGCGGAAGGCGTCTACATCCGCTCCGGCATCGTCGTCATCGATAAGGGCGCCACCGTGCCGGACAACTCCACCATCTGAGCGCGACCCACGGGCCCACCGACCCACATGTGGACAGGTGGACGGGGCACCCCCACCCCCGAGTGCATGCATGTGTGTGGGGAAGGGGCGGCGGAGCAGGCGACGGGGTTCGAGCGACCGGCGAGGTGAACCGGCGGACAGGAGTTTTGGTCTCTAGCTAGTTCCACCGCCTGTCGGGTTCGAGGGGCAGGGGCAGGGGCAGGGGCAGGGGCAGGGGCAGGGGCAGGGCGGGCGGGTGCGTGGTGGTGCGGGGAGCAGTGCAGACGGCCGCCCGCCCTCCCGCCCGCCCTCCCGCCCGCCCTCCCGCATGCCCTCCCGCCCGCCTGCCTGATTTTGTCGAGGCGCGCAAAAGTTTTGGCGGATCGGTCTGGATGGCTGGCTGCGTTCGTAGCCGCACGTTTTGTCGTTTGGTGTGCGGTTCGTTACGGCGGCTTGGAATCCTCTCTTGCGTGTCGTGGCTTGCTTGCTTTCTGGTGGTGGTGGTGGTGATGGTGGTGAGACTCTGGTGATAGATAAAATGTTGACCGGCTTGGAACAGGTTGGATGGATGCGGTGAAGGATGTGGACGTCGAGAGCCTTCGGCCACTGCTGGTGGGTTTCACCCCTCCTCTTTATTGCGTGTTTCGCCCATCAACACCCGCCGTACAGCACGGCGTCTTACCCGGCTGTGTCGTACTGCTCTTCTTATTTCCTCCGATTTATTAGGGCGCTACCCGCACGGGCACGGGCACGGTGTATGTACGGCATACGGGTGTGTGAGCGACGGGCTGCCGCTGGGCTGGGCTGGGCTGGGCTTGCGACCGGCGGTGCGCCTTGCGGCGTGTACACTACTGCTGAGAAGAAGAGCTGTTGTTGTTGAAGAACAGTGTCATAACAAGTGAGCGCGCGGTTTTGGTATTCTGTAAATCGAACGGTTTGAAGTCTGGAAGCAGGATTCATGCCATCCACGGCAGGCGGCAGCAGGCAGCAGGAGTAATAGTCTTCGTTCTCATGCCATCCACGGGCAGGCAGCAGGGTAAGTAATAAGATACGTAGGCACGTGCGTGCGCCAGCACGGCAGCAGCGAAAGCTGCGCTTGGGTCTGGATGACGGAGCTCTATCTATCTAGGGTAGGTACCAGCTGGCTGGCTGGCTAGCTAGCTAGCTAGCTGCTGGATGGACTCTCAGCCGACGGTTGGTGGTATAAGGTACGACATGGATGGTACGAGCGCGAGCAACACGCGCGGTACGGGTCCTACGCGGCACGCAAGCGCCCCGATGCCGGCGGCAGTTATGTACCGACGTACGTACGTACCTGCTGCTGTGCTGCATGCAGGGGCAAGAGACAGAGGACCATGCAGATAGATGGAATAAATGAACGTATGACAGCGACGTTGGCACGAATATAAACAGAAGGGAGCGAGGCAGGGGGCGGGCAAACAATGAAACAGGGTATTTATCAGGCCCATTCGCTAAGCGCGCACAACAGGGCACAAAGCAACACATATCGTATGTCGGTATATACCCTCGAGATTCACCGGCTGCGGCTGCGCATGGCTGTATATATGTCCCGTCCTCTATCTGTTCCATTCGTTAGCTTGCTTGCACCAACCATCCGGGCGGCATCCTTGATACTTCATTCACAATCACGGATACATGAACGATGTGTAGATAGGAGGTCTGTGGGTGCTGGTGGGTGTCAGGCGGTAGCCGTACGTGTTATTCTGGCAGACGAGGCAGCTAGCCCTAGCTTAGCGAGCGAGGCACGAGCGCGGCGGCGGTTAGCCTTACTTATGTTTGTTTCAAAGACAAAATTGTTTAATACGACAAGGAAAACTTTTATTATTTGATCGCTTATAATTTATCTAAGTGCATACACGCGCTTTATCTGCAAATCATCCACGGGCATTCTTACCTCCAGCATCGGTAAGACCGTCACTACATGTAGCTACGTGGAATCTGCGTCAGAAGGTCCTAAAGCAACAAATAAATAAATAAACCTAAACGGGACATTCGATCGTGGGTCCGTCGGTAGGTGTCAAGCTGTGAACGCATGCATGCAAAATAAAATATTTCGTGCGTCCTAGCAACGAACCTCGATCGCTCTTATTGCTTGATTCAGGCATGCACATATTTATTCATGTTATTCGGCAGGCGTGGATGCCGTTTGCGACGACCTGCTGAAATAAAATTACACCCGTTCGGAATATTTTGCGTTTTTTTGCCATCCATCAGGATCCATCCTTCGTTCGCGTTGCCGCCTGTTCGCGATTCCGGTCCGGCCACAGGGCGGGCCAACATGGGACGACAACCCTAGTTTTATGTAACGGGGTTTCTTTGCCAACCTGTAGTGCAGTGGAAGGTTACTACTCCACAGCAAACCGCGCATTCATAATTTGGATTTCATATGAGTTGCGCACGAATGCGCGCTGTTTCGTTCTTACAGGTTCTTCAATGGGCTTGCTTTTGAAATCCGCGATGTTGGTACGTGAATCTGCAGACTTCCAAACAGATTCTTGCTTGCTCACGCCACTGTACGGCAACCCTTCGCACTTCGTGGCTCCGAGCGGCTTTCCCCTGTCAGCAATGGTCACATTCAAAAATTGAATTTTCGCAACAAAGGTCACTGGACGGCAAACTTAATCCATGCCGTTGTGTTATATATTACATATATGTTGGTAAACAACTTGCTTGCTGTTGCTGACACTTTACAGTGCTCGCTGGCACCATGCCTGCCTACCAGCCACTACTCCTCGCAAATCCACATCATAATATGCGACCAAAAATAGACATGTTATTACTATGTTTGTAGTGCGTTTATTAAATCTCGTTTTGGTTTGCTGCAAGCAAGCAAACCCTGCTCATCACTACTACTGTCGCACCTACCGCCGTTCTAAAATCGAGGAAGTCGGTCGCTGACAGAACTAATGATGACATGGATAAAAGTAAGTAATGCCTAATACTAGCCAAGACTCCGCATAGCTTTTCTTATTTTCATTTGCAAAGGTAACACATGCGTGCGAGCTTTCATCATTCGTTCGTTCGTTCGTTGCCGCGCGTCTGACGGAACCGACCGACGGACGAAACTACGCAACAGGCAGGTAGGCGTACGGACGTGTAGTAGGTGTCGTAGACGACTGGACGGTACATACTCCTCAAATCCAGTGCGAGGCACTGTCCCAGTAGTCCCCGCATCTCGATAAGCAAGCCTACCTTTATTTATTGCCAGCTCTCACCTACTACGATACGTACAGCACGCATTACGATACACGCGTATGCATAGCACGTACGGCCGCCGGCATCATCATCTATCACCACGCAGCCACATGCCTGCCTGCATGCCTGCCTGCATGCCTGCCTACCTTCATGCCTGCCTGCATGCCTGCCTGCCTGCCTGCCTGCCTGCCTGCCTGCCTGCCTGCCTACCTGCATGCCTGCCTGCCTGCATGCATGCCTGCCTGCATGCCTGCATGTGGAGTTGAGATCGCAGTAGTTGAGGGATGGATCCAGATAGATTTATCCAGATCGATTCGCACGCTGCTGGTTTGGTGCGTGGCATGCAATCGACGGACAGGATCTACCGCCTCCGTCGTCAGACCTTCGCTCGGTTCGTATGGCGTATGTACGTAGGTGTACGTAGGTAATGCGGTGAGGATGGATGTGGCTGCGTGATGACGAAGGTGTACGATACGTCGTATGCATGTGGCATACATCCCATCCCACGCTACAACGAACGTAGTCGCGGTGACCGACAGCCCGGTGATGAAGCTAGTACGTAGATGAATGAATGAGCATCGATAGCAGCAGCAGTATGTAGCTACAGTAGCAGCAGTCCCCTCACCGCCGTGTGATTAGGCGGGTCTGGCGCGGTTTCCAGGAGAGGCAATCCTGGCGCGCTGGTAACCTGGTGTAGTGGCCGGTATGGCTGCATGACACCCCCCCCCCCGCGGGTGATGGAGGATGGGTGCGCAGTCCTTGGTAGGGGTTGATGAGACGAGGCACCTACGAGCTATCTGGTCCCGTTGGAACACCCCGTCGGGATACGGGTCCACCTTGTAACCGACGGTTACATTATAGTAGCAGCACGCAGCATCGCAGCAGCAGCAGCAGCAGCAGCAGCAGCATCGCACGCAGCAGCTAGCTAATAACGATGGTGCACGCAGCACGCAGTGCGTGAACCTACGTACGTACCTCGCTCGCCCAGCCAGCCGTGGGTCATCGCGGGTGGGTCATCGCGAGGCAACAACGAACTAACCCAAATTACCCAAATACGTAAAGCTCGCTCCTTACGAAATAAACACTACTACGTACAAAGGTTCCTGCCTAACATTCTAAATATTCCTATCAGGACGACGCATTTATCCCCCGAAACCTCAAAAACGACAAAGTTAGGATAGTTAGGACGGACGTATGTATATATTGGCGGGCGGGCGTGCGTGATACGGTACGAGCACTACCGTATGCGATGTGTGTACTTGCGTGCTTCATCACTTCCTGAATGTGTACGTGCAATCGTACGTATCGCTCGATCGGAGCAAACGTTGGTTTCACATAACGTAACCGATCGATCGACGGACTGCCCTTCGTTGGCTTAGTTGAGCGGGACGTGTTTTGAGGCGGCGGAGGTATGTAGAGGCATCGATGCAGGGAGCTGACCGGCGGGGCGGCGGGCTAGGCGGACGGAGTAGATTGAGTAATAATAAGTAGAGACTTGCGTGGTGGGTGCGTCGGTGTACGCAGGGTCATGCTATCATTACAATCTATCTATCATGCCTCTATCTCTATCTGCACAGGGGCCGCAACGAAGGGCTCGCTCTATCTACTCTATCTGCATGTGTAGCATGTGTCTGTAATCGACGGACGGCGGGCGGATGGAGACACATACACGTTTATTTACACACCGATCGACGCGCGCTTCGGCGTGTCCAGCGGGTCTGGCGGCGGCGGTTTCCAGCAGGATAGGCAATCTTGGCGCGCGCGCTGCTGGCTGGTAGCCTGGTGCGTTGGCCGGTATCGATGGCTATGTACGTAGCTGCATGATCCATCCCCCGGCCGCGGTAGCCGCGGCGGGTGATGGAAAATGGGTGCGCATGCACGCAGTACTTGGTACGTACGGCGGGGTAGTAGGGGTTGATGAGATGAGGCGCCATGGCTAGCTACGAGGTAGGTATCTCGCTGGGCCCCTTGGAACGCCCCTTGGTCGGGACTCAGGGCCCACCTTGTAACGGTTACATTACATTTCGTTGTATAGCTAGCTAGCTTGTCGTGACGCATGCGTGCAGGTATGTCGTCGGTTCCAGCAGCTAGCGTACATATCCGCTTGCAGCGATGCGGGTTCGACGGCACGTGAGAGCATATACAATCGACAAACACAGTCCACAAGTCGGTAGCCGTGCGTACCGGAGGAAGCTTGCAAGCAACCTGGCGCAGAAATGTTCGTTCTGAACGAAACCAAACATGCAGTAGGCACGGCATTTGCGGCACCCAGTCCGAAATCAATAGTGAATTTTGTCCTTTAAGCTTGACGTCCTTGAGCTTTATGTGCTTGGTGTGCGTGCTCGTCCGGGTAGCACTCTGGGAAAAACTTGGTTCGTAAGACGCCACCCGGTTCGTTTCATGAAACGACAGCCTTGGTAACGAACGGAACTGGTTCGTTATAGTACCGAACACTAACAACGAACTCAAGTTATGAAGAGCTTTGTCCCCTAGAATGTATGAAATGAAAATGCCTACATTAGTATTCGGAAACATCCTGACACACTGCAGACACAAGTTATTGTGTTATAGTACGGGCCCTATCATCACCGCCGCCGCCGTAGCGTCCCCCAATCGTGAGATTTGCCTTTGCGGATGCATCCGTACGAGGGTGCACGCATGCGTCGTAGATCATCACAATTCTTTTAATATTAGATATGCAGGGATGGGCTTGAATGATCATAAGGGATCTTTAAGCAGCATGCAGTGCACCAGAAACCAATAACAGAAGTAAGATGATATTACAAGCTGGGAAAGACATTCGTAGAGTACGTATGGCGAAATAATTTAATATTGTGTGTCTTCGGCCTCGGCAGGAGCTTGAACAGGCAGTTATGTTTCAGGAATAACACAGTCCGTGAGGCCAAGGCAAGCTTAGAAATATGTAGCGAGAAATATCATAGTATGCGGTAAGAAGCTGATCTTTTGTGCTGCATGATGTCAAGTGAAGTACACTCGTCCAAGCGCTGTCATAAAGGTGCCTTCCGAAATCTCTCTGGCAGTCCTCGCTCACCTGGCAAATGTTTATATCGTAGCCAAAATATTAAACGAATCAGCAAGCGTGGCAACTCCTTCCTCAAATGGCAGGGGCTGTCAATCAGTATGGGCTATTCCATTCTAAAGGTTAGCTGTCAGCCACATACTCGTAGTGTGTATGCATTTTTTCTTGCATTTGATCAAAATGTTTGTGGAACGTCGCGCGCGTTCTCGGAATTTGTAGCGACCATGCTTATTAGCCGCGTGTTGTGCCAAGCGCATGCATGCACCCTCGACCGTTTGATCTTGGCATCCTTAATTGTTTTGTAAGAGCTGAGACTTACCGACGCGTTGCGCGGCGTGCCGGCACTAAGCACGTGTCATGGCTTGCAGTTGAACGTCTTTTTGTGCCCGGTGTGGTTCATCCGATCTATCGACGCAGGAGATGGTCGTTATCTTCAGCAAGAGACACAACGCGAAGATGTGCTGTCTTCCGGCATCATGCCCAGAGTAGTCCCGGGGCAGCCAATTTCGGTGAACTTGGAAGTAAGCAGGAAACCAACCGAGAGTTCCCTTTTCGTGGACATGTCGTTTAGTTCCGACAGATCTTCATTCAGCGAGTTTGCGTTTGCGCCCGAGGAGCTATCGATGCTGGAGACCTTCCTGGGCGGAAATGATGGTCGCCATGGCTCAGCAGCACTCAGACAAGCTGCAGCACCAGGCTCTGGTGTCACAAACCCGACTTCCAGCTCGATACGTCTTTCACCTGATGGGGCGCATCAGGGCCCATCGCAGGCGCAAGGTCAAACGGGACCATCCTTCAGTCCGATGTCCTCTGGGCTGCAGCAGCACCTCAACGACCCGCTGGGATTGTCTACAGCAGAACTGTATCCCATCGGTTGTATGCTTGGTGACATTCCGACATTGGCACAGGCGACGCTGGCGTCCTCTCGCATCTTGTCGCACAGCAGCACCAACCGACTGCTGCCAATGGAGCCCGTCGTCGGCGGTCGTCCTCGTGGACTCGCACCGCCGTCGTCGCTGTGGCCGCCAAATGTCGCCGCGCCCCCACCGCAGCACCACCCGCAACACCAGCAGCAGCAACCATCGCCGGCCCAGTACATGTCGCCGGCCATCGCGCCGGGCGCGGCTTCGTTACCCATGCCCTGGCCGTGGCGCCAGCAGAGCTTCTCCGCACAGGTGCAGCAGCAGATGACGACGGCGCCCTCGCCCGCACAGCCGGTCCAGCAGCCGCCTCGGAGGCAAGGGCCCCCGGAGCTCCAATTCCTGTCCTTCTCGGCGGAAGCATCCCTGCCGCAGGGCTTGGCATCGTGGCAACAGCCACCGCCGGCGGCGGAGAGCCCGGCGGCGGAGATGATCTTCGACGACAACCTGCTCGCCGAGATCGAGGCGGCGCCCTGGCCGGACCTGCTGATGGGTTCGCCGCTCGCCGCCGCCGGCGCCCCTGCTGCTGCGTTGGACCCTGACGAGATGCAGCTCTGCCGCAACCATCACAACCACTACCACCACCAGACCCCACAGCAGCCGCCGCCACAGCAGCCGCCGCCGCCACAGCAGCAGCCGCGGCCACAGCAGCAGCAGCAGCCACAACAGCAGCAGCAGCCACAGCAGCCGCGGCCACAGCAGCAGCAGCCGCCACAGCAGCAGCAGCCACAGCCGCCACAGCCGCCTCATCTGATGACACCCCGCCAGATGACGACGCCCCCAACCGCAGCCTCCCCGGTGGCCCGGCTGGGCCGACGCATCCTCTTGGGCACACCGACGCAGCAGACCGGCCTGCTGCAGGCACTCCCGCTGCTGCCGCCACTACCCCCACTACCCCCACTCCCGCCGCTGGATGCGGCGGCCCGCCGTGCGCCGGCGGCGGTCGCCGGTGGGCATCAGCTGCATCAGCTGCCGGACCCGCGCGCCCTCGCCGCCTTGACGTACACCAGGCAGGCGGCGGCGGCGGCGGTCGTGGAATCCAGGGAGATGCTGGTCTGTCGCAGGTTCGAGAACGCCATGGTGTACCGCATGGCGGTGCCAGCGGACGTGCAGCAGTGCCCGCCGATGCAGCCGCACGTGGTGCTGGGGTCATTTGCTGCTCACGCGTCGGTGTCGCCGGCGGGCGGCGGAGCAGGCGCCGCAGCTGCGGCCGCGACGGCGGCAGCGGCGGCCGAAGCCGTTACAGCAGTACCGGTTCCGGGATTGCTGCCCGCGGAGTTCATGCCCCCAAGACAAGGCTTGAGTGTACCACCGCCCCCGCCGCTACCCCAGTCGCCAGCTTCATGCTTTCCGAGCCTTGCGACGATGGCGGCGGCGTACGGCAGCGTCGGCGGCGGCGCTGGCAGCTGCGGGGTCGTGGACAGTGCCGCGGGCCCGGCCTCCGCCGTTGCCAGTGCGAGTTTCGCCGGCGGCGGTGCCGTCGCCGCCACCGTCAATGGAGCCGACGACGACGTCGAGGATGGCTTCGACGAAGCGGAGACCGGGCTCGCTAGTGGTTGCGGCGGCGGCGCCGTCGTCACCGCCGCCGCTTCGGCGGCGGCGGCCATGCCCAGTGTCGCAGACACCCGGTCCGCGGCGCACGCTAAGACCGCCGCCGCCGCCGCCGCCGTCGCTGGCGGCAGTAGTGGCGGCGGCGGCGCGTCCTCCCCCGCTGCTGGAGGCGGCAAGGCGCCGCGGAGCTCCTTGACTCTGGACACGCTGCGGCCCATGTTCGATCTGCCGTCGCAGGAGGTGGTGCGCGCGCTGGGCATCTCCGCCACTGACTTGAAGCGCCGGTGCCGCGCGCTGGGGATACGCCGGTGGCCGCACCGCAAGCTGGTCAGCCTGCAGCGGCTGGCGCAGGCTGTGGAGGCGGACACGGAGCTGCCGGCACACGAGCGGCAGGTGCGGTGCGCGGCTGCGCGGCGCGGCGCGGCTCGTTGCAGGCAATTAATAATGTATGGCGCCCCGCCTTGCTTGCTACCTGGAGGGTGCTCTCTGCTCTGCAAGTCTGAATGCGGGTTGGTTGGATGGATGGACCGTTGGAGCTCTATCTACGTACTGTAGCGTGCGTGCGTGTGTCTAGATAGCCATGCAGTAATAATGATCTGGGTCGCGCGCGGCTCGCTGGGGCGGTGGCGCGAAACAGTAATCATGCATGCTTGCTTGTCGTGGCGTTAGCTAGGTGGCGGAATGCATACAGCAGAGTGAAAATTTACACACCCCCGCGCGCGCGAGCAAACCCACATCGTGCCCCTTATTACTCGGCTGTGTATGTGTATGTTCTTGCATGCGTTTCACTTCTGTATGCATGGCAGGCAGGCGTGCAATCCATATGTTGCATGCAAGTTGGGTGAATCGCTCGGACCGTCGTACATACAAGTGCATGCATGCTTTAGGTCAGGCGGGTAAATACACACGCAGCACCGTAACCTGTGCCGCCCTGCTGCCTTTGCTTGTGTACGTATGTATGTGCTCATCCGTCCTGCGTATTACACGCACGCACGGCCGCTCCCATACCGGCATCTGCGGCATCGCTCGGATCTTGACTGACACTACTTCGTCCGTACGTCCAAACGAGAGAGTATTTTCTCACGTAATAATTATGTACATGCCGTACATCACCCCGCCCACCTGCCTCCCGCTGCCTATCTACGCAGATGGTCCTGGACAGCTGTGTCTCGGCCAACCGGTCCCGGATCTTCTCGGATCCAAACGCCGAGCTGGCGCCCAACCTGAAGACACTGCGGCAGGTGCAGTACAAACGGCTTTTCCTGGAGAAGAGGGGTAACGGCGGCGGCGGCCACTTCTGAACGTATGTAGCGATAGGTACGAGTATACCCGCTTTAAACAGACACGTACACAAGGCCGTGCAATTTCAATAAAGTTGTGGGCAAGCAATCGACTCGGCGCCGGCGCGCGCCCGGACCCGCCGACCCATGGGTCAGTGCGTGGTCCAATGTGCCGGGTCGTCGGTGACCCGCGGGTAGGTCGTTCTGGGAATCTACCTGCAGGTGAGTGTCGTTCGTTCGCCGGCTAGCTATCAGTCTGTCCGTCCGTCCCTCATCACAACCGACTGGGGCGCTGCGTCGGTGGGGACGGATGGAGCAGTGAGCGTGCGTGGGACGGAATACGAGGACGACGACGAGGAAAATGAGAAGTGGTCTTGCACGTGCGGATAGATAGTAAGCGTGCGTGCGCTCGCTCGGGGCTTGCTTGCTTGGAGTGCGTACTTGAATGGATGCATGGGCGCGGAATGTATGTGATGTATGGTCACTGCATGCTGCGTGCGTGCCGCCTCGCTCGGAATACGTACGCGGCAGATGGATGGAACCAAGCAAGCAACTTCGTTTGCGCGATCTTGATTATTATTGTTGCCCGCGTGCCTCGCTTAACTGGCACCACTGCTGGATGGTGGCTGAGAGTAAGGAGCTCATCAAGATGCCCGCGCCGGTCAGGTCAGGTCGGCGCGGCGCGGCGCGGCGGGGAGACATACAGCTAGCGAGCGCATGCAGCACGTGCGATGACATCTATCTATCTATCACCACGCACATCGCAAGCTTTATATTTGCGTGGGTTTGGCAGCAACTGCAGTTGGCATCCTTCGTTCGATCGTTCCGGGCTTCGTTGCTTGCTTGGGGTTACGTAGTTTTGCTTGCTTGCCAACCTTTTCGGTCCACCGCCGGTGCACGCAGTGCGGGCGAGGCCTTCGGGCTTGTGGTTGGATGTTTGGATGGAACGGAATGCGAATGCGCGCGCGCCGCGCGCGCCGCGCCGCCCGGCCCCGTACGCACGCACGTGTGCACGCACGCTGTTGGGTTCTATCTGCTGCTGGGGTCTATCTATCTCGCTGCGGCAGGGTGATTGCAGCAGGCAGCAGGGGCGCGCGTCATCGCTTGGCTGGCGTACAACATTGCTTGGGGCACATACACGCGCGCGCTCTATCTCGTTCCAAATGCATGCATGCGTACGCGTGTTGCCGCGCCGCCAAGTGGTCCGGCGTGGGTTTTGGATTTCATGTCGTGCTGGACTGCTTATGCAAGCATTATGGAATCCTAAAGCGAGCTAAGCTGAGTCAGCGAGCGAGCGAGCCGCGCGCAGCACGCAGGAGCTAGCTAGCTAGATAGCCAGCCGCACGCAGGCAGGCAGGCAGGTAGGCAGGCAGGCAGGCAGGAAGGGCCGTATGTGTGTCGCTTTTCCGTCGTCCCGCGCGCAGGGTCTACCTGCGCACTGTACGTGCGGTCGGCCCCGCCACGCACGCACGCACGCACATGATGAAATAGGTAGATGTATTAAACCCACGATCACATACCGAACTTCGCTTGAAGTAACGAACGCCCATCCATCTGTAGCGAACGAGGTTGATTGTGTATGTGATAATAAAGTCACGTCGTAGGCAGGGTGTAGGTACAAGGGGCGGGGCAGAGTTGTACGGAGATCGACCTCATGGGACACATCGTCACAGCAGGCTGCTGGTTTATTTGCGTTTTCTTGATGGGTTGGATGGATCGTCAAGTAATAAGGACTTGGTTCATTCGGCGCCCGTGCTGCCTGCTTGCTTGGGCATACGGTACGTACGTACGTGCGTTTTGGACCATCCAATGCAAAGGGATTGCTTGCTTGCACGATCTACTGCTGGACACGTGCGTCGTACGTCGATCCTACGCACGCGCAGCCGCCGCACCGCTGCTTCGACCTCTGAAGCGTGCGTGAACGAAATGTATGCGGTTGTTTGCGTGATGAATTGGTGTATGTTGCGTGTGTATGTGGTTTATTCGCTTGGTGTTGCGCGGACTTTAGTCCCTGACCTGAATCTATCGATAGATGGCAGGTGGACGAGGGGCAGGAGGCGGCAAATTCAAATCTGGATGCCGCCAGCAGCAGCAGTCGGTGGTTCGTTGTATGTTCATTCTACTCGCGCCGGTCGAGTCGGTCGGTCGGTCGGTCGGTCGGTCGGTTGTACGATCGATCGACAGCTGCGGGCGCGCGGCGGCGGCGTGGGCGGGCGGGGTGCGTGGAGGCAGAGGTCAATGCATGGCGTTGTGCGCAGCCCACACACCCCACATACACACGTGGGGCACGTGCGCACGCACGAACGGACGATGAATGAAGCGGCGTGATGGACCACGAGGAAGGCAGGCCACCGAAGAGCGAGCGATCGGGCCCTTATCACGCGGGGCGGCGGGCGGGCGGCGGACGGGCGGGGTGGGTCCTATATACGTATATCTCCACCGTGTAGAGTAGGTTCCTGTTAGTTCTAGCACGCACATTGCTTTGCCTTTCACGTTGTAGATTATATTAGGACCCGTCGTACTCCATCCATCGCATGTGCATGGACACACGGACGCACGACACGACGTACGTACGTACGTACGTACATGTGTTTTGATTGAGCGCCGCTGCGCGCGCGGCCTGGATGGCCAGCTGGTGCTGGTGCTGCTGCGCGCTAGCCTCCAGGGCGGGAGGAGAGCCGCCCTGCTGGCGATTCTGTCTGCCGTTGGCCCCGCGCGCAGGAGGCAGGTCAGCAGCTGGGACGTGTGTGGGTTGGATGGGCACCGCATGAACCGAGGTACGTACGTATGCCCCAAGGCCCTTGGCCGTACTATCTAGCCGTACACACACACACACGCATACACTTGCACGCGTCGTACAGATGCACGGCGCCGCTGATGGATCGATTCCACGCACGTGCGCAGATGCGAGTTTTGTTTGAGGGCAATGATGAAGAGGGTTGTCCTGGCTGGGGCGGGTGTCGTACAGAGTCATCATCATTCACGGGGGCGGGTGGAGTCGTCATCCGCCCCCTCGCTAGCTCGCTCGCTCGCCCATGCGGCGAGGAGGCGCCACTACATACGTACGACACTCGCGCGCGGGGGTTTAGTTAACCAACCTGAGGCTCGCCCAACCTGAGGCTCGCCCGTTGGCGGGACATGGTGCTTGCGAAGGTCTAACACTTGTATCATTCCAAAGAGTAGATTGCACAATAGCAAAGGGTTAGAATATTTGAAAGAGGCTGCGCTTACTTCGTTCTGGACCCGAGGGTCCGAGCGACAATTCACAGGTCCAGGTTTGTATGTTTTGTCGGTGGACAGGAGTTCGTGGATCGATGCATGCATGCGTGGCGCGTGCAGCAGCATGGAGTTCGTACATCGCCGTACCAGTAACATGCCAGGCCATGCTCCCCTCCATGGCACCCACGTTCTGTTTTTTGTCTCGCGTTGGTTGTGATCGATCCGTTATGATATCACGGTTCGTTTGTGAGTTGCTTGCCGTATGCGCTGTGAAAGCTCCGCGGGCTCTCCTCCAGGGAGGGTAACGCGCATCGCGCGACGGACCGGCGAGGGAGGGAGGGAGTTGCATAATGCCTTGGTACTGGACGTGCGCATTCTTTCACCAGCACAAACACACCCACACGCACACGCACGCACACCCTATCCACACACACGCACAGACGCATGTGGTCTATCTCCGCGAGATAGCCAGATAGACACACACACCCGCAACGAACCACCGAAACGCGGAACGCGCGTGCATGTTTGTTTGGGACCCCGGACGAAAGGACGGACGGACGGACGGACGATCGATTGCTTGGTTGCTTCGATGTGTGTCGCCGCAGCAGGCGTTGGGACACGCGCAGCCGGCGAAATCGAAGCACAAGCACATGCATTTGCTTGGGTGCGCGGCCGCAGACGACGGACCCAGGCGCAAGCGCACCGCTCCGCACCGCACATTTTGTGGGACCATGCATGGTGACGCGGTATGTCGTCGTCCATGCATGCATGCGATCTATCTATCGATCGCGGCAGCCACGCGCTCAGGCGCGCGGCCATGCACGCAGCGGCAGGCGCCCTCCCTCTCTCTCCACAGAGCAGACGCACGCACCCCGCCGAATAATCAATGAGGCGGGCGGCGGGGTGCAAGCAGTTCTAGGTGCCTAGGAGGAGCTAGCGCTGCTAGCGCTGCCAGCTTCGTTGCAGCAAGCAACTGATGGATGGCGCCCTAGCTATCTCTAGGAGGTAGGGGCGGGTGCATCCCGGTTGGGCGCGATGCATGGAGGTAGCTAGATAGGGTTATGTGATGGTGGGTCGTGTTATGGAATGGCTAGGTGGGACGTACGGGCGGGTCGCAAAGGGGGGACGGAGCGAACGACACGAGTGCGGGACGACGGAGAGACAGCACGCAGAGAGAGACGGAGGTCGATCGATAACCCAGGTAGGTAGGTAGGTAGGTAGGTAGCCACGTAGGCCAACAGCGCAGCCGGCCGCCGTCATCACACGCACGCCGCAGCGGACGGATGCGGATTGGAAGGACGGATGCGGATTGGAAGGACGGATAGATGCCCTCCATCCATCCCTGCCTGCCTCTCTGCTGGGGCCTCCCGCTGACCTCTCTGCATGATGAGTGCTCAAGAGAGCGGCTGCTGCGGCTGTTGCTGCTGCTGCTGCTGCGGCGGCGGCGGCGGCGGCGGCGGCTGCAGCAGGGCGAGGAGGATGGACGCGGAGGACGGCGACGAGCGAGGAGGAGGAGGAGGATCAGAAAAGCTTTTGTGTGCTGCATAACGTAGCATCGCAGTTGGTTGCGGCTGCTGTCTGCTCACGCTGGTATGGTGGATGCTGCTGCATGCTGGCGCTTGCTTGCACGGCTCTGGCGCGCGGCCGCGAAGGAATCATTTGGTTCCTTTATTTTGGCCCGTCGCCGGTTGATCTCACACGGCGGCCCTACCGATCGAGGGTAAGGATGCGGAAGAGAGCAGCAGCAGTGGATGGCGGTAGAAGCCACCACACGGCGGCAGGTGGCATCAACGGGCAGGTATGCATGGATGAGGCACGGGCTGCGGGACGGGCCGCGCAGCAGGGCAAATGCAAGCAGTTCCGCTAGCTGTTAGTTGTTTGGGTTCGTTGCGGGCGGTAGATTATTGTAGGTGTTGCTTGCTTTTGGGCGCGGTCGGCGCTGCGTGTGTTCGTTGTTCGATCGTTGCAGATATGTTTGTATGTGTTGTATTTAGTGTACCGCGTGTGATGATACGAAATTATACGGAGTGGCTTCGTTTTCGCAGTGGCGGCAGCTCGTTCGCCGCTTGCTGTATATGTTTGAAGTGTGGAGTCTCGTCGATGTGTATGTAGCTATCTAGTGTTCAGTTCACGAGTACAGCGTAGGTAGGTAGGTAGGTAGGTCAGTGCAGGTCGGTGCAGGTCGGTGCAGGTCGGTGCAGATCGGTGCCGGTCGGTGCAGGTCGGTGCAGGTCGGTGCAGGTCGGTGCAGGTCGGTGCAGGTCGGTGCAGATCGGTGCAGGTCGGTGCAGATCGGTGCAGGTCGGTGCAGATCGGTGCAGATCGGTGCAGATCGGTGCCGGTCGGTGCAGGTCAGTGCAGGTCGGTGCAGGTCGGTGCAGGTCGGTGCAGATCGGTGCCGGTCGGTGCAGGTCGGTGCAGGTCGGTGCAGGTCGGTGCAGATCGGTGCAGATCGGTGCAGATCGGTGCAGGTCGGTGCAGGTCGGTGCAGGTCGGTGCAGATCGGTGCAGATCGGTGCAGATCGGTGCAGGTCGGTGCAGGTCGGTGCAGGTCGGTGCAGATCGGTGCAGATCGGTGCAGGTCGGTGCAGATCGGTGCAGATCGGTCGTCGTGTTGCTTGGGCGGGGTACAGCGTACGTAGACCAGAACAGGTCAGCAGCAGTGCCCGTGCGTGCCTGCACATCGGCACGTACATACATACATACACACATATAGGTCGTCATCACGCAGTAGCTAGTACGTAGCGCAGTAGTAGTGCAGGCAGGTCGCTCGTCAGTGTAGTAGGTCGTCGTCAGTAGGTGGACGAGCGACGTTGCGTGTTCATCAGACCAGGTCAGTGCAGCAGCAGCAAGTCCATACATGGTGAGCGAGGTGCAGTGTATGTAGTGCAGTTAGTTCAGTCAGTGCGTGGAGTGTGGCGCGGTGCAGGCAGGCAGGGCGGGCATGGTGAGGTGGATGCGTGCGTGGTTGGTTGGCCACGCCGGGGTCAACAGTAGCTGTAGGCTCCATCCATCCTCCCCAAGCGCCAAGTAAGTTCCATGGCTCGTTTATTTGCCCGTGTTGATTTTTAACTCGATTCGTGAAATTCTGTTGCTTGGTGTGTCGTCGGTGTGTCGTACGTAAGTGGTGTCGCAGATCTGTCGTCCGGTACGGTGATTGAGTGAGGCAGGCAGGAGGCTAGATCTCGGCGGCGTCGCCGCCAGGTCACGTACGGTCGTAGATACGTACGTGTGCTGGTGTACGTGTGCAGACGAGCGGTGCGTATGTGGCGTGCAGGCGTGCAGGGTTGGTCTTTGGCTTTGGAAAGTAAGTGTGATGTGATGTGATGTGATGTGATGTGATGTGATGTGACGGGTGAGGTCATCATATGGTGATCTGGAGTACAGCGCGCTCGACCAAGCAACGTTTGTCCTCACCTCCTGTTATCAGATTCGTTATTCCATCTACGTTTCTGCCATCGATGCAGCTAGCAGTCGCCGCTGGTTCTTGAGTACCCTTGCTGCTGACCAGAGGTACGGTCACTGACGAGAAAGCGAGGTCGGGGTATCTTGGCGGGTATCTTGGCGGCGACGATGGCGCATGTCTTCTCGGTGTCTTCCACAAGGCGTACCGCTTTTCACTTTGGCCCCAGAAGTAAGGATGTGTGTGTATGAGCGAGAAGTAATATCAGGTAGATAGGCGATGTCGCGACGCGTAGAACTGTTCTTCAGGGGTTGCCTGTTGCTGATTATAAAATATTCAGATAAATGTTTGGATTGCCGATCTATGTAGTGTTGCCCTTCTTGAGGCCTCGCCGATTTGAGATGGGTAAAGTGATGAGTAATGTTCGGTTGGTTTGGACAATGTTGGTCGTAGATTTTTGTTTTCAGTTAGCACGCGGGGGACATACAGGGGGCAGTAATCCACTGTTGTTTGTGTGAGTCAGCAGGTGCGTGATGTGTTAGCGCACGATTAAGCCACCGAAGGTCTCCTCAGCTGCCAGGTGCATTCATATATTCATCATGCAATCAACTTTAATTACAAAAAAATCACAATTTTGTAACAAGGAAAGCCCCGCCGCGTCCTATTGCAGCGCACAGGGCTCGCTAGAATGGAAGGGTTAGGCGAACAGGATTTACATTCTGAAAGTAACACGGTGTTGAAGCAGTGGTCTTGCTTCCTGAGTTTGTTTTTGGTCTCCTGATGCTAAGAGTGCACGTAAATCATTGACCATGATGCCTAAGCAAAATAAAACGGGCCAGCTGGCAGGCTGTCGCTCGGTCGCGGGACGAGTAAATCAAATTCCGCAGTGCAGCCCCGTGGCCGGCCTCCCTTCCTCTCCCTTTTCAGTTCTCTCCCTTTTCGGTGTGTGGCGAGGACGTACGGGGGCCGCTTCGGTTATCATCGATGTCGGACTGTCGGAGCCGCCGCGACATTATTTCTGCTTCGTACATCAGGCTTCATAATCTCTTCAAAGGTACCGTATGTCATCAAGGCTTCATAATTCCTTGTCAGGTCAGCCAATCACGCGCGCGCGGGCTCCCACCGGGCTCTTAACGTAACCGCCCCCGCGGACAACGAACACCGCCCGATCACTCCTCACCGCCCAATACGGTAACAGCTCCTTCGTTCCCGCACCCGGTTTCAGCTTCACCCGACCGACCCGACGCAAACCGACCGCTTGTGCGCAACCCAGCTAGTACGTACTACCTCCGGCGGATGATGCGACGCCCGCCAGCGAGTGCACGCGCATCAGCAGGCATGTACCGTACAGCCCTCTGCGATGGTCCGGATGGCGCTGTGTGTGGGCAGCTAGGATGCTGGGTGCTTCGCGCAGGTGGCGGCCGCATGCACCGCTGGTCCAGCGGAGGTGCCGACAGCTGCCGACCAGCTAGCTACAGGCAGGTACCGACAGGTACCTAACGGCAACTACCAACGGCCTGCCGATGAAACGCCATCAATCGGCTCCAGGGGATCCAGCGACGCTTTTACCAGACGACGACGACTCTGGCATCAGACCGTCAGACCGCCAGAAAGAACGCGCTTGGACAGGCGCCCGCTAGAGCGCCTGGGTGGAGTCCCGACCTCGCCCCGCCCCGCCCCGCCCCGCCCCGCCAGCCGCCACTCCGCGCCCCGCCCCGACCTTGCCCCGCCACTCCGCGCCCCGCCCCGCCACGCCACGTCACTCCCTGCTGCCTGCCGCTGACCCCAGCGCAGCGCGCAGCGCTCTTCGATTCCCAACTGCTGCACCGACCCGAACTAGCAATCAATCGGCCCCAGCTCCTTAACCCGTCCATGCAACCCCCGTGGCGTCAGTTCACAGGAGCCCGCAACCGACGGTATGAAGGAGCCCGCAACGGTATGAAGAAATTGTAACTTTGCAAACTTGGCCTGCGGCGCCCTTGACCGGTGTCTGCCTCTCCCCCAAACTGTACTGCGTGCACGACAGCCTCCCCAACACGTACATGTCGCGCTTCGTCATTGCCGTACACGCGATCCGCCACGTCCCACCCTTTCGACGTGGACGGAGGAGGCGCACGCGTTCTCACGACGCTGACGACGCTGACGCTGCGGCTGTAGCTGCAGCTACCGGCTGTAGCGTCGGTCGAAGGTCGCGCCAACCGCTGTAGCTCGGCGCTTCAGCATCCTCCGCCGGTTGCCCGCCGGGGGCGGCGCTGTAGCCCGAGACGTGTACGACAACAAAACCCGACGCACGAGCCGCACTGTCATCGTCTTCGGCGGGTTCTATGCCTGCGTGCGCCAGGAACCTCCGTGCGGCTTGCCTGTTCGGACACATGCACACGCAAGTATATTTGCGCCTGGGTTCGGGCGGGCCGGCGGGTTTCATTCCTAAGCACACGCATACACAGTCACATACATGCTGCACCTGGGCTCGGTCGGTCGGGTTCCTTTCTTAAACACATACATACGGAGCTCGCGGCTCAGTCACGACGTCCCCTTTGAGTGTCTAGCTAGCTGGGTAGGCGCATGGAGGATCGCAGTGCAACACCGATCAGCGACGAAGACGGGCGAAGGAGGGCGATAGGAGGCCGAAGCGCAAAATACGGTAATTGCACCCAGGCCCAGCGTGTTGGCCTGCATCCGCCAGGCCATATGGCACTCAGGGACACGAACAGAGACTTGCGGCCAACTCGTTGTACGGAGGCAGCCGTACCGTGCGTGTACGGCAACTCACCAGCTACAAGCCAGCAGCAGCTCGTCCCGCGGCTCCGCCTCCGCGCCCGCCAGCCCGTAGTCGAGTTCCACTCGCCAGGTCTGGCCACACAGTTCGCCCCACAGCTCCTCCGCCGCCGCGCTCACGGCGTCTGGGCTGCTGGTCTCATCCTGCGAATTTGATTCGTACGACAGGGCGACGATCCTCTTTCAGAAGTGGGCCAAAGATGGCACTAAGCAGGGTGGAAGGCGACGCCTCTCGCCCGGGAAAAGCGGATCTGCCGTACTGGTCGCCGCACCGATGCGTAGATGTGCGAAAGTCCATGCGGAAACCAACCTCAACCGTCCCTGGAGTGATTAGACGTACCCCTGGTACGCATATCGGTGTGTTTAATGACGAACCCGCCCAGAACCACCCAATCTCATACACTTACCAAAGGACCTGCGATGTACTTACCATACGCAACATTGGGCGAACAAACAGGACAGCCCAGCAAGATGACCGCGCCACCACCAGTGCGCGATGCAAGCACGGGCATGGCAACAGGGAACTATGCGACACCGGCAAGCCTGCACGAGTGCCACCGGAACGCGCCCAAGAGACCGCCGCAATCGATACGACGATACCCACCTCCAGCACGTCCAGGGATGCCCGTGTACGGACCTTCCGGAAGTACGGCGGCCCGTCCTGTCGGAGCCGCCGCCACAGCTCATCCGCCGCCGCCTTCAGCTGCACAGCCGGCCCACAACAGCCCCAGACCCAGAACCGAGAGGAGGGGCATCCGTCATGGCGCAGGGGGCATGAAGAGAGGACACGCTGACTTGATTTGTGGCTGCTGATGATATGGCCCACCAGGGATCGATCCGCGCGCGGTGCACTTCTGCGCCCTGTTGGGGGCAGCCTGTTTTGGAGGGGACCTGCTGTGTGACTGACCCCTTCGGATGCGTTCGAGCGGGCATGTTTGCGTGGTTCTTCCAGTTTAGTTGAGCGCGCGGCGGGGACATCTCACTCCCCGACGCAACACCAGGGCCACCGCCGCAGCGCGCGTACCCCCGTGGCCGGTTCTCCGGTACCTTGGTTGACGAGAAGCCGCATGCAAATTTGCCGTCTGCGGCGGCCAGCATGGCGTTGACTCCGGCGTCCCTGACCGGGCCCCAAGCCGCGGCGGCGGTGGCCCCCGCCGGTGGTGCGCCCGCCGCCGCGAGGTGAAGCCGCTTGGGCAGCACCATCTCCGTGAGGGCGTCGAACTCTTGCTCGTCCTCCCTGCAACACACGCGCGCGAGCGGCGTTGGGTTCAAAGCTGGGGAAGCGCGCCAACTGCACGGAAGGCGTGCGTTGGTTGTTGCGGGAGTTGGGGTTGGTACAATTTCTCGGTACGACCGGAGGTCGGAGGTTTGCAGTACGGCTGCAGTTGGGAACAGCACGTGCGCTGCGCAGGTCTTCGAAGCCGTCCCGGGCCCAGGCAGATGAGGGAGCGGCTTGGCTGCGGGTATTCGGTACGACATCCTGACGCATACCCAAATGTTCCCAATCACTGACATGGGTGGCCTTTGTGCAAATACCGGATTATAGTGTAGGGGTTGGGTTCCGATCCAGAAAATACGACGAGGGCCGATCAGTACGGAAGCATCTCTATACAAACAACGCATTAGATTAGCTTTTATCAATCAGATATCTTGCATTCTTACCACCAGTGCTCGGAAGTTCGACGCACCACAAGCTTCCTTGCGCTTTGCTGGTCGCTGCGGCTAGGCACAACCCAGCCTGCTGGGCATGTCAGGATGCGGCGGTTGCCATATATTTGACCGAGTTTCACACACTGGCCGCTAATACCGTTCCTAGACAGTGGCGGAAAATTTGCCCAGCAGCTGGACGTAACATGATAGCTGCGACTCTGCCCGTGGGCGGTGTGTTTTCCTCGGAAAAGCACCTTAGCCATACTTATCGATCATTGAACAACAGTCTTGTACGCCCTTTTCTCAAGAAATTTCAGTGTAGTACGGTCATGTTCCACATACGCATGACCATGATTATTACCGAAAGGCTGCGATAGAATCGCATATTATTTTGCAGATTGAAATTTGCCTGCGTAAGATGGCCGCATTTATGGTAATACCGACTTCTGAAGTCGGCAAGCCTTCATAAGGTGCGTTTAGGTATTTGCAGTGCGGTTTGGTAAATTTCGTATCAACAGGATCACCAGGACGCAATGTCGGTCGTCGGTCGCGGAGGGTAGGGCTTCCTCATTGTCGTAACAGCCTGTCACAGTGCACAAACGAGCTGCGTTTTTCGCCGCAGGCAATTAAAAAGATTTTTCCCATGTTGCCTGATACGTTATTATCGTCCCCCTGTTGCTATCGAACATTTCACTACGCGCGCCGTCAAACCCCTCCTGGTCCATGCCGCATGATTCATGCGTGTCCAGTTTGAATCTTGGGAAATGGAGGTGTAGAGTCGTCACGACTTCCAACTCGCGGTACCTGCCTATGTGCCTCTTTGTGTGAGCAGAGCAATGGTGAGCGATTGCGGTTCCATATGTACAGCATTTCCCGGGGACCGAATTGACATCGACTTGGGTCAGCTTCAAGGGTGCAACATGCGCACTGTTGTGCCGGCTGCTGGCTGCACGTGGCTGCATCTCCAACGTCTGCGGAACGTTTTATTGCCGAAAACGCAAGCACATGGTGGAGGGAGGGTTGCCCTTGGTAGCACTTAGCCTAACCCAAGCTGATAATGCCTTTCCATCGTACATGGACCTCTCTAGTAGTAAGGACAAACCTCGCACTTTTGCGGGGAGCTTGTTACTTCATATCCAAACAACTACCGCACACGCCAGCTACCACTCATTTCAGAGATATCAGAGCTCGCAGTTGTGCTAGGCGGATGGCAATGCGCCCTGTATGCATGATATCGTTGCTGTCTTCAGAATCATGCCTTCTTAGATACAGTACTGAGAAGAGGTTACGTCGGCAGAGGACACGGAACGTCGATAATCGTACATGATAACACGAAATTAATGTGCTGGCTAGAGCAGAGGCGAAGCGAATGAGCAAATGAATGAATCCGTTGTGTGCAGCACACGTGCTGCAAGGATTTTATTAACTGTAACTGAAGTGGGAATAACGTACTGTGAAGTGTGAACATTGTGGCGCGCAAGCACGCGGATGTCTTATCGCCATTAGCACGGGATGTTTGCCCATCACCGTATGCACGAATCAGACATCGTACTGCATCCTGGAAACGGTGGAGTGGAAAGTTTGCAGTTTCGAATCTTTTGATATCTCCAATCAACAAGAATTAGTATATACAACAGGTTGCGAGGTGTGTCCCCAGTTCTTCAAAACGTCTGACAAGATTGCAGACTTCGGATTGCGTACAATACAATACTTGTTGTTCGGGGCCTCTTTCCAGGACACTATTCGCCTATTGATACAGCCGCGCTCTGAAACAATGAGCCTTGCAAATTGCAGTCGGCAGGTGCAGGCTAGGCAAGGATGGAAAGCCTTACTGTACATCATCATTGATTATTCTGCTATTGTGTTTACGAACCTTTAAGGAGCTTCTGACGACCACAACAAGCCTGGGCCTTGCATGGTGTGCACCACAGCGGACGGAGCCAGCTGCGCTGGCAAAGACAGATGTGTCGCAGCGGGTCTGTTAGCAATGCCACAGACTCAAGAGGCAGCTTGGGTTCCAGGACGGAATGCCGTCATCCTCGGGCCGGCGCCGGCGCCCCACTCCCTGCCACGTCTGTCCCGGCGCGGCCGCTCCCCCACCTTGAGCAAGCCGCATGTTTCAGGGCCCCACCGTAAACCCGCTGCCCGCGTGCCTTCCGGGTCGCCCCCCCTCCCCACGTGGCCGCCTCGTGTCGACACCGCAACAGCCCTACCAAGACCCTGTAGCGAGCCGGGTTGCACCATCGGCTGCAACAGCAACAGCGGCAGTCGCAGCAGCGGTCACAGCGGTTGTTGGCAGGCTGTACTTTCTCCCTCTGGCCCGGTCGACACCGCCGCGGCCGCGAAGCCTCCGCCGACTGCACCGGACGGGAGTCCTACCGAGCGATGGCATCCGGGCGCGCAAGGGGCGCCCGATGTCCCCGGGAGGTCCTTGCCCCCCCTCAAGTCACCGCAGGCACCTGCCGTGCTGGACCGGCGGCAGGCGCCTGCGCAGGCTCCGGAGGTTTCCTTCCCATGCCCATGCGGTGGTCGCCTTGGCGCGGTGGCACACGGACGTCCACCTTGGCGCGGTGATGCTGACAGCAAACTGACGTGCTGGCCTGGCCCCTGTGACCCAAATGGCGCACAGGACCCCTCCCTGCCGCCATCAGAGCAAGCCCGTGCCACCGCCTGCTGCCTGCCCCCCGAGGGGCCGGCCGCCGCCGCCGCGGCCGCCGTCACGGCACCGGATCCCTCAACTGGCGTCGCGGCGCCGTCGCCAAACGACGCTGAGCCAACGCGGCCCAGCTGCGTCCCCGGCACGATCGCGGCATCGTACGTTTGCTGCTTGCCGTACGTTCCGTACATTCGACGGCGCAGTTTCTTTTGCAAGATCCCGGGGTACGAACCCTCTCAGATATCTCAGGGGTACGAGCAACGCCTGGCGCAGCTGGTGGGCTGCGGGGAGACCCATGGGTCGCCTGGGGACCGTCGGCGTCGGCTGGGGTCGGTCTACGTGAGGCCTGGCTGTGTGGAGCTTTTGCTGGAGGAGGAGGAGTGGGGCCTGACAGAGTCTTGTGACTCTTCGACGGCGGCGGACTTGGAGGGTCATGAGCAGGAGGATGAGGACGCGGCGGGGCTGACTCGGATACCTGTTGAGCGAGAGGCCGCCACCTGGCCCTCCCACCGCCGCCAGGCAGTGGCGGGGTCCCGAGGTGAGCTCCCGCGAGTGGTGGATTTGGCGGCTGCGGGCCGAGGCGCGGAGGGAGGCAGCAGCGCGGCGATCTGGGTTCTCGACGACGACACCCGATCTGGGTCGCTTGAAGAGCGGTCTGGGCTGGTGTGGGCGGCCACCCCGGAGCGTGCAGCAGGGGCAGGTGCCAGCGCAGCGGCCACCGGCCGAAGCTACAGGGGCGGGCGGAGCCAGGGCAGTCGCAGCAGTAGCATTAGTACGATGGATCTGGCGGCCATCATTCAAGCGCTACAGCTACGGGACGAGCGCGAAAGCGTGACTTCGGGGGAGGATGGCGAGGAGGGGGTCGCGGCCGCAGCGGCAGCGGCGGCGGGCTCGGCCGTGAGCTGGGCGCGGGACGAGCAGTACGGCGATGGGATGGTGTCGAGCGGCAGCATCGGCGGCGCGGGCGGCGGCGTCGGCGGCTCCTCGAAGCTGCCGTACAGCAACGAAGCGGAGTCAGGGCAGCTGCCGCTCGACAGGTACGGCGATGGGGGTTTGTCGCTGTATCGTTAATCTTTGTATTCGATTTGGGTCTATTTGCGTGCCGTTCCCGGCACACCTGAAGCGGCGTCGATCGGCTGTTTCCGTACAGTCCGTACGGCAACAGCCGATTGATGGAGGCGTGCTGGTGCTTCCTCATGGGCGTGATGGGGGGTCCTGGAATTCCGCGGAGTTTCCGGTGGCGGTTGCGGCGCTGAACCGCATTGCGCGCGACGTCGACCGGCAGCCGCGTCGCACACGTTCGATGACGCCGCCCGCCGCCGCCCGCCGCCGTACATTGGCGAGATCGGCACCTTGCATGTTCCGCGGCTCTTGACTCTCTGACCCGCCGCACCCCCATATGGCCTGCCGCGGTTGAGAAACAATGCTCGCACACTCTTAAACCCCGTGCAGCTCGGCGCCGCCGGCGCCGCAACCGTCAACTACCAACGGACCGCCAACCGCTGTAGAGGTACGACCCATGGCCCCTTTCCTCCTGGGTGTCGACGGGGAGGTTGAGACGGGCGTCCAAGTGGTTGCACTGCATCCCAGGGTGCTGCTCATCGCGCAACGGCCGCCAACGGCGCCGCTGCAATCGTCGTCGTCGTCGGCGGCGGCGGCGGCGGCGGCGGCGCGGCCGACGGCTCGGTCACCCTTGCCGCGCGCGACCGGACCCGCGAGCGGTATGACGCAACGCGATGTGTCGGCCGTACAGGTGCCGCAAGAGCAGCAGCAGCAGCAGCAGCAGCAGGCTCATCACCAACGGCGCCATGTGGTTCTGGATTCGGGATCGGACCTGGATCCAGAATCTGATCGGTATCCCGGATCGCATCTGGATGCGGATCTGCACATGAGCACAGGCTCTTGGATCACGACTGAGACAGTCGGCAATCAGCATGCCGTACAAGATCAAACGTCGCCCAGCCAGGGCGAGACCCAGTCGCACAGCCAGGCATTGTATCAGATCCAGATCCAGGGACAGATCCAGAACCAGGCCTCGAGCCTAATTCAGATCCAAGATCGAGCGAGTGTTCAAAACCAGGAGCAGGCACACGCAGGCCAGGAAATGACTCAGCAGCCCCATGGGTCGACCCATTGGTCGGCCCACGGTTCACGAAGAAACGATGATCAGCATCGCAGCGTCGACGCGCCTCCCCCCTGGAGTTCCAGCGCCGCCGGTTGGCGCGGCGGTAGCGCCGCCGCCGCACCGCCAGCGGCATCATCGCCGCCGTCCTCTGCCGTCGCCACTTTACGGCTTGCCGTACATTGCTCGTCCGCCATGACGGTTGCCGAGGGCCCCGACGGGCTGGAGATCCTGCTCCGAAGCCACGGCCGTTACCTGCCGGTTATCGCCCGCTGGTGCAGCCCGGGCGGTGGCGCCACGGCGCCGCCGCGAGCCCTTCCGCCAGAGCGCGACAGGGACGAGGGCGTCGGCGGCCGCGTCGGTAACGACGACGGAGTCGACAATGGTGGCGACGCGGCGGCGGCGGCCGCGGCGGCGGCGCGGGGAGTCGCCGACGGCGGCACGGTGGTTCCGGTGCCGCTGCCGGACGCAGCGCTCTCCGAGGACGTGAACAGGCTGCAGCTGCTGCAGCTGGAGTTGTTGGAGCTGCCCTCACGGCCGGGCATCGCCCTGGTGGGTGGGTGGGTGGGTGGGGGTTAAATTGAGAAAAACAAATAAACCCGCAGAACGAACCCGGGCACACCCAGCATAACGCAGTATACTTACGGGGTGCGGTACCTGCAGAGCAAACGAAAAGATAGAGACCGCGCGCGGGCGCGTGGCGGCGCGGCCGCGCTGCCGCAGTGCTACAACAAGCAGACGGCGAACCCAACCCAACCCGGAGAGGACAAATACGTTACCGACCTGTGGTGGTAGACGGAGTAAGACGGAGTAGCCGCGCCGCGAGCGATGTCCAGGGCCATGGCGATGCAGGGAGGGAAGCCGAGGAACGGAGTGAGCGAGGGTGGCAACGATTGTAGGGAAGGACAAAAGCAAACATCAAAAAGAAGACAGTATGCGAGAATGGCGGGGCGGCAGCGCGGCGCGAAAGAGGACGGGGCGGACGAGGGGAAGTGGGATATGGGACGGGGACGAGAGGCCGTACGACATGTACGACATGTCCGACGGGGGGAGCAGGCATGGGGCAGGGACACGGGGACGGACGACCGGGTGGCGGGCCACGTTCGGGATATGGCTCCCCACCGTGCCCGGTCGTAGCGGGGCAGCCCCTGCATGTGGGGTGCCGCGTGGTGGCGCGCCTAGGGCGGTCGGGCGGGCTGTGTTGGGTACGCGAGGTGCGGGGTGAGGTGCCGCGGGGGGGGGAGAGAGGGGCGGGGAGGCGAAGACGTTGTAACGGTTACAGGTGGGGGGGCCACACGGCCGGGCCGGCCCGGAGGCCGCGCGCCGGAGGGCACTCTCACACGAAACCCGACGCTGGCCCGGAGGGCCTACGCAAGCGAAACCCAGCAGGGGCCCGAAGCCGACCCGCGCCGTCACACAGACCCACGCCGTCACACAGCAGCGCCTGTTGGAACGTTGAGGGGATAGCCGCCGACGCCCCGCCGGTGCGGGGGCGAAGGAGCGGGCGGTCAGGGGCCGGGGGCGGGCGGGGCGGCGGGGGGACCGCGCAGGTGGGTGTTGACGACCGCCAGCATATCCTTGTGGGTGGAGCGTCGCGCGAAGTAGAAGGTCTGGGGGACGGCCGCCAGCAGGTTGACGAACTGGGCGAGGAGGTGCTTGCGCGGGTAGCCTTGGGCAACGAGGGCGCGGATGAGGAGGGCGATTTCGGCACACAAATTATCGGGGCAGGAGATGACCCGCCGAAGGCGGTGGAACTGGCCCGTGAAGATGTTGCGCTTGCAGACCTCGTTGACGTTGGAGTCGCGGGCGACAAAGCGGGAGAGGCGGACGCCGGCGAAGGCGGGTTGCACGCGTTTGTCGTAAAGTTGGTTGCGGTAGCGGCGGCGGCCAGCGTGGGGGCTGTGAACGAGGAGGATGTCCAGGAAGGGGATGGAGCCGGCGGGGAGGTGGTCATGGCGTTGCGGGGTGACGGAGAGCTCGGGCGGGTAGATGCCGTGGAGGTTGCCAGTAACCGTGGCGCGGGAGAGGTAGGCGCCGATATAGGGGTTGTGCAGGGAGAGGAGGTCATCGAGATAGCGGAGGGAGTACTGGAAACGGGTGAGGATAGCTTTCTCGGCTGGGGTGACGTTGGGTTGGCGGCGTTGCAGCAGGTGGGTGGGGAGTGGGGGGTGCGACAACTGTACGGGTTTAACTGAAAACTGCCCAGACCCAGTGGTGTGTGTGTGTGTGTGTAAACGATAAATGAGCCGTGTGTGTGTGCCAATTAGTTTCTGTGATGGAGGGCAAGTGGGAGGCCGTGCCGTACGCCCCAAACACACGTGAGACGCCGCGGTGCTGGGGGGCACGTCGTGCGCTGCACAAGTCCGTCCCCAGGGGGCGGTGTGGGCTCTTGACGTGACCCCACCTGACCCCACCTGACCCCACCTGACCCCACCTGACCCCACCTGACCCCACCTGACCCCACCTGACCCCACCTGACCCCACCTGACCCCACCTGACCCCACCTGACCCCACCTGACCCCACCTCAATACCTCCCTCGCCTGGCTTCGGGCAGTCTAACACCCGATATGGCGCCCCGTCGTTTGGGATCGCAGGTGGATCTCCGCTGCAGGGGCCGGCCGTGCCGTGCCGTGCCGCTGGTGTTGACCGCTCAGCCGACTGTGGCGGCGGAGCTGCGCGCCGCGGCCGCGAGCTGGGTGCGCCCGCAGGCCGAGCTGGACGAGCTGCTGCTGGACTACGGCACGTGGGAGTTTCACGTCCATTTTGCCGTACGGTCGTTGTCGCACGGTGCGCAGCCCAGACCATGGACCACGCCCCCACAGAGCGCGGCGGCGGCGGCAGGGGCCGCCGCGGCGCCGGGTCCGGCTGCGGCGGCGGCTACGGCGGCGGCTCTGAACGGGAGCAGCTGTAGCGGTGGCGGCGGCGGCGGCGGCAGGACTTCGCCGCAGCAGCTGAGCGTCGCGAGGTTATTGGAACTGAGCGCGCACCTCCTGCGGTACGTCAGCGCCTGCGGTTGGACCAACACCGCGGCCCACATACGATCCCAGATGTGCTTGTTGAGTGGGGGTACGACAGGTCGGTCCGCCGGGCCGACTGCTTCCGCTGTCGCCGCCGCCGCCGCCGATGCGGTCGAGGCTGCAGCCGTTGTCGACGAGGGTACGGCACAGTCGACGCCGCCACCGCCGCCGCCGGGGCCGTGGGCGCTGGCGCCGTCGGCGCCTGGTACGGCAGCCCCAGTGGAGGAGGGCGGCCCGGCGACGGAGGCATCTAGGGCGCCGGCGGTGGGAGCAGACGTGCGAACCGGATTTGCGCAGCATGAGGGGAAGACAGCGGTGGAAGGTTGCAGCGCGTCGCACGGCGCTGACTACGGATCTCTTTCATGCGGCGGCGGCGGCGGCGCGGTGGTTGCCGGCGACGGCAGCCGCGGGGGCGATGACGGCGGCGACCAACAGCTTGCGTTGCCGTGGATGACGGCCGTGCTGCTGCCCGCGCTAGGGTTCGGCCGCTCGACGGCGGCGGAGGCTGAGGCCTTCAAGCGGTACATCGACCCATGGGTCATCGCGCTGAGCCCGATCCTGTAAGTCGGGTTGCGGCAGGGGGTTGGAAGCGAATTGGAGCCCGAATCCGGATCCGGATCCGAATCTGTATTGTATGGGGCCTGTCCTCGCCCCTGGTCGGTTTGCCTAAGTGCGTTGCGGTTTCTTTGCGTACAGGATGTCGTACCTCCTCGTACCTCCTGTCTCTCGCGCTCCGTGATTGCCCATGCATGCCACGTGTCTGTTTTCGTACCTCCGCGCGGCCGCACGAAGGACGTGTTCGCCGGCCTTGGGTTCTGTTGCGACCAACGGGCGGCCGTACATGCTCGTACATGGCATTCGTACAACTGGCCAGACAACCGAGCCGAGCGCGGCTGACCGGCCTTCCCGTCCCCGCCGCTTACCTTCAGGGTGTTTTTCGACATGTGTTGCCTAATCGGGCTGCTGCTGCGCCAGAGGAACGAGTACAATCCAGAATCCGGCGTGTCCCTCCTGGTGGCGACGTCCATGAGTTCCCTGCTCGTCCTGTCACGGATCGCCCTGCCGTACACCACGTGGCTTTGGCTGGTGCGCTTTTCGCGCTACGGCCGCGTTGCTGTCTACTGTGCCGCCAAGGGGATCGTGGCGTACGGCTTTGCCGTACCTCCTGGCGTCGAAACGTACGCGCGGGGCCCCACGAGGCTTCTGCTGGAGGGCATGGTGTTGCCGGTGGCATCCATGGTACGTCGTACAGTCGTGCATATTCTAAGGCAGACCTGCACTCGGTGCTGTGGATTCTTCGGCTTCACTCTTTTGCGAGCCAGGAGGTTCTGTCCCGCCTGGCTGTTGCGATATATGTAACGTCTTCGGCCTTGCGTTTTGGCTTTATTCCTCGCGCGTGCACTTGTGCGCAACTCTGCTTCCCCAACCCAAATGGTTGGTGCTGGCGCGCTGACACCACTGCCCACCGGCGCTCTGAACCCACTGCCCACCGGCGCTCTGAACCCACTGCCCACCGGCGCTCTGAACCCACTGCCCACCGGCGCTCTGAAACCACTGCCCTGATGTCAATTCAAGCCAGCGAAACCGGGGAAAGCCACCTCGTCATCTCACCCCCTCTGCCCCTCCGTCGTCCGCGCTTCACCCTCTCTGCAGATGTCGCCGATGGGCGCGGCAGTGGCGCTGTCGCTGCTCGCGACCGCCACGTCCACCATGCTGCTCCAGGTAGGGGCGTTGACCAGTCTGGCGGATGCCGTACTGCACGGCCTGGCTGCGGCGGCGCTGGGCGTGGCCATCACCGTCGCATGCCAGGCCTATCTCAGGTACAACTTTTGGCACCACCGCCACCATCAACGCCACCGCCGCCATCAGGGGCAGCGGCGGCAGCTCCAACTGGAGACGGGGCTGCAGAATGCGGGCCCGGACGCGGCGGCGTCGTGTGTGAAGGGCAAGAAGAAGGCAGATTAGGGATTTCTTAACGAGGATGGGGCTAGCAACGCCTCTTACGGTGTTTCAGGGGACGCCGGCAGCTAACGGCTGCCGGGGCCGGTCTGCGGGGACGGCGTCGTCGCCACGGCGCGTCTTGCGCGTCTACTGACACGCCGGCGCGGCCCGTACACCCTAACGCGCCTGATGATGATGGACGTGGCAGCGAGGTCAGTACACAAATGATTTGAAAAGTCACCAGAGTTGGGAGTCGGATTGAGGTACGACACGGTGTCGAGGACGAATGACTGGCATGCCAAGTGGCCGATAACTAGCGAAGCATACGCGGCACGGTTTCGGAACACATGTGGGTGGGGCCGGCGACTGGCCGCCGTACGTGTTCAATGTCCATTGTCGTAGATTCATGGCCGGGTCAGAATGTGGCGCGGCAACATTGAACACACATCGACAGTGATGTTTCCGGGGTTTTGGATTCTGAGGGCACGGCCCGCCGACGGATTAGCGGCGCGTCGCCGTCGGTCCGAAAACGCCACGCGGCCCCGCACTGCCTACGGCAACGGGTACGGCAGGTCTAGGATGGTTGCTGCAATAGAAAGGAAAAGTCTGCTGTCCAGAGGGTAGGCGCAGAAAAAGAATGTCGATGTATTTCTCTTCTTCGCTTAATAACACCCGGTTAAACCGGTACAGCCGAAAGTGGTTGTGAGCTGGGTTGAGGCAAAGAATGCCCAGAGGCGGTGTGGTCGGTTCAAGGGTGTTTCCAGGGGCGGCTGTGCGAGGCCCGAAGGGCGGGGGGATGCTGGCTCTCTCTTGTCGTCTGTCCCATCCTCCTAGGGCCGGGGTGCTGGTCCCCGCGCTGTTGTTCTCCGGGCCACGGGGAAAGCGTAGAGACGGGTGCATGATGCACCGCACCTAGTTCAGGAGGCGCATGGTGTGTTTAGAATTGCAACCCGCCGGCCCATGGTGTGTGTATGTGTGTTGTTCAAACGAGGAAACTCGTGTGTTTTACGCCTGGGTGTGCATCGCCGCTTTCTGTGCTGTGCGGATGCTGCATCGGGGCGTCTCTTTCTGCTTGCCCTGCGCCCCACATCAAGTGCGCCGGCAGTCCTAGTGGATGGATGTCGAAATGGCTGCCAGCGCGCCAACGTGGGTCACACCTTCGTCACACCACCGTCGGTCGCAGCATCGTCCTGCGGTATGACTGCTGTCGTCGTCGCCGCCGTCGTTGTGGGTCGTCTCCATGCGGCGGCGGGTGCTGTCTTATTTGATACGGGTGCCAGCATCGGTGTTATGCTGTTCGGGGGCGTTCTGGCGTTGGTTGTCTGTGTGTTGCGTGGTGACGGACCCAGTCACGCCCCTGCCCCGGTGGCGATTGTCGTACCGACCCGTGTCTGTCGGGGCGTCCGTCGGGGGAGGGAGAGGTCCGCCATCGGGTTCAGGGTCGCGCCGCCCCCCGTCTTTTGGGTTTTGGAGGATCGGCCGCGGGCGCCGTCGCTGTACCGCATGCAACGCATTGTGTTGGCGGCGCGCGCGCGAAGTTTGGTTGTTGCACGAGCTTGGTTGGGGGGATGCGAGTCTCGATGTCGTTTGCTTCCTTTGGCGTCAACCACCAACCGCCAACCACCTTTATGCGCAGAGAACAGGTCGTAGCGGTCAAGTCGTCATGATGCGGAGAGGGGAGGTGGCGCCGGTGCGGGGCGTTGCGGGGGTGACGTGTTTTTGCGTATCATTATGTCATCAGGGGTGTCCGTCTGGATGCCGGGCAGCACAGTCGACATTCATAAAGAAACGTGCAACATCGGCGTCGATGCCGACAACAACAACAACGACAACAACTGCAACAATCACAACAATAATGCATGGTCACCGGTCCCTAGTCGGGCAAACCCGGGTCGCTCTGTCGTTCGGCCGGTTCCCCTGTCGTTCTTCGCAAGATCTATCGGCGCCGCGCAATGCGCGGCCTCGCAGGAGTTATGGGTAGCTGGGGGAAGCCGAGGGAAGCCCTGGGGATGCTCGCTTGATTGCAGGTTTGCCTTGTATAGGTTCATGATCGGGCGGCAGTGGGGGGCCGGTGGCTGCCGGGTTGCCGCCCGCACTGCTGCTCCGGCTGGTCTGCTGAATGCTGCTTGTGTCGTTGCGGTCTTTTGTGCTTACGTCCTGGCAGCGAGCTCCTGCTGCCAACACTCTATACCGTGCTCAGGCTGTGTCGGGGGCGAACGCTGTATACCACACCGATTGCTGCCGGCGGTCTACTTCGCGCGCGCAATCGCCGGCAGACTCGGAGGGGCCCTGGGGGCGGGTCGGGGCGGTCGGGCGGTTGTTCCTCCAAACCAACCAACCCAACAACGGTTGGTTGCGACCCGGCCCTTCGCTCCGGAAAACACCTGAACCGAATCAGACCGCGACTCTTTGCGCCGTGGCCGTTGACAGGTTGCATGAACTCAAAGGACCTACGTGCCTGCTGGAATGTGTTTTGCTTGCGGCGCCGCACGGGACCGCGGGAGCTGCTAGGGGCCCACGCAGGACCGCCCGGATGGGAACCGCAGGGACGTGTACCCGGGTCCCGCACGGGGCCTGTGGGGAGTGTGAGTGCGGGCGGGGGGATGTCGGTCCGTCGGTCGGTCGGTCGGTCGGTCGGTTGGTCGGTCGGTTGGGCTTGTTTCCAGTGCATTCAGTCTTTGCGGTTTGTCTGTGTCTGTTGCATCCGCCGGAGTGTGTCTGCCCTAAGTTCAGTTCCTTGCACGTATGCGCCTCGGCCAGGCCAGGGCGGCGGATAGGGCGGGCAAGGGGGAGAGGCACGCGTCGATTGACGGGGGTGGGTGGGTGGGTGGGACTGGAGGCCGGGGCGGGGCTCCCGAGCGGCCCCACGCCGCGTCGCCCATGACCGCGGGTGCTGCGTCCGCTCCAGGCAGGCATCTGCCGATGCTGGCGGGAGGTGGCCAGGCCCCTGTGGGCTTCCCTGAGCCTCGGCGACAAAGGGTGCCCCTTCCACCCCGTCCGTGTAGAGCAGAGCAGAGGGGCGCGGAGCAGAGCGCAGTACAATGCAGTACAGTGCAGCGCAGTACAGCGCGGTCTGCAGTACAGCGCAGCACAGCTCCCTTGGGCGGAAGCCGCGAGGAGCTGCAGGCCCGGCAGTAGCTGCTGAGCCGGGCCCCGGTGGCGGTTGCAGCTGTAGCTGCTACCACCGCAGCCCCTGAGTGAGGCTGCGTGTGGGGCGGCCCCCTGGGCCGCACGCTCTGCGGCCCGACGCGCTTTTGTCTGGAGCCCAAAACAGCAGGTCCGGTGTGGGAGAGGTTTTCGCCGCCTTAGGGATGTGGATGCTGTCAGTTGCCAGAGGAGACGTTCGGGGGATAGGGTAGATGGCAGGTCTATCGGCCGGCAGTGTATCGATTGGTCGAGGATAGGATTGTGTTGCTGGCCAAGGCCGCGGGAGATGCATGACGCGGGTTGTGCGTCTATCTTTGGGTGGTAGGGGCGGGTGGTTGGCGCGGGTGCGCGTGCGGAGCCCGGCGTGCGGGCGCGTCGCCGCGCGGAACTGCCAAGTAGCGAGCGCACGCGTGCGGGCAGGGGGCGGCGGTGCGGGGGGTGCAGCGGAGGGATCTCGGGCCACCAAGTCTGTTGGCTCGGGTGGCCCCGGGGCTTAGCACGTGTTTGGACGGCGTGTCAGGATTATTTACAATGGGTTTGTTGGGTTCGTTAAGATGGGTTTGTTGGGTTCGTTGAGCTTCGCGTAGCTGGCGTCTTCAGAGTATTGCTTAACGCGCTGTACGGCACTGAATCGTGCTGTCCCAACCGCGGCCAGGGCTTCGTCTCCCCATGCCCCTGACGGTGCAAGCATCATCATTTGTCTGTCTGTACGTTTATCAGTCGGTCGGTCGGTCTGTTTTACGCCGCTTTGTTGTTTTGCTGTTCGTGCGGTTACCGGTAGTTTGTGCTAGGGAGTTTGACGGGAGCGGCAGGACAGGTGCAAGGCAAGGCAAGGCAAGGCAAGGCAGGGAGGCCGGGGCCTCGCCCCAAAAATCAAACCCACAACGATCTGGGGACGCCGGGGGTCGTCCGTCCGTGGATCAGTAGCACAGGAAGCAACCAATAAGGCCCCCGACGAATCGGTGCCCGAGAGGCTCTCCGTGCGGCCCCCCGCCCCGGGAGGAGGGAGGACGCGTGCCGGGCCCAGCCGAGAGGACCTCCTTGGGGAGCAGGACCGGTGACCCCGAGTACTGGTCGTGAAGATCTGCGGCCTCCAAACGCGCCGCACGGGGAGGGGGATTTCCGCCTGGGGGGCCTGCGTGGCCCCTGTGCCGCCCGACGCGGTCGAGTTACGAGGGGGGGGGTCGAGGACGCGGACGAAAGCAAAGCTTTGTCGCATTGTCGAATACCGCGGATGCCGTGAGGAAAGGAGCAAGGAGACGCCCGTTAACGTCACGCAGCGCGGGGCGATGGGGAGGGGCTGCTGATAACAAGATTCAAGATGACGAGCGGGAAGACTGGCAGGACTCCGGCCCACAAATTAAATATTTCACTGCTGTCTGCGGATGTGAATGAATGAATGAGCGTTACAGCGGACCCCACTCAAAATGGATCAACGGTGTGTACCGGGGCAAGCCCCAGCAGGCCCCACCTACAGAGCGGCAAGACACCGGATGTGCGCCAGACGACGTTAAAAATAAACATGCCGTACGCGCTGCAGTGCCCATTGAGGAGCCCATGTACGAACCCGTACAGCTGCAGGACGTTGTCTGCCGCAACCAAGCCGACGACACTGTCCCACCCAGCAACTTTCCAACTTCCCACAATTCCGCGGACTGTGATGATCAGGGCCGGCGAACAGAGTCGCCCTATCTGTGACTCTTATCCCATGTCGTTCCATTATTCCTGTCGGGGGAGGTTCAACTCAGGTCCAGGGGACCCCTGCCGTACCCTGCCGTACGCCCCGAAACTGGGATCGATGGTGGCAGCAGCGCGTGGCCAGCCACGCTGATTGGAAGGAACGCCCGTGCACGTCTGCACGGCAAGGCGGCGGTTGCTTGCGGCGTTGCGGCCACCGGGACTTGGGGCGGGCAAGAGACGATCCCAGGCGGCGGTCGTGCGTGCAAACTGTCGTTCCTGTCGTACCGCAGCGACGCGCTCCCCGCCGGTCCATCCGGTCGCTTGCGGAGCCCCCGGATGGCGGAGATGCATCTGTAGGAAACGTACCAAAGCAAGTACGTCAACCCGCCCGATGCAGCGCGGAGGGCACCTGAGAGCTGCAAGCCTCGGAGCGCGGCAAGGCACCTTCCCTCGCGCTGGACCTCACAGCACAGAGGCTGTAACGAGAAGCAACCTTGTCGTAGCCCGCCAACGGAAGAAACTCCTGTGGATTTGGGTGGGAGGCTGACTGGGAGAAATCGCAGCAGGTGCTGCGTTTTCGCCTCCCTGCCCATTTCAAGCCCTCCGCCGCAGGCGTTTCAGGGTTTTTTGGGCACTTCCTTCGGTTCGAAGAGAACGAGCGTGGTGGCGACAATAGGAGGCCGTATTGGTGCGGCCTGAGCGGATCGGGATCTACCTGGTTGTCGCCCTGTTCTGACGACCCGAGTTCACGCGGCTGCGTGCGGGTGCAACGCACTGGAAGGCCATTTTACTTAGAAATGATACTCACTCCACAACTGAAACGTTGGCTCTGGAGACGGGCATTCGGCGTCGTGTAACGTCAGTGTTGCTGTCACTGTTTCTTCCGTACAGTCGCCGCGCGCTTGAAAGTTTTGTTCTCGCAGTTATCTTTGGGTTATCATTCCTGATAGATTGCGTTTTACGTCTTGATATCAAAACACTGGGCAACATTTTAGGCAGCTTCTTTGTGGCCTGGACAAGGATGCTCTTCTGACGACGACATCGGCGCCACGTGGTTCAGGACAGGATAATTTACCTAAAATATGTTTCTGACAAATATTTGGACGCTGGTAACATGAGGTTTTAATGCGAAGGCCGTTAGTTCCAACCTTCGGACGACTTTCAGACTAGGAATTCATCATAACACTGGCATGGAATCCAGGTTTTCTGATAATGTCTAACAAATTTTATTAACGCTTCTGGAGTGGATTCAAAAAGGGGGAAAACGGACGGTCTGTGAGTACTGTATCCGAGTCATCAGAGCTTCAAAGGCAGCAAGACCACAGCACGGCGCCGTATATGAGTATATAGACAATTTCCTTTGTAAGGTAGGAAACGAAATTTCTTGGCTTCCAGGCGACATGTTCGGGTACTTGTACTGTTTTGCACTTTTGCAAGTAATGCACTTCGACTGAACATCCTTTTTGCATCCTGCAAGATAATCGAATAACCTGTCTATATGATACTAAACCTGTTATGAAATATCACCGCACTGACTACTTTCGAGTTTATTCCTTTTGGAGCTTTCTTAGAGATCCTTCAGCTGTGCTTTGCGACGCATTGATTAAAAATTCACAAACTGCTTAATGCGCACCCGTGAGCAGCGGAGTGGTGTTCCGTCGTGTGGCAAATTACGCCCTGCCGGGACCCCCAGGACCGACACTAATGGGTGGTCGCAACTCTAAGGTTACCGTTGTTCAAACAGGTGGCGGGGAGTTGCCATCAACGGATGCGGCAACCCTCAACACCCTTGGCTCCGAGTACGCCAGCTCTAAGTGCCGAACCTCTGGTAGAGTTGCGTGGGACTTTCAGGAGTACTCAATCAACAACAAGGAAAGAAACAGCGACGAAGTTTATCTCGCCGACCGCGACAGTAACAGGGAGCGCGAGAGCCCGACTTCATCTGCAGGTGCAACGTCCACGCGAACCTCAGGCTGTGGCAGCGACAAAAAGATACGCGCTCAGGCCTTCACAGGCAACGGTGAACATCTCGCTTCGCGTCAGACGGCTCCGGCATCACTCGTAGAGACAACAGGAACAGACGCATCACGACCACAGCAGCCAGTCGTGGGGGCAGTTCGCGCCTTCGGTGACACTAATAAGGTCACCACAAGGGGCCCAGTCGGAGCCCAACAACAGTCAACCTCACCGACCGCCGCGTACGGCGACGACTCGTCCATCTCGCCGGACAAACTCAAGCGGCCGGCCTCAGGCATTCCGAAGGACCCCAGGCACAAGCGTAACGGCCGGACCCAAATGTCCCCGCCAGCGCCTGCGGCGGCGGCCCTTGGACAGACCGCCGCGACCCCACCCGGCACAGCTGCTGCAGCTGCTGCCGCGGGCGGCACTGCCGGTGCCGCTGCTTGCATGGGCGCAGCAGCACCAGCCGCAACCGCCGCCGCGGCAGCAGCGGCCGCGACCCCTGCGTCACCAGCTGTGCCGCCCGCGGCCGCCGCCGCCACAGCAGCAGCGACAGGCGGCAGCCCGCAAGCTGCGGCAGCGGCCGCAGGCGCGGCTGCGGACAGGCCGAGCAGTCAGAACCCAGCCAACGCCTCCGTGCAGTGGGTGATTCGGCCAGGACCTCCGATCGAGTCCCACTACAGACTAGGCAAAGTGCTGGGACAGGGCAGCTTTGGTGTGGTGAGTAGATGGCGCGGTTGACGCTGTGGCATAGTACGCCATGTGGCGATGGCGCGGCAGGCGCGCCTTGAGCTGGCAGGGAAGCTAACGATTCTTCGGTCGCCAGTGCCGCTTTCCGGCACCTTCAGAACAGGCCGTAGGGGCCAAGGCGGCGCGGCCAGCACTGCCACACATTTCCGCCACCGCCGTATTGGTCGACTCGACCCATTCGCCTCACCTACCATCGAACAGCTCTCCCAATCGGCCCCGCGGTGCTGTGCTGTGCCGCTGCCTAGCCTCATTTTCCTAGTCCTAGCCAGAGGACGCACCGCAGGGCATCGCAAGGGCTTGTTGTCCACCGGCCACAAAGTGTGCTCACAGCCAGGAATACCCCTGGCACGCATCTCGTCAAATATGATATCGTCTTGATCGGGCATATCGGGTCTGCCATCGCTCGGGTCTCCTCGCCCAAAGACACGCTCGAGGACGGCCGCAAAACGCCACGCGGGTCTCGCGGCACGCGCACACGCGCGCGTACCGACACACACGCGGTTGCCCCAATCCTCGGCCTTACTAGCGACCTTTGTCCATAAAGACAGCATACCAGCGTCCCGACACACACGCCGGGTGCCCGAATTCTCGGCATGCCAGCGACCTGAGAGCGCCCCTTTGCCTTTGCCTTCCCTCTCCGCCAGGTTCGGGCGGCGACCCACATCGCTACGGGCGTCGAGGTCGCGGTCAAGACCATCCGCAAGTCCCAGCTGCGTGCCGCTGACGTGGTGTCCCTGCGGCGGGAGGTGGAGATCCTGCACCACCTGGCGGGACACCCGCACATCAGCCAGCTGCTGGGGGTGTACGAGGAGCCACGTCAGCTGCATCTCGTCATAGAGCTGTACAAGGTGCGGAAAGGATCGGAACGTGGCCGCAACACGGGGTCCGAGGCTCAAAGAATCAACGCCCGCTCACCCACACACACGCACCCACATCGCCTCAGCCACATACGCTGGACTTCGCTTCTCGCGGCTCAGTTATCTTTTACACACGCACCCACTCACCCCCCCCCCCACACACACACACGCACCCATATCTGCACCAAGGGTTGGTCGGGCGGGTTTCCTCTCTAAAGACGCGCACCCACTCACCCCCACGGCCGTCCCGCCCGTGACCCTCGTGGCGGCTACCACAGGGCGGAGACCTGTTCGACGCGATCATCGGCTGCGGCCGCCACACCGAGCGAACCGCCGCGGACGTTATGCGGACGGTGCTGAGCGCGATTGCTTTCTGTCACGCCATGGGGGTGGCGCATCGGGTGAGGGCTGGGGGGAGCGAAGGGGGCGCAGCGAGTGTGGGGTTGAGAGGGGCCGCCCTCTGGACGTGTGCGATTGCATGTGTTTGGTGGCAGGCACAGCAGGAGCGGGCGTGCACTTGGATGTGGGTGTGCGTGTGTAGAGAGGAAACCACCCTAGAATGTGTGTGTGTGTGCGTGTGTTGATCGGCGGGCAGGGCAGGAGTGGGTGCTGTGCAGTGGATGCGTGTGTGTTATCAAGGAGAAAAGCTGAGCCGCGAAAAAGCAGACCCGTGTCCAGCAATGCAACCGACGACTGAGACCGAGACCAGAGTTACCAATATGCGTGTGTGTGTGTGTGTGTGAATCCTTACATATCTGCCGGGCCGACACTGGCCGGGGGCGCTAACCCGCCCCATACGGGAGACCGCCGAAGCACTTTCCCCGGATACGGGGGAAAGGGGCGTAAGGGGCCTCTGTCCCCTCGCTCTCAACCAAGGGCGCGTGCCCGATCCCCGAGGATCGGTGACCGCTGTGCCCCCTCAAGGGATTGGGTGAAGGCCCATCCCGGGCGGTCTGCGCCTCGCAGTCCGCTGTTCAACCTCCTCAAATCCTTGCAGCACCCAGGGCGCGTTTCGGAGGCGCACCCCTGCTTGGTGCGGTAAAACTAGCCTGGTCCCGCGTCCCAACCTAATCGTACTAGCTAGGGTTGCACCCTCCGGCAGGCCTGCCTGCCCAGCTGAGCCAGAGCGAGGCGTCTCGCACGCGTCAGGCCTTGCTGGGTCCGGGTATGCAGTCGGGTGCTCCATGATGGGGCTATGGTTTGCACAAGGCAGCACATCACCACGCAAGCTTCCCTGTCGTACACCCCTTCCCGTCGCAAGCGGCCCTCGCCTACACGTCCCGCTCGCTGCCAACTCCCACTGGTCGGGCCCGACCCTCCTCGGGCACCCACGGATCCCCATCGTGCCCGGAAGTGGGCTTCCCTAGTCCCAATCCCTGTGTGGGCTTCCCTAGTCCCAATCCCTGTGTGTGTGCGTGTGTGTTGATCGGCGGGCAGGGCAGGAGTGGGTGCTGTGCAGTGGATGCGTGTGTGTGCGCTTTGGATGCGTGCGTGTGTATGTTTTGGGGTGGGTAAGTGAAGTATGCGTTTGGGATGGCTGTGTGCGTGTTGTTACAAAGAGTTACCCGACCCGATCCGGGCAACACGGGGGGCACAACACGGGGTCGCCAAACCACCTCAATCGCGCACCGCCGCTTGCCGCCGTGCTCGACATACCGTCACCGACGACCCGCGGGGTCCCCTGAAACACCATTTACATCACTCCACTGCGGCCCCCCAGGACATCAAACCCGAGAACTTTATGCTCACTGCTGAGCTGCCCAAGGACTTCGTGGACAAGCACGCGGCGGCGGCGGCGGCGGCGGGGCAGCAGAAGAGCTCGGGCGGCACGTCGGCGCGCCAGATCCCCCTCGCGGCGCCGCTGGTGGGCATCGGCGCCCGTCTCAAGTTGATAGATTTCGGTCTGTCGGCCTTCTGCACGGGTAGGGTAGGGTAGGGTAGGGTAGGGTAGGGTAGGGTAGGGTAGGGTAGGCGCCACCGGGCCGCGCACGTGGGCGACGGTCCCCGCGGGCGACGGGCACGGCTGGGGCAGGGTGCGTCAAGATGTGCCGTACGGTACGGCGCGGTGCGGTTGTGCGGATCATCCGATTGGGCGAGGCCGATTACCAGGGGTGTGTGGGACTTGTGCGCGCGGGTGGGGTGGGGGGGCCCATCGGGGCGCCCTCCGGGGGGTGGCAAGTTGCGATCGTGTCGGCTGCACCACACCGGGCAGGCAGCGGCTCAGCGTTCCCAGGGCCGGAAGGCGGCCGGAACGGGGGGAAAGGGTAAACAGACAGGATTCCGCAGTCTTTATTGACAAAGAGGAAGCACACGTACCTTCGCCAAAGACACAGAAAACGTGTAGGGGCGCGGGGTGTCGGTCTGTCTGTACCCAGGTGTTTCAAGTGGTTTCGGTCCAACAACGGTAAAGTCGGGTTGGCGGCTTGGCCACCTAGGGTCGCCCGCCGGGGCCTGGGGGGAGAAAAACCCTAGCGTCCGCGCACATGCCGGGTGGGCCCCCGTGGTGGCTTCACCCCGAGCAGCAGCGCCCCCGGGGGCACCCTCTTGGGCCCCCGCACACAAACTCGGCACCATGCGCACATGCCGTACCTGCCGTACAGATGACACGCCGCTCACGGAGATCGTGGGTACGTCGTACTACGTGGCGCCGGAGGTGTTGGAGGGTCGCTACAGCCTGGCCGCGGACGTGTGGTCGGCGGGCGTCATCTTGCACATAATGCTGGTAAGGCCCTTGGAGGAGGGGCGCTGGGGATGAAGCCAGCGGCTACAGCGGGGTCGGCTACAGCCGTGACTGAGGCGGAGGCAGTAGCATCTACTTACCGTATATGTGGTTGGTTGGGGGGGATAGTTCGGGGCTGTAGCCGACGGGGTTGTGAGGGGCTGTGCGGTATCAAGGCACCACGGACCCCTCCACGTGACCGTTAGTCGTACCGCTGGTCAGGTGATGCCGTACCAGCGGTCAGGTTATCACCCAGGGACCCGGAAGATGCGTCTGTTGCGGCGATTGTGTGACCGATCCGTTACGATCCGTTACGATCCGTTAGGATCCGTTACGATCCGTTAACGTTCCGTTACGACCCGTTAACGCTCCGTTCCGGCCCATCCGTTACGGCGATTGTGTGACCGTGGCTGGAGAGAGTGTGACGAAGAAGATAGGTAGGAAGCAGATGACAGCGCCCGCTGAACGAACAACAGCACACTGCCTCACCCCCTCCTCCGGGATCCTCCCCCTCGTCTCCCTGACCCGCTGGGTGTGTGTCTGGGCTGTCCGATTTTCCACCACCCCCACCCCCCCCGCCGCGCTCTGCCGTACAGACCGGCTACGCGCCCTTCGACGGAAAGGACGACCGGGAGATCCTGAGGGCTGTACGGCGGGTGAGTTGGATCGCGCCGTACTGTACGGATCCTCGGTTTCTCGGACTTGTGAGCAGCTCGCGGACCGTGCACCTTCCGTGACGCGAGATGGATCCGGCCCTTCCGGGGCAGCATCATCAGAGGCAGCATCCAGCAGGGACGCAGTGATGGGCACTTCACTGGTACCGTGTATGGCATGTCCATTCCACCACCACCACTGCTGCTGCCGCTGTGCGCACCTGCTGCGTCGCGAACTCCGGGTCTTGCCGCTGGCTGCCGGCTCCCCTGCCTGCCCACTGGCTGCCGGCTCCCCTGCCTGCCCGCTGGCTGCCGGCTCCCCTGCCTGCCCGCTGGCTGCCGGCTCCCCTGCCTGCCCGCTGGCTGCCGGCTCCCCTGCCTGCCCGCTGGCTGCCGGCTCCCCTGCCTGCCCGCTGGCTGCCGGCTCCCCTGCCTGCCCACTGGCTGCCGGCTCCCCTGCCTGCCCGCTGGCTGCCGGCTCCCCTGCCTGCCCGCTGGCTGCCGGCTCCCCTGCCTGCCCGCTGGCTGCCGGCTCCCCTGCCTGCCCGCTGGCTGCCGGCTCCCCTGCCTGCCCGCTGGCTGCCGGCTCCCCTGCCTGCCCGCTGGCTGCCGGCTCCCCTGCCTGCCCGCTGGCTGCCGGCTCCCCTGCCTGCCCGCTGGCTGCCGGCTCCCCTGCCTGCCCGCTGGCTGCCGGCTCCCCTGCCTGCCCGCTGGCTGCCGGCTCCCCTGCCTGCCCGCTGGCTGCCGGCTCCCCTGCCTGCCCGCTGGCTGCCGGCTCCCCTGCCTGCCCGCTGGCTGCCGGCTCCCCTGCCTGCCCGCTGGCTGCCGGCTCCCCTGCCTGCCCGCTGGCTGCCGCTCCCCTGCCTGCCCGCTGGCTGCCGGCTCCCCTGCCTGCCCGCTGGCTGCCGGCTCCCCTGCCTGCCCACTGGCTGCCGGCTCCCCTGCCTGCCCGCTGGCTGCCGGCTCCCCTGCCTGCCCGCCGCGACCGTCGCGACCGCCGCCACCGCCTGTGCCGTCCGTACCATCCACGTGACCTTCCCCCGCAGGGCAAGCTCGACCTGACCGTCGACCCGGTATGGACGAGCATCAGCTCCGAAGCCTCTGCCGTACTGCTGGCCATGTTGGAACGGGACCCTAAGAAGCGGTGAGGCCGTCCGTCCCTCCCTCGCCCCCCAACTGCGGGGATCTGATCTTGGGTGGGTCCGACCAGGGCCCGCGAACACCTCTGCTCGGCCTCTGGCGGGTTGCGTACCCTCCCGAGTCGAACCGTCGCTCTGGCAGCAGCGCAGTTTGGGTAATGTGTAACATTTTCCTATACCCTCCCTACCCGCACGGGTTTTCGGGTCTGGCTTTTTTAATCAAAACTTGAACCTACAGCACATGGCTACCCTCGTAATGTTCGTCGTCTGATTGTGGGTGGGGCAACGTGGTCAAAAGCGTCGTTTGTCCCCTCCCACGGCAGACGTTGACCGGAACCCATCACCCATCCACGCACGGCCCCACCCGCTTATGCGCCCGCAAACCGCCATGTCCCCCCTCCCAGTCGAGTCTTTACCGGATGCCGGTATTCGCTCTGGCAGCAGCGCAGTTTGAAAATGTCTATCAATTTCCTGTACCACCTCCCTGCCCCCCGCGAACAGAGCCACAGCGGATCAGGTTCTGTCGATGCCCTGGCTGGGCCGCACCGCCGACGCCTGCGAGGCGCCGTCGGTGCCGCTGCCCGGCGTGGTTTCGGATCGCCTGAGCCGCTTCGCCCGCCTGAGCTCCTTCGCTAAGGAGGCTCGGCGCGTGGTGGCGGGCCTTATGCGACCCGAGGAGGTGGCGGGTCTCGTGGCGCAGTTCCAGGGGCTGGATGCGGACCGCGACGGGCGGATCAGTCTGTCGGAGCTGCGGGAGGGGTTGGCCCGCGCGATGCAGCTGCGGGGCGGCGGCGGCAGCGTGCCAGGCGGCAGCATGCCAGGCGGCGGCGGCGGCGGTGGCGGCGCGCCGGCGCGGCCGCTGAGTGAGGATCAGCTCCGGGAGCTGCTGCGGAGGTACGTTGCAGTGCGGCCTAGAGATACGGCAGAGCATGGTTTGGGGTCGGGTGTCGTACCAGCCGTGTGGGAACCCGCGTGACCGGTTTTGGGGTGAGCGGTGTGGGCCCCCGGGTTTAACATGGCGGGCATCGACCAGCCGGCTGGCGGCCCGGCCCGGCAGCTGTAGCACCGACGAGGGATGGGGAAGCTCTAGGGCACACCCAGGACGCCGATATTCATTGTGTATTCATTGGCGGCGGCGGCGGCGGTGCAGGTCGGATCTCAACGGCGACGGACTATTGGACGAGTCGGAGTTCCTGGCGGCGGCGCTGCCGGCGGCTGCGCTGGCCCGCCAGATGGCGGCGGGCGCGGGCGCGTCACGGCCCGCCAGCAGCGCCAGCCGTCGAGAGCCGAGCGCCATCTGCGCCGCCTTCAAGCACTTCGACGTCGATGGGTCGGGCTACATCACGGCCGACGAGCTGCGGGCGGCGCTGGCGGCGCACGCCTCCGCGGGCAAGGGCCTCGATGTCGAGGTGCGAATGGCGGGCGGGCGCGGGTACGGCAATGCCGATGCGGTGGGCTGCCTCGCTGGGCCCTGCAGTGCCGTACAGAGCACGTGTCCCGGTCCTGAAGTGCCGTACAGGGCCTCTGCGCCCACATCTTCGCTCGTCACCCTCGTCGCCCCGCGGCACGCCTCTCTCTCGGTGTCCAAGACGGTGTTGGGGCATCTCTGTGGAAGTTAAGCCCGGGGTTCCTTATGTGAAGGCCGTGTACGGAGTGTACGATACCTTTGACCTACGGTGTACGGTTCACGACTGATTGCGCTGAGCGTCTCTCGTTGACCTGCCGCCGCCGCCGCCGCCGCCGTCGGCAATGCCCGGCGTACACCCGCCGCCGCCTGGTCCTGCAGGCGCTGCTCTCCCGCCACGACCGAGACGCGGATGGCCGCATCAGCTACCCCGAGTTTGTCGACATGCTCGTCCAAGACGTTGACGACGATGACGACGACGGCGACGAGTTTGCGCTCTTCGATCCGCCGCGTCAAAGCACCCGTCCACCGCAGCGGCAGCAGCAGCCGTCGCCGCCGCCGCCGCCGCCGGCTGCCGCGGCGGCACCCAGCCAACGGCCCGGCAGCAGCGTCAGATTTAATGTGAGTACTAGCGGCGGCGGCGGCGCCGCGGCGGCGGCGGCGCCGCCTGCGGCCCCCGCGTACGGCACCTGTCGATCGGCCCGGCGGCAGGGAAGCATGACGGCATGGGAGGGCGGCGTCAGCGGTGGCGGCGCTGCCGCCGCCGCGGCGGCCGCCGTCGCGGCCGCCGCCGACGCGACAGCGGCGGCGGGCATGGGCCGTGGGCCGTCGAGGGCCGTCAGTCGAAGCTCGACGGTCGCGGCGCAGATGCCCAGCGGCCACATGTCCCCCTTGGAGTGGTCGGACGAGTGCCTGGACAGCGAGTCCGACGCGGCGGCGGGCTCATCGCCCATCACTCCGGCCGCCGATGCCGTACTTCTCGTCGCGTCGAGTCGCACCGTGGATTCGATGACGGGTTCGATGGCGGCGGCGGCGGCGCCGGGTGGGTACGCCCGCGTGCCGTCGCGCCTGTCGCAGCCGCAACTGCTTCACCCGACTGCCCCGCCCCCACGGCTGACCTCCCGTTGCGCCAGCGGCGGCGGCGGCGGCGGCAACAACAGCCGCTCTGCCGCGGGCGGCGTTAGCCCGACGTCCGTCGATAACGCCGAGCTTTGCAGCAGCCCGTTGCGCCGTCTGGACGAGATGCCGGACGCCGTGTTGTACGACACAAAGCCCTTCGGTGGTGGCGGCGGCGGCGCCGCTGCCGCCGCCGCCGCAGCCCCGGGATCGCCCGGGGGGCGCCTGGGCTTTCGCGCGCCGCCGCCGCCACGGCTGCAGCTGCCGGCGCAGCCGGCAGCGGACATGCGCTGCCGCCGCCACTCCGCCGGCGGTACCATCCCGGACGGTCGTACCTTGCTGAGCGCCACCGCCGCAGCCGCCGCCGCCGCCGCACCCACGTCCGCGGACGGCGGCATTGCCGGCAGCAGCGCTGGCGGCGGAAGCCCGATGCTGACGCGGGTCGACTCCCGGGCGCTGCCGGCGGCGGCATCCCGCCGTAACCCCGGCAGCCGTGGTACGACACAGCCCGGCACCCCAACCGACCCGGCGGGTCACGGGTGCGCCCTGGCCGACTTGCAGTCGCCGGCTCGAATGGTTGCCGTCGGCGGCGCCGTCGGCGGCGGCGCCGCCAGCGTGCCTTGCAGCCCGTCCGCCGCGGCGGCGGCGGCGGCCGGGCAGCGGGTGAGCTACACCCGTCTGAGCACGGGCATGTCTCAACCGCCAGCGGCGGCGGCGGCGCAGCCGCCGCCGCCGCAGCTGTATCAACGTCCGCCTGCGGTCCAGGTTCAAGGGCTGCTGCCGTCCCTACAGACGATGCCCGCTGGCGCGATGCCGCCACTAGATCGGTTGACGGAGCGGGCTTCAGCCCCGCAAACCTCCGTGGGATGGCCGATGTCACCCGGCGGCGGCGGCGGCGGCGGCGGCGCTGCCGCCGTCCCGCGGCCGAGTCGTGTCTCCGTCACTGGCATGATTTCCGCACGGAATCCGGCGCCGTGGCCCGGCGGTGCCGCGCCAGCGGGCGCCGCCGTCGCCGCCGCCGCAACAGGTCCGCCGCCGGCGGGCATCAGCGCCGTGACCGCCGCCGCCGCCGCCAATCTGCGGCCGGCGCCGCCGTCGGAGCCGCTGCCTGTGCTCCACACCATGGGCATGCGCAGCAGGCGCCAGAGCACGGGCAGCCCGGCCGCGTGGCCTCAGATGCTCACGCCCGCCGGCGCCGTCGCCTCGCCGCCCGTGAGTGCCTTGTACCCGACCCAGCCGCATCCTCAGGCGCACCAGCACCTGCAGCACTGCCACAGCTACAGCCGCAGTAGCCACGGCGCAGTTGGCGGCGGCGTCGTCGGCAGCAATGCGCTGTCGCCTCGCGTGCCGGCGGCGGCGGCGGCGGCGACGGCGGCGGCGGACTGGAGCGGCGGCGGTCCGGCCGTGGCGGGCCGGCGCAGCCGCCGGGCGACGCAACCTGGTGTCGTACAGGCGCCGCCGATGATGCACGTCGGCGGCGACGAGCTCATCCTGACGTCACGTGTCAGTGTGGATCTGGATGCCGTCGTCGCCGGCGCCGCCTCCTCCTCCGCCGCCGCCGGGCGTGGAGGTACGGCAATGTTCTGCAGCGAGGAGGACATTATGAGCCTCGGCCACGCGCTGCCACCGGGCGCCACAGGGGCAGGTCTCGGAGCGCTGCCGTACAGGCCCCTTATGACGAGCATGTCCGGACGCCTCCTGTGAATATCTGGTCCATCGTCTGTCGTACTGTATCCGTATCTTCTCCGGCCTACCTACTGTCAAGATACAACTGCGGGCCTGGTACGTACGGCATCAGGCCTGGGGCGGCAACGGAACAGTGATGTTTCGCGGCGCCGTCGGCGGTGCAAGCCAGTCATGCCGGGGGGGCTGTGAGGTGCATCTGATCTCTTTGGTGTTTATGGACGGATGGCGGCAGGGCTGGGAAGGTTCACGCAGGAGGAGATATTGTACATAGCCTTGAATAGATACCCCTCTAAAACCCCTAAAACCCCGTACGTGCTGCCGTGCGACCCAAGTCTGCAGCATGCGCACCTTCGAGCGAAGTGGGGCGGGTTACGGTTGCAGCGTGTGGTCACCGTACATCTGCTGTACATCGTACGGCATGCCGGAAGCGCGCAAACGCCTGTGCTTGGGCACACAGCTGCCGAACCCTTGCGAGTGTCGTACGTCTTGTGTTGTGCGCCGGGCGGGCGGGCGGGCGGGCGGGCGGGCGGGCGGGTGGGCGCGCGGCCGCTGTCCAGCTCTGCCGCAGCGTCCGTCTGCGGGATTCGGGTTTCGACTGCGTTTGGACTGGGCAAGGCTGGGTTGGTCGCGCCTGGGTTGTTCAGTGCGCCCCTCGACAGCTGCAGTTTTTGCGCGAGTGTTCAGTGATGAAATCCGCCCTTGCCAACCCTCTGTGTGTGTAAAAGAGGACTGAGCCGCGAGAAGCGAAGTCCAGCGTATCAGGCGGTGTAGGGGTGTGTGTGTGTGTGTGTGTGTGTGTGTGTGTGTGTGTGTGTGTGTTTTTGGGGAAGCAAACCACCCGTGCGCCCGTGTGCGCGTGTACGTCTGTGTGTACGTCTTTGTACGGCGGTCCCGCGATGCGCGCACCCGCGTCATGTCGGGCGGGTCTGTCCTCACATTTGACGTTTACGTCACGACGTCTTTTGATCCCCCTCGGCTGGCGCGCCCTGACTTTTCTGATTGAAGTCATCTTCAGGAGATCTTGCTAGGGGTAGAACTGCTGACTTGCTTCGAGACCGATTCGCGCACCCGCGTCGATCAAACTTGTGTGTGTCGCCCAGTGCTGCGCAACCCACCACGCGTCGTGCTACGAGCAGCGTCTCGTTCCAGGCTAGGTGTGCATGTCCCCGGGGAAAGGCAGAGGTAGAGCGGCGGCGGGGGGCCTGTGGGAGGCAGGAAGGCAGGAGGCAGGGAGGGAGGAAAGCGGTGTTGCGTCCGAGCCTCGTCCAGGCCGTGTGGGGTTCTCCGCTCCGCGGCCTGCCTTTCAAACCTCTCAGGCAGCCCACCGACACCGTCACCGACACCGACACCGTCACCGTCACCGTCATCGACACGGAGATGGTGGTGCGGCCGCTGGATGTGCTCTGGGGTTTCCTTTGCTTCGGCGTCGGCGGGAAGTGTACGGGAAGTGTACGGCACGTCTGCTTGCGGCAGCTGACGTTTGGGGTTTGGGTAGTGAGCAGGCCGTCAGCGGTTGCGGTTGCGGAGTTGCTGTTGTTGTTTTGGATGCGGTGGTGGTGGTGGTGGCGATGATAAGGGTGGTCGCTGGTCGGGTGACGGTGGTGCTGGCTGCAGACCGTATACTGGGTCGTGGAGCCCGTAATGCTGCTGCTGCTGCTGCTGCTGCTGCTGCTGCTGCTGCTGCTGCTGCTGCTGCTGCTGCTGCTGCTGCTGCTGCTGCTGCTGCTGCTGTTGCTGCTGGTGCTGCACAGGGTGTTGTCGTCTCCTGGAGTCATGGTGCGTGGGTGTGGTGCGTAGAATGGGACGTGGCCGGTGGGTGGGGTAGCCCTCGGGGCCATGACTCCACGTCTTTTCCCTCAAAGCCGTCTCACATCACACGGATCAGGGAGAAACGGTGCTGGGCGGGTTGGAGCACGCTCGGGGCCGCCGGGCGACGCGGACCCGGATCGTCGCAAGATGTACCCCCGAGGTACAACAGCAGCGCGGCCGCTGGTGTTTGGGTGTGCCTCGTTTCCTGCAGCCGTACACATGTACGGCTGCTGTTGTGTACGGCTGCTGTGATCGTGATCCGCGTGTTTTCGGGGCCACCTCGCGAGTCCCCGCCCGGCAAGGATGACCACGCACCTGGAGCGGTGGCGTCCCGTACCGGCGGATGTATCTCGAGGGAGGGAGGGAGGGAGGGAGGGAGGTTGGGTTCCCGAGGGCTTGGGCCCCTACTTAATCGTGACCTGGGGGTCCGCGTGGCCCCGGGTCAACCCTTGCAGGATGCCGGTGACCTTGTCTGGTACAATTGTACGTTGTACAGTTTGAGAAAGCCACGGCAGTAGAGCCGATGCGCGGGAAGAGGCGGTTGCGGCTGCGGACCGCTCATCACTGGGATTGGTCACCTGGTGTGTATGTGTGTGTGTGTTCAACCCCGTATGTGATTGTTTAATAGCAACCCGTGTGTGTGTATGTGTGTGTGTGTTAGGGGCCACACCCTGAGATTTGGGTGTCGTAACATTGGGAGGGCGGATCTGGTTGGGATCCCGTTCGGACCTTGTTCGGATCCCACCCGGATCTTGTTCGGATTCCGTTCGATCTTGTTCGGATCCCGCTTGGATCTTGTTCGGATCCCGTTTGGATCTTGTTTGGATCTCTCTAGCGATGAGCGACGGTAATAATGTGCCCAGTTGACTTGCGGGCGGTATAATGGTCAGCCTCTCGACAAATAACGAGCTCCTTCACCGAGCGCGGCGGGCCACTGCACGACGCGTGCGCCGCCCACATAGCACCTGCCACTTGGAGTGTGAAGCAGTACGGCCATAATGCGGTACGACAATTCTGTGATCCGGCAATCCTGTCGTACGGGATGATAATCTACCGCAGCCCCTGCCGCCTCAGTGCCGCTATGGTGAGTCCCGCGCGGGCTGCTATACCGCGTCCACATACTCTTCTTTGCCCTAGCCCTACGGGGCTAGGGCCATGATGCCTTTCTCGGCGCCTCGGCTGATGCGCTGTGGTGTGCGGCAGTAGGGCCTCTGCGGTTCCTGGTTGCATCAGGGGTCGGCGCGTCGGCTGGGTGTGCGGCAGGAATGGAGAAAGCCAACGAGCCGTTCGGGCAGGCATGCATCTTTCCTTCCCGGGGACAGCACCCAAACCATCCAAGCGGGGGCGTGATCTCAACAGAAATAATGGTGCATGGAGGGCGGAATAGCGGGTCGCGAAGGCGGACATTGGCTGCTGCCTTTCCGGTGCTGATGGTTTTAGCGCGTCTGGAATCTCATCGGTCGTCATTCCCCGCCCAACACGGCGGTTGGTGGTTGGTGGTTGGTGGGGCGCTACGCAGCGCGGCTGGAATCTCATCGACCGGCATTAAATTTGGCTAATTTGCGTTTTTTCCAATGTCTTAACTACGAGGCCGTGGCAGCCGGAGCGCAATCGCGCCGGGACACGGCAAACATTTGTGGGCCCCTGCGTCAAGGGACTTCTAGCTGTCACTGCAGGCTCGAATTGTGTTGCTTGGGCTTGGGAGAGGACATCCCGCTTGCGTTGGGGACGATAGGTTGGGAGGTCGTGGAGGTACCGTAGTTGGCGATTCGTGGTTGGTGGGGCGGCTGAGATGTTGTTCCGGTCGTTTCGGAGCTTTGGGACTTTTCCCATGCACCCACACGGTCTGGATTTCCCGCTTCGGGGGCGGGCTGTGTTTGATTTGTGTGGGCTACGAAGATTGCAGCCGGTGGGTGGTTGCGCCAGTGCGCGAGAATTTCACTGCTTGGGGAGGAGGGCGGAGGGGTGAGGGCGGAAAGGGGCGGGCAGGATGGACGACCGGCCGCGGGCTTGCAGCTGTCGAGCGCCCTGGGACGGATGGATGGATGGCCCTAGCAGCGCCCTAGCAGCGGGTGGCCTTGAATCAGTAAGAACGCTAGGTGGAGGAACAGGTGGTGGTGAAGGTGGGGGCTTCAGCGAGGTGGCGCGCACTTGGCGGAGGGACATCCCGCGGCACCCTGAGCACAGCAGCTTCGTGTGAGGGCCGGCCACCGCAATCCGTCCGGTGTGTGCGCGCGCAGCTCGTTGGGCCCGGTGGGATGGGGGCCCGGTGGGATGGGTCCGGTAGGAGTGACGCCCCCTTGGTTGGTTGGTTCGCAGCAGTTTTAAAACTACCCCCCATTGACTATCTAACTGCAACTAGCGGTGCCGTCACTCGCCCGCAGACGTGCCCCCTGCGCCTCCCTCCGTCTGCGGCTGTCAGCATGTGTGGCGTGTACTGTGTTTCGGAGGATGTGGGGGTCGGCAAGAGGCCGTCTGTGTGTTCTTTTGTGTGCGTATAAGAAAAGTGTGTGTGTGTGTGTTTAAAAAAACCCGCGCGACCGTGTGTATGTGTGTGTGTGTGTGTGGATCAGCTATGAGACGTCTGCGGTCCCCGTGCGGCTTACCCCTGCCGGATCCTGCTTATCCCTGCCGGATCCTGCGGCACACGGCCTTGACGACGAATTCTCCAGGGTGGGTGTCAGCCTCTCAACGAGGTACCGTATGTGTTAAGGCGTCGAGATGGCGGGTGATGGCGTGTCGGGGAGGAGGTCTCTCCATGCCTTGCACCGCATGTGGACGACACACGCGTCGTGCGGGTTCGATTTCGCTGTAGACTGATGTGTAGAAGAAAAACTGAGCCGCGAGGCTTGGTGTATGTGTTCTTCTGTGTTCTTTGTGCGGCGCTGGGGTGACACGTAGGGTGGCCCGCATCCGGCGCCCCAAACCCGGATCGTGTTGTACGACATTGTACTGCGCTGCGGATGTTGTACGACGGCGGCGCTGAGAAGGTTGCGGGATCCGTGAAGAGGCCGAGGGCATGGCTTTGACCGAATGTTTGTCGTGTTTAATCTTGGCCGTTGCGTGGCAGTGCCGGGTGATGTTAATAACCTGTTTCGCACTTGTCGTTTGAAACCGTGGTGGTGTTTAGGGCCTGTTAGAGCGTGTCGACTGGCCCTCTTCATCGCAAGATGGATGGTCTTGACCCCCCTCGCGTAAACGTACAGGGTCGTGCAAGTGCAGGGGCAGGGCCAGGGCCCTCCGCGGTTGCTGTCGTCGGTCCCGCAGGGGCAAGTGGCGGGTCATGCCATCATCCTCAGTGCTTCCACCGATTGTTGTAGGTCGGCCTGGCTTACGAATTGCGTCACATGCGGCACAACCGCCCTGCGTGGCCTGCCACGTCTTATGCGGGCTGAAACGAATGCTGCCGCCTGCCTGGAATGTGCGGTCCACCAACGCAAGGGAGGTGTTGTGCCCTACTTATGGCGGCGAAATTCTATCGCCCTGCTGAAGGATGATGGAGCAAGCTCTCAACGATTAAGCCGTACGGCAGGCGACTCTCACGAGTAGGTTTGAAGCTCTGCTCGGAAGCAGGAATCAGGTCTACACTGCATGGCTGTTGTGTGGAGATGGCGAAACAGTTCTTCACGCCATCGCAACAGTTTGCAGGGTGACCCTGTTAAAGTCACCATTGGCCGAGATGCTGCATTGTGTCGCCACCATCGCTGTCCTAAAGTAAGCAAGGCGCTTGGGAAACCCTTCAGCGTTCATGGTTTGCTTGTTTTGGGATTTTGGTGCCGGTACGGCCCCCTTCCGTCCTCGCGTCTTCACAAGTTCACATAAAGAACAAAGGCACATTCTTATCAATATATATACCAATATTATAAGGGCATTCATTCCTCCTCAGCGCAGTTAAGCATCTTCACGAGCAACCTCGGAGAAGTTCGCGAGAGAAACTTCTATCGGTTATAAGTTTATATCCTCATTGTACAATTGTTACTGTGTCATCAGCTGTTGTGCCAACAGGATGCCGTCAAGCGGTCGGATTTAGGGTTGAAGTAGGAGAACTAGGCACCTCTCCACGGTGGTGGATTCAATACAATGCAGGTTTCTCTGAACGTGTATGATGTGAGACCATTTGTAATATAGCTTGTTCCCCGCAAAGAAGCTTAAGCCGGGTGCACTAATTCCAGCACCTCGCCTTTCAGGTGACCAACACAACGAACGAAAACACAAATGTTATGATAACTCGCCTAAACAATATTACACGTGAGCTCAGTCTTGGAGGCGTGGTAAGTCGGAGACGTGTGGCACAACAGGCCTTTCCACTGCCGTGTTTCGTGCTTGCCAATTACCACGCACTTGCCAATCCAAATCACATCCATGTCCGTCCAATTGATATTGCAACAAGGTACAGCCTGAGCTTTCCTGGAATTCGACCACGCTCCCCCTCCGCCGCGGTGCTCCTCTCCGCCGTAGTTTCATGGCGCGATCCAAATCGAAGACGCGGAGTGGAGTTTTGGGTACTGCGATATTGGCACCGGCGTGTACTGCTGCCGGGCTCGCAGCAACAGCCTTTACACGTTCAGGTGCGGGGTTGGCCCCAAGATGGTTTGCATTCGGGTCCGAGGGTTCTCGAGCAGAGATGGGTTTGTGGCGATCATCAATGTGCGCCCCGAGCAGTTGCTGATTTGGGTTTGACGTGTCCTGCCCACATTACCATCGCAGGGAGCACATCGAGCTTGGGGAAACTCACAAGACCAAACAGGAGGTGGGCGATCGCGCTCCGGACAGTTGCTTGGCAGTTGCAAAGCGCTGGTGCAGTAAGCGTGGCGTCACGGCGACCAACCACGTCTCGTACGGCAGCACCTCGTACGGCAGCACGCCGTGTGGCCCTTCACGTCTTTGTCGTAATCGTAGTCCTCAATCAGGTGACCTGCAACTGTGACACAGCCCCTATCCCTACCCCTATCCCTATCTCTACCCACCCACCACACGCCCCCTGACACGGACGCTCGACTCCCTGCTCCCGCGCCGTACACACGTACAGATTCGTGAAATCTTGAGCCGCTTTAAGCGCACCTGGCCCGGCAACTCGTACGATCTTCTCAAGCGGAATTGCTGCCACTTCTGTGAGGAGCTGTGCGTCGCCCTTGACGTTCCCAAGCCCCCAGGTGTGGTGTTTGGGATGTACGGCACAAGTTTGCTAACAGGGGATGGTGAACCGGAGGTCCCTGCCCCGCGTGTGCGTGACGCGTGCTTTGTGGTGTTGGTGGTGATGCGGCGGATGGGTGGGGTCGGGCGCGGACAAGTCGTTGATGCAGCAACCGCAGCGGTAGCAGCGAGCGCAGCAGCAGAGGCCGGAACGGAAGCATCACTTCCCAACCCCTGCCCTAACCCCGACCCAAGGTCTTCAACTTCGGGCTCCACCCTATCAACCACCACCACATCAACCACCACTTAAAAGCTGTCGGAAACTCCTGACTCTTCGTGGGGCGATTGCGCGGTTGGGCAGTGGGCTAAGTGGCTGGCCGCAGGGCCGCGAGGTGTCCGATGGCCTACATGGGGCGATGGGGCCCCCGGCTTGGGGGTCAAAAGGAGTGATGAGAGCGGACGGTCCCAAATGGGGACATGGTCGCTCGCCCAGGATCAACGCGTCTTGTGCAGATGACTTCGCGACGGGACAGGAAGGGACATCTCCAGCCCTCTGTTGGAACGTCGAGCCAGAGGTCTTCTGAGGGTGGGAGGCCAGCTGGACTTCGCGGGGACTGTGGCGGCGACGTTGGCGGTTGCAAAGCGATGCGCTGCACTTGTGGGTGTGCGGGTGTTGCCGCTGGTGACGGTTGATGCCGGCTGGTGACGGTTGGTGTCGGTTGGCATGCTGGGGTGGCGCCGTTGACAGCTTCCGGCGGTTACGTGCGGTGCGCTGCGCGTCACCACGCGACCCCGTGACGCCGCATCGCCAGGGCTGCCGAGGGGTTTTGGAGATGTGACCCTTCGGGGGGAGCTGGAGTGAGCTTCGCGAGGACAACCCACCCGACCCAAATTTGGACAGTGTGTGTGCAGGCAGAACAGGAGTGCGTGACATGCGAGGGGCCAAGTGGCGCCCAATATTGCCCGTATGCGCATATAATATACCCATTGCCCGACCCGTGTGTGTGTGTACACTTTGTGTGTGGACACTGTATTTTCGATTCAGGACAGCATGTCAACGTTACAGGGTTAGCATTACGTTTCCCGCAGTGCCCCGTTACCCATGAAATCGCCGCTTGCTGTTCCTTGTCGCCCGGCAGCCTGGCTGAACCGCTTCGCGGCGGGCGCTGATGCCACCGTCAAATTCACCAACGACGCGCAGGCGTTGGTGGGTAGCTGGGGGCTGGGATGGGTCGGAGGGTGCACGGGGTGCTCCGTGCAGGGGTGTGTCGTGGCAAGTTTAGGACTTACCCCATGGCAAAACCTGGGGTGGTGCTCCGTGCAGGGGTTTGTCATGGCAGTCCTGGGATTGATTTTAGTAGGATTTACCCCATGGCAAACCTGGGGTGTTCTGGATAAGGGTGTGCCATGGCAGGCCTGGAGCCGCTGCGGTGTCAAATGGTAGACCCAGAGATAGATGGACCCCGAGGCATGCGGTGTGCGGTCCCTGAGGGCCAGGGCCAGGGTCAGGGGACCACATTCGGCCCCGGCGTGTGCGGCCCACACCCACACCCACACCCACACCACATTCACACCCACACCCACACCCACATCCGCACCCACACCCACACCCACACCCACACCCTCATTCCCTCGCTTCTCGCGGCTCAGTTATCTTTTACACCCTCATCCACACCCACACAAGGCACGACAGCGCTGCGCGGCCCCCCGCCGCGGCTCCATCCCGGCACACAAGTCGGCCGGCAGCCACCGCCTCGCCTCTCCCATGCCCCATCACCACGCCTCTCCCGTCCCCCCTCTTCCATCCCCCGCCACCACGCCGCTGCCGTCGCTTTCCTCTTTCCTCTTCCCTACACCCCGCGCCTCCGTCCCTGTTTTGCCGTGATCTCTCGTCACGCGCCACCAGGCCAAGCGAGTGAGCTCCAACCTCTCCATCACCGCTCAACAGAGCGCCAGCTGGTTCCGGGACGTCTCGTCCCGCGTGATGTCCCAGATATCGCAGTCGTCGTCGTCGTTCGGAGCTGGGGGCGGCAGCGCGCCGGAGTCCTCCGCCGACGACGACGGCAGCGACGACACGCCCCACGCGAGCCCGCTGTACGGCAGGTCGGTGTCGCCCACTAACTGCTGCAGCAGCAGCGAGCGGTCTGTTGCTGTACGGCAGCCAGCCTTCAGCGGCAGCACAGGCCGCCTGACAAGCCGGCTGCGGCCGTTCAGCGCACAGCCTGGCGGCGGCGGCGCCGGCGCCGGCGGCGGCGCCGGCGGCAGCGGCCTACCGGCGTCGACGCCGGCATCGAGCGGGGATCTGGCGGCGGCGGCGCAGCAGCAGCAGCAGCAGAACGGCCGCGGCGGGGCGCGCGCGGCGTCGCCGTCGCCGTCGGGCGCCAAGCCGGAGCAGTCCCTGGCATCGGCGCTGAAGCAGAAGTGGCAGGAGCTGGAGGCGGCGGCGGCGACGGAGGGCACCAAGCAGTTCCTGGTGGGTACACAGCTCCGGGGCGCAGGGGGCCCGACCGAGGGTCCTTGAAACCCGACGTTCGGGTTCTATCTAAAACCCGTACAGTCGATTTCATCGGACATTTGCCCTGGCAGCAACGCAGCCTACCAATATGTCTACCAGTTTCCTACGTCCCCCTCGTACCGCCATTGGGAACCTCCTGGGCCTTATCATGTCCAGGCGCGGCGGACCGGTAGTCCTTTCGGTCCGCCGGCGGGTACGGTATCCGCTGCGGGGTCTCACATGTACGGCACCGGGTGCCCGGTACGGCAGTGCTGACCTGCTGGCCTCCTGGGCCCCTCACTTTGGCACTCCCACACACCATTGGAGTTCCGACATGTCGCACGGACGACTTGCGCGCCCGCTCAGGACGACGCATTCCCTAAATACACCTGAGGAGACCTGCTCCCTCGATTCCCCCTCCACTCTGCTATCCCCTCCTCCCCTGTCCCCCTCCGCTCTGTCATCCCCTCCTCCCTTGGCCCCCTCCGCTCTGTCATCTCCTCCTCCCGTGGCCTTCGATCCAGTTCGGCCTGATCAAGACGCGACAGACCCGACTGGAGGAGGACGAGGCGGTGCCGGCAGGGGGCGGTGCGCCCGCGTCGGCCGCCGCCGCCGCCGGTGACAGGCAGCAGGACGGCGCAGCATCGGCGGTATCGGTAGCAATAGCAGGGGCAGGTGGTGGTGCTGAGTCAGCAGGGCCCGGGCACAGCTTTCCAGGGAGGCCGATTGAACCAACTCAGCCGCCAGCGCAGCAAGTAATCGTGGATAGCCTGCTGCCCGGGGATGTCGTTGGAGGGGCGCGGCCGCCCGCCGCCACCGCCGCCACCGCCACCGCCGCCGCCGTCACCGCGACCATAACAAGTGTACCACCGCAAGCGGCAACGGATGTAGGACCAGGACTAATTGCCGTTTCTGTGACGCCGGTGGCGGCGGCGGCGCCGCCGCTGCCGCCGCCGCCTTCGCTGCACTTGTTGGACATGTGATAACCCCTGAAGCGGCGGTGGACCACCGCCACCACTGGTGGTGGACCACCGCCACCACTGGTGGTGGACACTCGCTGCACTTGTTGGAGATGTGATCCCGTGGAGCGTTGGGTGGTGGTGAACACACGCAGCGGTGGGCGTGTAGGCCGCCTCTTTGCGGAGGCCTCTGGGGGCCTCACAGTCTCGCCCCCTCAAGCTGTGATCCAGATCGATCCTTTTATATCATGGCCTCTGCCGGCGGTCATTCCAATCCTTGTTTGCTGCCTGCCGTCAGCGACCCACGGGTCTAGCGGTGCTGCTGTTTGGCTCCCGGACCCCGGCATGTCGGTGGTGGGAGGGTACGGCGCTTGTGTGTCGGGACCTCGGGAGCCCTGCACACCCCACCCCACCCAATTCCTTCCACCCCTGGAGGTACGGGGCTGTCTGGCCGTTGGGCCGGTGCGGCGGTTGGTGCTTTCCTGTCATCGCCCGGGTCTTAATTCTGAGACAGTGCAGTACAGTACAGTACAGTACAGTACAGTACAGCTGAAGTACAGTGTAGCCGCAGAGAAGTACAGCAGCGGGCTGCTCGATGTTGCAAGGTGTGGGAGTCTGCCAGCAGAGGATAGGACCTCAGGAGCGGCCCTGCGGCAGTACGGCATTTCTGATGCGACAGCCACAGAGCCGCGTGGCCGTTCGTACATTTGGTTTTGACCGTACGTACTGCGCAGCATCCGCAGGGCAGCGTGCGTGCGAGTGCACAACCCCGGGGCATTCCAGAAAGGGCCTTCTTTTGGTGCTGGTGGGTGACCAGACCGCGTCGCAATCCTGTCTGTCTGCTGCCCGGCCCTTTTCAGTGGCGGCCCCGCTGTGTTTGTAGAAGCGGCGCATCGGTCGGCGATGTTATGAAAGGTTTGCGACGGTGTGTGATGGGGACGGGTCGGTCGTTTCCGCGGCGATGGAGCGATGGGGCGATGGTTTTACGCATCCGATCACACCCATCCCCGACGTACCGTCCGTGCCACCAGAGACGTCAGTGAAGGGGGGGGGTGGCACGTCCGCGCGCTTGTGTCCGACTCCGAGGGAGGGAGGGGCTGGGGCGGGGTGGAGGGAGTGGTGCTGAGGGGCGGGGTGGGGCCGACATGCAATGAAGCGCGCGCGGGCGATGTTGTGACCGGCTGACGACCTGCACGCACTGCTGCTGCTGCTGCTGCTGCTGGCAGGGTGCACGACGCCATGCATGGCGTCCGTTTTTGTAACAACCCCAGTGTTACTGTCTGCGGAGCTGGGTTGATATTTCTTTTTGATATTCCTTTGAGGGTGGTGTGCCCAAATTGCTTGCCCGGAAGTGCGATAGCGCCTGGGGCGCCTGGTGATGGAGGTGCGTGCGCTCTAGTGCGAGCGCCGCTGGCACGCACGTACGCACGCATATGCGTGCACGCACGCACCCCGCCCCTGCATGCGCGCGATTCGCCGTTCCCACCGTTATTGACTGCTCACGCGACCGCAACGAAACCGTCAGGGTGCCCGATACGGCATACCGTATGACGGTATTATCGTGAGAGTGCTACGAACTACCGCAAACCGCAGGCCATGCGCGAACCGGCTCACACCGAGGTACGGTGTCATACTTGCTTCAATCGGCTTCGTCTGGCCGCTTGACTACTAAACTTCAAAAGTTTATTGTCGTTACTCATTTATGAAGCGGGAACGGTCCAGTGGGCTGTAGTTGAACATTACGTGAACAGCCGCTCATTTCCTAAGCTGGCAACAGAAAAAGAAAAGGTCAAATTTAATATTCTCCTATCCAGACGCAAAAACTTCAAACGGTGCGTCTTCTTGATTTAGCAACACTAAATATGCCAAATCTGGAGATGTCCTACAGTCGTCTTCCTGTGTGCATGCAGAGGGGAGGAACGTTCAAAACGCATTTATTCCATCAAATGCGTGCATGAGCCAAAACGTTGCCAATGAGTCCTTCATCAGTGTGCATTCCTGCCTTGCATTCACAAGTGAAGGGCGCCGAACGACCCTGCCGCCAGCGACAAGCGTGACTGCCGCGCGCGCGGATATGTATGCTCCACAAAGCGTGTAGCCTTCAAAGCTGCAAAAGTCGCCCACGAAGCGTGTAGCCTTCACCGCGCGCTTGATCCTGATATATATACATTAGGCCCTTGCGCGACCACCTGAGTGCTCAGTGTCCATGCGCACAGGCTGGCTGCGACTGCTGAGCCAACTAATAACCCAAACTTGTCGAATGCGGGTGTGCGTGGCAGGCTGTGGCACCCAGCAGAATGTGAATACTGGGTGCGCTTCCGCTTGCTTGCTTGGAGCATGTTTGCGTCTCGCCGACCGTGAAGACAGGCCCGGTCCCTAAGGGAAGCACTGCAACAACGGCCCGTGCGTGATGTGTGCGTGTGTAGGCGGATGACCCCGCGGATGACCCCCCCCCTTTGGGTTTGCACCCTTCCACGTGTGCGTGCGGCGGCCCGTCATTAGTGTTGTCCTTTCAGCTGTGCGATCCCCTGCGGCCCAGTCTAGCAACGCCGGCACACGGGGCTGCGGTCCGGCTCCGCGGGGCTGCGGTCCGCCTCCGGCATCCGGCTCCGCGGCCGGGGTCTCCGCCATTAGCCTCGCTTTTTAGGCCAAGAACCGTGACAGCGGTGCTGTACCGTGAAGGTCACGCCCTGCGCCCTGGTGCGCTATTGTCACCTGGTGCTTTATGATGCAGCATGAGGGCTCCAGATGCCTGCAAAGGGTGTGGTAGGACTGGCAAGCCCTGCATCGAACCGCGGCCAACAGTTGCTCCGTCCGCGGCCCCATTCATTACCGTGAGCCTTCATGCCGCTGCTAAATACACTTGTTCAAAGTTATGTTTATCATTGCGTCCCTACAACGTTGTGGCCGTCGAACGTGCGTTTACGAAAATGCACGCGAATTATGCTGCTTTTCGGCTTCGAGCACTTATCCACCAGACAAATGTAATATTATGCGTTGTGATGGCCGCACTATCCCCTTGCTCAAAAATGCTCCGACATCTTGTGGCCTCCAGCTGGTAACCAACATAACCACCGTGAAATTCTATAAACAAAAATGTAATTATTTAACGGTGCATGACGGAGTTACACGTGGAATCGTAGAAAGTCAGACGCCCGCATCACCTAATAATGCCTCGCTCCCGCATACTTCATGCTCCGTATATGTTATGGAAGCTGTAACAAACATAGCCTTCACCAATAATGTTCACAGGTAGATGTGCACCACGAGTGCTATGCGGGAGGGATTATGGGACGATGTCGGACCAACCGATAATGTTCGTCCTGCACCGTTCCTCATTAATTAGGTAGCCAACAATTTTACGCTTCTTGTGGCATTGTAGTGCACGTGGTTTGATTGCACGACATGTACATTCTTCACGGTGTCAGGCTATGGGCGTTCAGTGTGCGCCTTCGGAGCGTTGAAGTACAATTTCGCGGAGGGTGACGTAGCCGCAATTCTGCTGTTATTCATTAAAAATATTAGCCACATTTTCTATTGCACTGAATATCTACTCGGGTTGGTTTGAAACGTAACGAGGGTTGCTTGCACTTATTATTGGAACAACCTTTCATACAGAATGCGGACGCAGAACTCTGTGATGGAATGCCCTCGTAGTATGGTGGGGCGTGTGATAGGTGAGCAGGACTGAAGAACAACAAGTTCCTCGGTCGGCTCCGAGGCGGGGGCTGTCAGCAGTACACGCGAGCCTTGTTCTGGTTCGCAGTCGCGATGGTACGCTCTGAGGCGATTTGAAGGGCTTTATTGATGTGCAGGGAAAAACGGCGAGACTGTCAAGGCGTTGCAGACCTATACCGGCGCAACCATCCAAATAGATCAAAGCGTCGACCCTACACGGGTATCAATTTCAGGTGAGCCTCGATCAATATACCATGCTGCCTTGATGTAAAGTGCTGGGGCGTCAGAGGTTCCGTTCGCTTTTCGCAGCTGCCCTTCGCCTGAGTCCTACCCCTGGGTTCCCTGCACACAGGAGCGGCTTATTCAGTGAACCTTGCCGTTAGCATCGTCACAGATATTATTCGTGGTGAGCTATTGGGAAAGTATCTGCTCACTGGACTAGAAGTCTAAAAACCAAGTCGGCGGTGCGAACTTGCTGCGCGAAGTTACAGTGCTGCGGGGAAGCGATCGCAGGCCACAGTACTGCTTAGCGCTATGGTTATCGTTTGAACTTTTGGTTATCGTCAGTCGTGAATCTCGTCTACGGCTCCCTACGGTCCAGTACCCTTACTCGGTTGCCGGCTCGTGTTAATACTGCAGGGAGTTTTAAGGGATTTGCGCTACTACGGCAAGCCACTCGTCCAGCTAATGGACGCAACGGGTACCCGGCCTTTACGGAGCCTCGGCCGGTGTATGCACCCGGGCAAGTCGCGAATGCGGATTGTAACTTGCTCGTGTCTTTGTTTAGCAGCACGCATATACATTGACTGGTGATAATTTTTGTTTGCTTGGCGTTGCGTTTCTCTGTGCACCGGCGATGGGTCGTCCTATTCGCACGCACGGTGGCCTGCTGCGCCCACAAATTCGCAAAAGTGCGGGTTCGCTCGTTTTCTGACGACTTCATACAACGCCGTCTAGATTGCAGTACGCCGTTCCGTATGTTCTGTGTTTGCAGGTATGGGCTCATTCCGGCATCGCAGCTGTACGATGATCGCGCAGCGGCTCCCCCGCCAGCCATGGCCGCCCCCTTCAGCCTGCGCCCCGCCGATTCACTCCAACATGTATACCCGCTCATGACGGGGGGCCTCCCACCGCAGAACGTCCTGGTGAGGAACCCTGAAATGGCCCGCCCGCCACCGGCCGCCCCGAACGGACGCCGTTCCCCACCATGCAACTCGCGTTCTATCCCTCGACCGCGCACCCCACGAATGCGGGTGTACTTGTCTGTGTCCGAAACGCGGCGGAAGCCCTGCGGGTGGCGTTTCGGCGTCATGCAGTCAAGGGTCGAGCTGTGCGAACCGCGGCTCGTCACACCCGGATGTCCAGTCTCGAACAAAGAATTCATCCGGGTGGTTTCAGAGCATTAGACCAGAGATCTGCCTCGGCGCTTAGACGACACCGCGACCCGGGCATTGCTCGCCGGCGGGCGGGAGGCGGATGCGGCGCAGATCGCCGCGGCTCGTCAAGATGCCGGGCATCGTGAGCTGGCCGCGAGCAGGGCTGCGGCCGCCGTCCCCCATCTCTCGTCCAGCGGCATCTGAGCGAAGTCCGCAGTCTTGCGGCCCGACACATCTTGCACAGCCTTACACCGGGGCCACAGCAGCCGCTCACCGCCGCAGCGCACCACAGTTGTGCAGTGCACCACATTGCGCTTTGCCCCTCTGCCTGGGAGCCGCAGCCCCTGTCGGCGATCTCCGCTTGCGTGCTCCATGCAGCCGCGGCAAAAGCCCCATTTCACACACTCCCATTTGCGCTCGCCACCCTTGCTTCCTACCGCCGGACGCGGCCCCACTAGAGCCGCGCCTCGCGCTTTCACATGGCAGCCCCGCTCCCATCCCGCGTGTCCCTCGTCACCGCAAGCAGCGGTCCGCCCCCCTCCCACACAGTAACCCTCCCTCTCTCTATCCCCCCGGGGTGTGCTTGTTTGCTGACCCCAGACCCTGCAGCCGGACGCGACTCTGGGCCAGCCGGGGACCATGTCGCTGGTGAACGCGCAGCTGCAGCAGCTGGCGATGCCGGCGATGGCCAACCATGCGGGCGACCTGGGGGCGCTGACAGGTGAGTGGGCGGGCGGGCGGGTGGACGGACGGATGGGCGCCTCTGAGGGATGGATGGGAGGGTGGGTGGGAGTGGGTAGGTTGTGAGCGGGGAAGGTGGGCGATGGATTCTTACGGTCGGAGGTGCCTGGAGCGCAGTGGGTTGGAGCCCGGTGCCATGGTCAGAAGCGTCAACGCTGGTGTTGGTCAGATGGATGGTGTTGGTCAGATGGATGGTGTTGGTCAGATGGATGGTGTTGGTCAGATGGATGGTGTTGGTCAGATGGATGGTGTTGGTCAGATGGATGGTGTTGGTCAGATGGATGGTGTTGGTCAGATGGATGGTGTTGGTCAGATGGATGGTGTTGGTCAGATGGATGGTGTTGGTCAGATGGATGGTGTTGGTCAGAAGTCTATCCCGTCGACATTCGGAGTGGGCATCCGATGAGTCTCGGTTGAATCCGCTTGGAGGGTCCTTCACCCCTCACCCCCGGTAGCGGCCTGCAGAACCGGGCCCGGGGGAACTGGGGTGGCCCCGCGGAATGCTGATAATGCACCGGCCATTCATGCGAATGTACGGCCTGGGACTGTGCCCTGACAAAAGACACAAACGACGTTGGTGTTCGTGTCCAACGACGATTGTTGTCATCGCTACTCGCGCGTCAAGGAGGGCGTGTCAAGTTGGGTAGTCGAACAGCTTGGTGACCAGCCGAGCAGTCCATGGCGCCGGCCAATCCAACTAGCCCCGGCCGGTGCGTTGCTACACGGGGTTGTTCATCGTGCTGAGCGGTGCGTTGATCCGGCAATCCCAAGAGCTGGACGGCATCCAGCGGCTTGGCCGGGACAGAGGCATTTCGTGGCATTTGCGTGGCATTGCGTGGCACTGCGTGGCGTTGCGTGGCGTTGGCACCCACCCCAGCGAATGGGCACAACAACAAGAGGTACAACGTCGGCAATGCGACAGCTGCAGCTGTGGGGGAAGCCCGATGGGATGCGCCCTCGCCGTGTGACTCGAAATAGATCGTCGCGCGGCGGGGATTCGTAACGCTGCGGTCTGGGAGTGGTATTGGGCGGCAAGGGCTTAGTTAGGACACGACAAATGTCGTGTTGGGGTCAGGACCAGCAATCCAGCATGCCTGTCCGCTCAGGGTGCAATCGGGCCAGTGCTTAACGTCATCATGGTGGTGGTGGGCGGGACATTGCGCCAGCCAACATGGTTCTCCGTACGACATCCGCGCGCCCGTGGGTCCGCCCCGTGGGTTCGTCCCGTGGGTCCCTTCCTGGCCGGAGGGTCTCCCGAGGCCAGATGTGCCTGCGAACGCCCCGATGTCGTGCCCCGTCGCCCCCTACGGCGCTTCTGTACGTCCCCCTTCCGCAGCACGTAACGACGCCTCGCGCTGTCCCTCCCCCATCCATCCACCTTTCCATCCATCCACCCATCCACCCATCCACGCATCCATCCACCTTTCCATCCATCCATCCATCCATCCATCCATCCATCCATCCATCCATCCATCCATCCATCCATCCATCCATCCATCCATCCATCCATCCATCCACCTCTCCATCCGTCACAGCCAGCTTCACGGGTGCGACTGCCCCGTCCATTCCCCAACGCTGCCCCGCCCCCGCGCCCCCCCCCGCAGGCGGCGCCATGCCCTACCAGGAGACCGCTTACATGCAGGTGCTCCCGATGGCTACCGGCGCCGCGCCCGGCGGCCCGGCGGGGGCGACCCTGCAGATGGGGTCCAACGAGGACTTCGCGATGAGTGCCTCCCACAGGCTGATCCAGGCGGCAGGAGGCGGCCGGGGTGCCGTCCGCCCCAAGGCCTGGCTGGGTTGAAGGAGGAGGGGTCCCGAACGGCCCCGGCCGCGCGCCGCCGCCAGGCCGTGAGCACGGCCCCGCCATGACGCCCGTCTCCGCCGCCGCCACGCCAACCGTCGCAGACGGTTACGTCTGGTGTGAGGGCAGTCAGCCGCAGCCGTTGGTTGCGTCGACACACTCACTTCGTGCCGCTGAACGGGACAGGCGGCGGGGTTGAGGCGTCGGCTTCGGCATGGTGGTCCCCGCGGGGGCCCGTAAATTTCGGTTGGGTCCGGCAGGGGGCCGTACTCGGTCGTCCAACGGTCACAGGGCCGAGACGTGCCGGGGCGCCGCCTCTTCAGGAACTTCTCGATCGGACCAGCTGCAAAGGGTGTGCTGGCGGCGCGTCTGCGAAGGCGTTGTGGCGGTGATTTGGTGTTTGTAGTTTCGGCGGAGCCGTCGAGCGGCGAGGCCGGCTTCGTCCTGGTGTCGGTGGTTGGTTCTGGCGCTGGTTCCGGTGCAGGTTCCGAAGCTGGAGGCGGCGTGTGATGCGGACGGGCCTGCGAAGGGGGCGTTGGCGGGGGCATGCTGGCCGAACAGAATTGTTCCGGGCGCGCACTTGGGGCTTCTGCACGGATTTGAATTCTTCAAGAATTGGACCCCAGGTTCAGATCAGGGAGCTTGCTTAGGCCCGGGGGGCAACAGTAAAATGAGCTATGGCCCGCTCAGGCGGCATGACGCCAATGAATGGGAATATTCCAAACAGGATCCATTGACGGGGCCATGATGCATAGGGGTTTTTTTCAGGGGCGGGGATGCAGGGCGGGTGGCGGAGGAACAGCGACCCATGGGTCTTCCGCGGGCCATGCAACGACGGACCTACAGATGGATCCGGTCCGGGGCTGGCCCTGCGCCTGCCTTTTGGTTCTTCTCCTCTGCGCGCATTTGTACGTCGTTATGCCTGCTGTGCTGATCTAGTACGGCGTAATGTACGGCACACTGATGCTGCATGCACTCATGAGTGTTGCAAGTGGCGGGGGCGGGGGGGGGGAAATCATTTTGGGCTGGCAGTTGTTGATTGTGTTTGCTTTTGCGCTGTTTCGTCTCGCAGCATGACGCTCAATTGCATGGGAGGGACGGTCGTAAGTATGGCCGCGTGCCATCCAATGAGAACTATGCCGCGCAATGTCTGGAACCCGCATGGATGGAAAGTTTGTCGCACGTGGACAGCGCCCGTGCACTCCCAAGATGAGCCATGCCATGTAGCAGTGCAGGCGGGGGAGGGTCAATGGTGTCTCGAGGTGCGCAGGTCCGCCTGGCGTGACCGCCTCATCGCCGCGGCGCTTCAGGCCCGCGTCGGTCGGTCGTAGAGGCGTGCCGCACGCGGAGGCGAGACGCGCTTCCGCTGCCTGGTTCCGGAGCCACCGGAGCATTGGAGCACTTGCCCAAGAAGGAAGGAGCTTCCCGAATGGTGGTCTGCCCTTGAGTATTCCGGAAGTGGGCGCACGCACGCACGCAGCCGGGTTGGCGGTTCGAGCTGGGCTTTCTCGTTTCTCTCGCGGCTCAGTTTTCTTATGTACGGGTTTGCGCGTGTGTATTCTGTGTGTATGTGTGCTTGTGGCTGTTTGCTTGTATGCGCCTTGCCGGGACCGTGCCTCGGTGGGTTGGTTACAAAACCGAGTTTGCCTTTTTACTTTGGGTTTGTGGGTTTGGGTTGTGTTGGTCGCGCATCAAGTGCTGGGTCTGGCGCTAGCCGGGGGGCACCGGAAATCCTAAGTGCAAATGCCCACTCGGGCCCTCCCTCTTCTCCTGTCTGTGTCTGTCACTGCGTCTCGTGTGTGTGTGGTTCGCTGGACTTTCCAATGCTTGAGACGGGAGCTCCATTCGGGAAAGTGGGTCGCACTACAGGCCTGATCAATCCTTCTGACAGCTTGGGGCTCCGCCTTTCGCCTCGCCACCACACGGCGGATTGGTAGTTGAGGGCGCCGGACGGGGACTTGCCGGGGTGGGGTCTGTGTCCGCACCTCCGCGCCTCCAGGTTCAGGTTCGTGGACTTGTATTCCTTTGTGGGCGCGTGTGACATCTGCCTTCCCGCCGGCCATGCAGTATCCGGGCGGTGTATCCGCCGCGCCGCGCGGCTCGTTCTCGGGCGTGCACGGCACGTACGGCAGGACGTACGGTAGTCAGTTTGGATTCTGGGGCCAAGGCAGGACACATAATAAAACTCAAGAGCGCGCAAGCGAGGCTTTTGGCGGCATTGTGTTCGGTACAACAAGAAATAGCTTGCAGGGATTTGGGTCGGCGGCAAGTATGGTGGTGGCGCCTACCTCGCTCGTCGTTCGCCGTTGTGCGTTGCTGTACGACAGCAGCTTCCGTACTGAGCCGCGGCGTCGGTGCCGGCCGTCCGTGGTTGGTGCTATCACATGAGTGACGTTAGGCCGGTCGTTGAATCTCCTTTTGAGCTACTCAAAATTCCGTGTGTCTGTGTGTGTGTGTATGTGTGTGTGTGTATGTGTGTGTGTGTGAGAGAGAGTGTGTGTGTGTGTGTGTTGCACTTGCGGTTTGCTGGAGGCACCGCTTTGCTGGTCGCCGGGAAACCGATGCCTGCCCAGAGCACGCTGCAGAACCAGACGGTGCGCTGTAGGCTGGTGCGGTGGAAGCTGGCTTTGAGGCGCCGATGGGAGCCGATGGGTCAGGGGTGCTGGCAGAGGCATGCGCGTGCCGGTGCACGTGACGTGGAGCGGCTCCGTTGGGCATATGCCCGGAGCACACTGGGTTGCCGGTCGGCCGCGCGTGCGGGGAGATGCCGTTTGCGCGGGCGCAACGGCGCTCCAAGCCGCCGCAGGAAAAAATTCCAACTGTTGAAGAAGGTTATATATAACCTAGAGATGGTTGTTGAACTACCACTACTTAGCACTACTACCAATGGGGAAAGAGGGGATGGGTCGCATACACATGTAAATGCCCCAGTCGCGCTGGCATGTGTGGTGTCCGGGGAGTTTCACGAACGGCACGGTTGCCGCCGGGGGCAGTGGCAGCCCATCTGGGGAGTCGTTTATCGTTTGTTTCGGAGGGCTGATGGTTTCGGAGAGGCCAAGGTGCGGCGGAGCTTGGGCGGCGCTTTGCGGCCCAACAGAACGGACGCCCCGGGAGCGCCACCCGCGCAACTCTCGACGTCGCGGGCCCGCCTGTTATGACACAGACCACCCGCATGTCCTGTCCCGGGGAGCGTAATCCAGTGTACAGTCCGCATCTCCCCGACGCTTCTTGCTGCTGATGTCATAAGGCTGGACGAGCCTGGCGAATTTCGGGTTGCTGCCGTACCGTACCGTACCGTACATGGTGTTGGGCCGATCAGCGAATGAGGTCATTCAAGGGTAGGGTTCGGGCACATTTAATGGACAGCCTGCAAGGCATCCTTGTCAGTCTCACGTCTCGCGACCCTGCGTACTACGGACGTATGCCTTTCCGGGTGGAGAGGGGGCCGGGTGGCGGTGCTGAGTTTGGGTGCGGGTCCTTGACGTTGGGACATCGGACGTCACTGGGACACTGTTTGGGAGCTTGCAGCTCTCCTTTCGCCGAAGCGGGGTGTTCTCGGGCGCTTTGTGAGTGCAGGTGGCCAAGGAGGTGCGAGGGGAAGAGCGGCCCACCAGCCAAACTTGTCTCGGAAAGCTTGGTGTTTTTGTTCCCACAAGGGTGCTACGACGGTCTCCGGACGTGGCGCCGCGCAGCCCGCTGTTGTACACTTGTACTGCAGTCTTATGATTCGGCGGCTAGGCGGTTTGGGCTGCTGCGGCTGCGCTTTGCCGTGCTCGGCGTCAGATCTCGTTCACCGTGACCGGAACCCTTTCCATGCGGGGAGCGTCTGCCTTTTTTCTCAAAGGCTGGTTGGTGGTGGCCGTCTCGGGGGCTGGTGGTGGTTACTGCATCACCACCTCACCTCCTGGATGTGGGCGATCGTCGGGTGCATTTGCCCGTCTGTGCCGGGTACTACTTCCAAGCAGCGTTGGCTCCCATGTTCGTTCGCGTACGCGGTCTCATTTTCTTTTTCACTTCCAGGGACTTGAGTACTTGTTCCCCGCTCCTGCAGGCATACATGCCATTGTATTCCGAGTCGTCGATTGTTGCGTGGTGTTGGTGGTGCCTAGGTGCAAAAAGAGACAAACAAAAGCACGGCAAGACGTTTGGAGCGGCAGCCCGCATGTCCCGCGGGCCGGGTGCGTCTTCCGGTGCATGTGGGGATGGTGGCGGATGTTTGTCGGTGTGCGAGGAGCCTGCGGGCGCTTGGCTAGCCATTCGGGCAAGAACGCGATTGCTGAAGCGGTCGGGTGGAGCGGCGTTTGCAAGGGTACGGTCGTGGCATGACCGTGGTGTTGATTGTAAAGAGCGGATTTGACGTTCTCGACGTAAAAATAAGGGTAGAGATTGACATGTCGAAAGAAACACGGGGCGGGGCTGGCGACCGGCCCCACGGTCGCTCGGCAAAACGTGCGCACGAGAAACGTACAAACGTTGCGGTGTCCGGAACCATCCCTTCCAGCTGCACCATGTCTCACCACGTTACAAGGAGCAGGTGACTTGACCGAAACCAAACCATCACCTGCCGTACAATCAGTGTGCGAGGAAGTTGTACGACCGCGTTTGCCCCGTCTAGGGGCACGTCTCTTGACGCCTGAGACCTATGTCTGTAGGGACTGACAACCACGTGGCGTCCATCCGACATCTGCTGCGACCGCAGCAGTGTGATGGCGGTCGGCGCGGGGTCCCAAGGCGGGGGCGCAGCAGGTCCGTCCTTGTGTGTCAGAGCGCTCCAGTGTCACATGCCCTGCCCGCTCAGGACCTTGCCTGTATTGCCATCCATCGGATCCGCGGGATGGATTCCATCCGCATCTCATCAGTCGCTCGGCAGTCGCTGGAAATCGACGACCCAGGCGCGTTCCCTTACCAGCGCGATACACACCGGAACAAGCAAGCGTCCATGTCTCGTAATACGTCCCTTCTCGACGACAGGTACTTGCTCGATCAATTTACTTTCCGCGTCGTGCCAGACTACATCGCCCTGGGCAGACCGTGCGTAGTCGACGACCCTCTGACCCGTGTGTGACATTCTCATATACCACTTCGCCCCTTCCACTGCGTTTGTTCATATTGTCCATACTGCCACAGACCAGGACACGTTGCCCCCACAGTCCCCGACACTACCACACCGACGCCGCTTCACGTAAACACCAGAATCCACACTCGTCTCATAACATGACGGTTCCGGCCCTTCCAAGCAGCCGCACGCCTGCTGCCTCCGTCCAAATGCAGTGGGTCCCTCGCCGCGTGGCAGCAGCCCGGCACCCGAAACGCCTGCCCCTTAATACGGGAATGTGAATCCTGGACATGCAGCCTAGTCACTCATCATCCGTACGCCATCCGGCCGCCCCGACCTACTTGGACAGTCCAGCCGCCGCCGCCGCCTCAAAGGTTCTGTGCGGCGGCGCCGCGGCCTAGCCTGACTTCTTCACAGACAAGCAGAGGACGACGCGCCCTGGCCTGGCAGCTCCTGCTAATTAATGCTCATGGTTGTCGCTCCCGTCCGCCTCCCGGACAGCCGGAGAAGCCACGCACCGCCGTTTCATCTTCGGCCGCGGGTGGGTTCGCGGCCCTGTTCACGAGGAACCCCCGCTGCCCGCGATGTAACCCCAGAAGCCGCCCCCGCCCTTCTTCGCGGCCGCCTCCTTCTCCGCAGCCTCGCGCGCAGCGCGGCGGTACTTATCCAGTTCCTTTTCGAGCTCCACCACCTGGCCCAGCTTGGCCTGCGTTGTCGGAGACGACATCATACAAACCGGCAGGATGCGCTTATTACACGCGCGTCCGCTGGCTCACCGTGGGGGACCGTACTGGCATGAAAGCAGCGAGAAGAGATGGAGATGCCGGTAGGAATAGGCATATGGTCAGTGCAGCAGACGTCAGTTTCCTGAGCTTCCCGGGCCCCTTTCTCTGCCAGGAACCGGGCCCGCCTCGGTCCCTTGCATCTCTGAACCAGCTGTTTCAGCCACACCCGTTTCGCTGGCCCCTCCCAAGGACCCCACAAGGAACCACTGACTCCCAAGGACCCCACCTGGAGCTCCGCCACCTGCGCCTCAAGCTTGAGGACCTTGGCCTGCTCCGCGCCCAACGAGGTCCGCGCCTCATCCAGGGCCTTATGGCCGGAAGGGGGGCGCCAGGGAGGGCAGAGAATGGGGCATGGTGCGATCAGGGCATGGTGCGTCAAAGTTCTGTCGTCAAAGCGCTTCCCATACCTCTTTTTATAGATCTGTCGGTCAAAAGTTCTGTCGGTGCTCATCGCGACAAGCTCTCGGCCCGGCCAAACCCACCCACCAGATCCCGCGGCGGTGCTAGAAATGATGCGATCGATCGCTCGGATCGCTGGCGGAGGACGTGTCACCAGACCGTCCGCGATCGTGTCAAAGGCCCATGCGGCTATGGGCTGGGCTATGGGCCTACGGCCCGACTAGACATGAACTGGTCTGGCACTCTGGCCGGTGATGCCTGAAGGCCCCTCCCCAAATCTTGCACACTGCAACTGTAAAGTCCCGGGTCGCATGCCTTTGCACCGCATGGCTGGGTTTTGCGCCCGAGTACCGTACTTGGAAGGAGCAACGATGGGGCTGGCGGCTGGTCGGCGCCTGCGGCGCTGGGTTGCTTTTTCACGGCTGTGGCCTCGTCTCACTATCAAATGCGCCTTTGTCCTGGCCTTCGTTCCTCCCTGTAGCCTTCGTTCCTTCGCCCTCCCTACGCGCGGCGTCGGTGGCCATCGTCCCAACCGAACGTTTGGAATCCAACCCGCGGGTTGTTGGGTAGCCGCAACAACTGAGATCCCCCCCGTGAATCGACCGCCGCGCCGCACCTTGTTAGCCTCCGCCGCGGCGGCTTGCGAGGCCGTTAGTTGCTTGCGCAGCAGCGCAAGCTCAGTCGCTGCGCTCTCCTTGGCCGCCGCCGACTCCCGGATCGCCGCCTCCGCCTCGCGACGCGCGCCCTCAAGCTGCGCCTTGAGGTCCGAAACGTGCTGACGGAGCTCCGCGGCCGGGTCAGCAGGCAGCGGCGGCGGCGCCGCCGGCTTGGCCGCCGCCGCTGGTGCTGCCGGCGCCGCCGGCGCAGCGCCAACATCGGCGGCCTTCTTGACCGCTGGTGGCTCTTGCTCTGCGGCCGCAGAAGCTGCGTGGCCTGCTGATCCGTTGACCAACTTCGCCTTGGCCTCCTCCACGGCCACCGCCGCCGCCGCCAGTGCCCCCGCCAACAACGCGGCGGAGCCCTCGGGCGCGCGGAAGATGCTGACGGCGTTCTGGTACTTGCCGTTATAGCCACCGAACGTGACAAGGACGCGCTCTCCGGGCAGTACGACCAGACTGATACCCTCGCTGCTGAGTGGATCGCGCACGGCCACCTGACGATGTACATTAGCGTTACCAAAAGGGAAAGGGACCTCTGCGTAAGGACTCCAAAACAGGAATCGCCACTCGTGACTGACTGGTGACTAAGTTATCCCACACGCGCATGCACAAACAAGGCAAGATTTTTACACATACATACTCATTACAGCAACAGGTAATGTACGAGCAGGACGGACAAGGTATCTGATTTCCAAGACATGCGAGGGTCCCGGCATCCCTAGGGTCGGTTGATTCGACCAAAGGGGCTGTCAAGTGTGTACGGCAGGTCACGCGCTGAAACAACCGCTCCGCAGGGAGAGACACATATACAATGATGAGACATATGTAATAGTGCCTTCACGCCCAACGCCTTAACGTCCTACGCACCGACGTCACGACGTGCCACGTGACGGTGCCCGACTCGGGTACTCCCGACAGATCAGCCGCCAGAAGGTCCGTACATCCCTTGACGTTGTTGCCGCCGCCAACGATGTACCAAATGTCCCCCAGCAAGGCGCCCGCGTGGCCGGCCCTGGGCGTCACTTTGGCACCCGCCTGCTTTGCAAGGCGTTGCCCAAGGCCGCCGAAAGCAGTCGCGGGGTGGCGGACGGACGGACGGACGGACGCAAACGTTAACGCCTTTGCGATTCGGAACGGGCGGCGATGACGCATCTAGAAATCCAGAGGTGAACGAACCGAGTGGCATCAATACAGGGATGCTTTTTGTCACAAGTCGTCGGTCATGCGACATGACAAAGGAAATTCCCAGGCATAGAGAAGTCTCTGACATGCGTCTCTGTCCGTGCGCAATGTCGTTGTTGCAGTTCCCATTGTTCCGCGTTCGCCAGAGACCCCACCACCTTCCCCCACCTTCCCCCACCTTCCCCCACCTGCGCCACAGGTGACCAGGTGAGCTCCTCGGTGTCAAAGAGGTGGACGTCGCTGAAGCAAGTCGCAACGGAGCCGCCTGCACAGACAGACCCTCGTATCGTAAAGCCTCGGGCATCCCTCCTCCAGTGGTGAGGAGGCCCGTTTACTGGGCAAGGTCAGCTTGGCTGCACCGCCCGTGCCGCCTGGGGATTACTGTGGTGATGGTACAGCCAACCTTTTCGCCCACGACAGCCGTGATGACAGAGGAGGGGCACTCGTCAACAGCTGCTGACCCGGCTTGCTTTGCGCAGCTCCCATCCGAACGCGTCACGTAAACACACAACGGGTGGGGCGCTGAAAGTGCCGCAAATAGACGAGGGTCTGGTTTTCCTTGACTACGAGCCGGACGGCCGATGTGCGCACCTCCGAACAGCAAGATGTAGCGGTCATGCAGCGCGGTCGCGCACGAGGCGGAGCGGCCAGGTGGCACCTTGCCCTGGACCTGCGCAGCCGGAACCCCCACACACGAGTGTTGGATTGGTTTACCCCCCTTGTTGGATTGGTTTACCCCCCACACACGAGTGTTGGTGACCCCGGGTGTGTGTTCAGCGAGAAAGAAGCCCCCCCGACCCAAACACGCACACCAGTCACCCCCGGGTGTTCTTTGAACAACCGGACGAACGCTTCCGGGTACACCCGGGGCACTCCGTGTGCTTAGACAAGAGACCCTCCCGACCCAAACCAAGCACCAATATACCCCGTGTGCCATCATGCGGGTCCGCAAGCCGGTCGCCACTGCCCCGTCAAAGTCGCAGGAACGCGCGTCAACCTTGCCCGCCCGCTGCCCCGGTCATTCGGTGCAGCCGCGGGTACCCATCGCACCTCTGGGCTGCTCCAGGAGAGGGTCTCCAGATCCAGGACGTGCACGTCAGACAGCGCCCGCCGCCCGCTGTCCTCCCCACCGATGATCCACAGCTTGTTGCCAAGCAGGGTGGCCTGGCGGTCGGCGACAAACACAGTCAAGATCGGCGACGAACACCGTTAAGAACTTAAGATCAAGATCGAGCCCGTGGATCCGGTTGGGCGACACCACAGACGAGCAGATGGACGGGCGCGGGACTGGCGGATGGACAAACCAGCCCAGCTGACCTTCAGGAATCTAAGCTTCACGCAACAAGACGTTGAGTGGTGCGCATGGATTGAAAGGGAGTGATGAATGACTGCTGCTGCATGTCGTCATTCCCCCGGCGCGACGTGCTGATACCCTGCTGAGCTCGCGGTTCGCGGAGCTGTATGCGGAAACATCTGCGGGGCGGTCCTGCACTCCTGACCGCCCACACCTCCACGTGGTGATCCCCGCCCATTTGCCGCGTCGGCACATCGCCCACGGCCGGCTGACAGTCCACCGGTGTGACCGACGGGAACTGGGTTGAGTCCACAGTCCACCGGTGTGACCGACGGGAACTGGGTTAAGTCCACAGTCCACCGGTGTGACCGACGGGAACTGGGTTGAGTCTCTAAAAACAATCAAATGGCAATATGTAGAGTCCATGGGAACTTACTGTCAACATGGAACGAGTCCATGCGAATCGAAATCAGGCCGTGGAAAGTGTATTTGAATTTGAATTTGAAATCAAGCTCACCGTGTGACCACCACGCGCAGATGGGGCGCGGCCGGAGACCTCCGGCGATGTGATGGTGCGAGCAGCCGGGTCCACCACCCGCAGCGACATGGCGGTGTCGCCCTTGGCCTGCGGGGCCGGCAATTGGAGCCCCGGGTTGGAGAACGGCCGAGTTAGGGTGCCCCCAGAGGCCCAACACACCAAGCGGCGTTTGCATTTCAAATCTAGCGGGGTATGACGACGAATGCGCGAACGAAATGCGCATTACCGAGGTCTGGCGAGTGATGAAGTGAACAAGGAGGTCAGCCGGGACGGCGAAAACCCCAGACGACGGCGCTGCTCGCGACCAACTGAAAAATAAACTGTTAGGGGGAAAGCTCATATCTACCATTGTTGGTTAGTGGCGCCTCCCGTGCCCTAAAATCTGAAGCGCCCGCAGATACACACCGCTAGGTAAGCCTGACTGGCCTTGGCCCATCTTCGCATCCGTCGTGCGCACACGCACCTTGGTGTGTCCGCCCAGCACGACCAGCTTGCCATGCCACGGCGTGACGGTGTGGCCGGCGGTTGGTGGGAATCCTGACGTGCCTGCCGCCCCGTCCGCGCTCTCGGACTGCAACTGCAGCGGCGACCACGAGCCCGTGGCCAGATCCAGCGCCCACACATCCGACAGATATCGCCCACCTGTTGACAGCGGAGGCCGGCCCAGTGGCGGCAGCAACCAAGTAAGGACCCTGGATATGCACAAGACATTCACACAGTGCGGAAAAAGGCCGGCAGCGCGGCTCACGATTTTCACGGGCTTGCTGCTGAATGAGCGTCCGGCATTCTGGGAGGTCCGCCTGAATGTGTGTGGTGGCGCAGCCGCCCTGTCCGGTCTTCTCAGGTCGCGGTCGAGATCACGTTCCCTTTCAGGTGCGTTACGAGCGCATTGTGCCCTTGGGATGGGCTGGACGTCCTCCTTCCCGACCACACACGCTGGTGCTGTCAGGGTCGGTCCCCCTCTCTTTCTCTCTCTCTCTCAGAGCCGTCTGACACCACCAACGCTTGCCAAACTGTCTCTATGGAGGCATTGGACGCCTCTTCCCAGCCGCACGCAGCGGAGAAGCTTCAGTCCACGCGAGCACTCCTCAACGCCGTGCGAGGGAACGCGTCACACTGAGCCGCACCCCGTCCCATCGCGCCCCCTAGCCTGCTCTCCCCGCAAACCGCCGATATCGTTTCACGTAAGCCAAGCTATGTGTCGACATACACGGCCGGCACCCACCATAGTTGCCTCCCAAGACGTACATGGCGTCGCCCAGGACGGCCGCCGCCGACTCGTACCGAGGCAACGGCTTCCTGCTGACCTCAGAGGGAGAGTCCAGCTGCGTCCAGAGACCCAGCAGCGCACGCTGCGCCACTGACCGCGACTGCCTCGGTGCGGCCGTCTCTGTTCCTGCTGCTGCATTAAAAAACGGCGGGGCACGCGACTCTCAAGCGCATAAAGATTCAAGGATTCCGACGGTGAACATGACTGTCTACAGGCGTGTATCGTCTTATGACATCAGCATACCAAGGCCGCCGACGTTTGATTATCCGTCAATTGTTCAGGGTGCTCCCGCAAGAAAATCGCAATCACTTGTTGGGTGCCGCGCCCTTACCCGGGGTCTCCACCGCGGCTTGGGTTTCGCTTTGCTGCAGCAAGGCCCACCAGTCCGGCTGCAGGGACACCAATAGTGCATCGGCGAAGGCGACACCACGTGATATGGTCATTGGACATGCAGCTCATCGCATTATGATGTCCATCGGTAGGTTGGCCGTACTTCCGTACAAAAGTCAAGGAATCCGAACCTCAAGCAGAGTTCCAACTGCACCTCAGATAATACGTCAATTTCATTCAGTTTCAAGTCTTTGGTACAAATGTTGCGGCCAAAGCATGAGGACGCTGTATAGTGCCTAGGATACCCCGGTCGCCTTACACCTCCACGGTGTCAGTGCGTTGAACCGATGATGCTGCGCCACAGTGGCAGCTATCGGCAACCCCTGCGTGCGGACCCACCTGCGCTTCATCAAGCGTCCTTACGAAGAGCCGCATGGCCTCCATAGTCGTCATATTCCCGAGCTCTTTCCACCCCTGCCACTTGGTGGACTCAACCACGTTCCAGCCCCACTGCGGGCAAATGCACCGGGCAGGGCACAGGTTCGGACTGGTGAGCTCCAGAAGCAACCGGCCGGGGAGTTGTTGCACATACGAAGCACGAAAATGCAAAACAGGTGACCAGGAGAAGTCCAACCGTACCGGGCGAGGAGTGGTGTTTGGGCCCACTGCAGCTTGTTGATGCAGGGCATAGAGGAGGAGCTGATTCTCCTGGGACAGGGTTTTGGCCCCTGCAACGGTTGGATGAGGCGACCGCTTTGCAACAGTCGCGGCTCAAGCCGCAACGGCACCAACCATGAAACTTACCAGACACATTAAGCTTCCAGAATTTCGCCGCAGCGTGAAACTTATCAGGATACGCAAGAGGACACGCGGTCATGATCGCAACGAACGATGCAAACTTGAACGACGACCTGTAACTGGAAGACTAAAAACGCCTTGGCGACAGCAAGTAGAAAGCGAGTCCAATGCAGTTACGCGCGGCGAAGCAGGCTGAAGCTAGCCGTGTAGTGTCCAAGTTTTGAAGGTCAGTTTCGAGTAGATCAACACGGGCTCATGCAATTGTAATGAAGTTAATAAGTGCAAAACAAAATAGGACATGTCGTGTTCGGTGCGTTGAAATAGCAAAAGGCTGTAGAAGTTGTCGTGCGAATCCAAACAACTGTATTGAACCAGAATTGGTGCGCGTATTCGTGAACTTTGTGCAGCAGGTATTTATCAAAGCTTGTTGGATAAAACATCGAGATATTACCATACCAGGAACAATGTTGCAGAGCCGACGCTCCGCTGCTGCTGCTCAGTTAAGATCTTCCCGCTCTCCCTGCTGCTTGCGAACTAGAGTGCGATGCGCAGCGTCCGATTCACTAGACGGAGCGCAAGAACCAGAACCGGTCAAGAAGCCCCTACCAGAAGCCGCCGTCTCAGAAACACCATTGTCCAGCGCAATCAGTCGCAGCCTTACAGGTATGCGAGTGCTTGGTATGTGCGATTGCGCGATGCACAGCGACAGCGTCGCAGTGTGACATGGCCTGGCGGTCCCGCCCTAACTTCACATCAACGTCCTCATTCTGTTTTGTAGTCCTCGCTATGCTTCACACTTGCGATCATCATTAACGCTCGGGGAGGAAAGGGATCCATCGCGTTTAGGGCTTTTTTCCGACATGTCTAACGGTTCTGCCTCTGACCGTGAAAGCCAAGTCAACCCCGAGACATGCGCCATCTTATCTGGTCCCTTGAGTGCCCTGCATGCTGTTGCGACTGATCCTCTGACGCTGACCCCTGGTGCGCTGTGCACGTCGCAGAGCTGTCGAAAGCCAGGAATCGCACCTCAAACTCGACGAACCTGCTCTTGTGCGGCGAATCGGAGGAAACATGGCGGCGCCTCGACAGCAAGGTGAGAGCTGCGCGCCGCTGCGCCGTGTTGACGCGCGGATGAAGGCACCAGCGTCCCGCTCCTGCCGCAAACGTCTTCACTCCATCGCAACAATCCCACGCAGTTGACTGCAACTTGACGCATTTGAAGCCCAGCCAGCTGCCATCCGATGCTGACGGCCACTGCCCCTCGCCTCGTTGCACGTTCATGAACCCACCCACCCACATCCACCCACCCACCCACCCACATCCACCCACCCACCCCTGTCCACAGGTCAATCGGTATCCCATCCAGAGGAGCTTCACGGCCATCGGGACAGGCGGGCAGGACTTCCGGAAGGCCATGGTGAGTTGCGTCTCGGGGAGCAGCGGGCGCCGGAACCGGTCGCATGGCGGCGCGGACGTTACAAGCAAGCAAGTAGGCACCCGGGGGCTTTGCGGATCGGTCAGTGCGTGTGAGCTCGGTGCCGGATCCGGAGCAGTATCCAGGATCCGACGGTCAATCAGCACGCACCGAGTGCGGACCGGAATGAGGTTCGCAGCATGGCCTTGCCCAACGGCCGCGTCGAGCCCGCTGGGCTCAAGGAGCTCAGCAAGGACAAGTTGGTAGCATCCTAACCTCGAGGCCATGCTCCCTCACCGGCTTGGCTCCCTGCCGCTGGCCCGTCCGCCATCCGGCGTCCGCCGAACAGGTGGCGGCCGTCGAAAGCGTTGTAGGCTCCGTGCACACAGAGTGCATCGCTGAGAAGCATTCGAGCGCCCGGAACTATATCAGCGTAACTGTGGGGCCTGTTTGGGTCGAGAACGGAGACCAGGTGCGGCTGCGGCGCTGGGGAAGGGTGTGAGGATACGCGCGGGGCCCCGCAGTGGTGGGCGGGGACTGGGGCCGGTGCGTGCTTTTGCGGGCCTTATGGAGATGGGTGTCGGCGTGTCGGCGAGCGCAGTGTGATGGGGCTGACTAGGGGCGGGCGCTGCCTACGTGCTGGCTGCGTGGCTCCATGACGTACGGCACAGCTACGTGCGTGCACCGTCACCGTGCCGGCCGGCGCCTGCTGCCAGCGAGCGGCACACGGTTGCCGTCCCTGCTGTGGGGGCCGCATCCCTGCGATGCGGATGCTGACGAACGGCAGCGGTGTGCTTAGAAAAGAAACCACGGCAGGGGTGTGCGTGGCCTTTCGGTGGTGGGACTTTTGGGGCGATACTCGGCGCGTCGATGGCTCTGCCGTTGTTCCCTCTGCTACTTGACGCGTCGGTTGCTGTTCCGTTGCTCCCCCCCCGGTGGTTTGCCGTTCGCAGATAATCCAGGTGTATGCAAACATGAAGAACGATTCGCGGGCGAAGTGGATCATCTGAGGTGATAGACTCCCGGGGGCCCACTTTCGGATTAGTTAAGCGTGCAGCACGGCGGGTGTCGTGGGTGAAAGTGCTCCATGGCACTTGAAAGAAGTCATGGGGAGGGGCAAACTGCTGTCATGACCGTGGACAGGAAAACGGGGATGAGCACGTGTGCATCACACGCTCACTGCGCTATAGCTGTTCGGGCTGCCGAAGTGGCATGTATGTTCAGGCGCCGGACGCGCAGCCTTGTCGCGCAGTTTTGGTTGGCCGGCGATGGCGGGAAACGGCGCGGCTGCTCACGGCTGCTCAAGTCGATGGCTATGCCTCTGCGTCGTGCTAGATGACCCGCAGCGCTCCTCGGAGTGCTCCGGTGTATATTAGCTTGCCAAAGCAGTAATCCTTGGACTGTTGCCAGTGTTTAGGCCTAACGGTCAGCCAACTGCAATGTTAACGCTTGCATGCCGCGCGATGTTTTGGGATGATCGTGTCAAGGTTGACCAACCTTCCAGCCTTGACCAGACAAAAATGGCAGCGGTTGGTAGCCAAGATTTGCCATAGCGGCGCCGGGCGGCAGCTGCGTGGGTGGATTCATCGTCCCAGCGGCGATTGTGAAGTGGGTTGATGGTGTGCTGCGACGAATCCGCAACCACCCGGCTCCCTCCCCGCCAAGTGATTCTGCGGGTCTGGTGCGGTTTACAGGAGAGGCAATCCTGGCGCGCTAGTAAGTTTATTGGCCGGTATGCCCGCAGGAACCCCCCGCGGGTGCGGTGCCCGTGTGCGCAGTCCGTGGTAGGGTTGATGAGATGAGGCGCCTGCGAAGCAATCTGGGCCCGTTGGTTGGATCGCCCAGTCGGTCGGGACGATGGGGGTCCACGTTGTAACGGGTTGCAAGTGATACCACGCGGTTTCCTTGGTAAGGATGGCTGCGGCTGTCACCGATGGCCCCGCGGGGTCCACTGTAACATGATCACGCTGTAACGTTCATTCCTCATTCATTCATCCATTCATTCATGATTACTTCAAAACTACGAACTGGCCCAGTGAAGTAAATGTGCAAGCAAGTGGTTAGCGCCCGGCGACCTGTCCTGCGGGCTCGGCTGGTGCCCGGGAAGCTAAGATGCCTTGTCTACCGGCAGCCTCGCGCGAACCCCCAATGCTGCGGGAGCCCCGCGAAAGGCCTCGCTAACCCCACGAAACGCTCCACGCTGGAGGAGCCCCACGACTGGTGGCAGTTTGTTGTTTTAGGCCTTGCCCAAAATGCGGTTTGTGGCGCAAGGTGAGACAGACGTTCTCAGGAGGGACGGTTGTTTCGGTTGGCTGGTGCGCCTGTCGGGTCGTTAGGCTAGGTACGGCACTCGGCCGCGCGGGTGAGCCTCGCAGTTTGTTGGGCCCGTGCTTCTTATTAGTCGTCGTTTTCCGCCTTCGCAGACTAGTAAAATAGTAGCGGTATCACTTCTGGTACAGTAACGGGCCGCTGATTGGGCGCCGCCCAGCAACAGAGACAGCGGATTGCAGGCCCGCGAGTTGTTTGTTGCCCGCCCGCCCCCCCCCCGTTCTTCGCGTCGCATGTGCGGTTGTGGTTCGTGCGATAGGTGTCTGTCCTTGGGGTTCGTGCGCCTTAGGTTAGGCCGGTCCCGGTGCGGGGGAGGTTTTGCCTTTACTCTGGTTCCCTTTTGCCTCCCCCTACGCCAGCCCGGGTCCGATCTCGCTCGAGGGAATCAGAGGTGGCGCACGTGTCTGTTGGTCGGCTGTTGGGGTTGTCGGTACGCTGTCTGTGGGTGGGTTCTGTTACCTTCAATGGCTTCTCCTGCGCGTTTCGGAGGAGCGTTGCTCTGGCCTCGCTTGGGGGGTGTGCTGTGCCGCAGGCTAAGGCAGTAGTTGAGAGCCTTAGGCGGCAGAGCGTAGGTTGCCGCGCACGTGCCAGCAGAGAGAGAAAGGCACCTAGCGCTGAAATAGAGCGCTCAGCTGGCTTGCGGTCTCGGCGGCGTGTTCCTTTACCCCCTTTTCCTGTTCACCTCCTAAGCTAGGGCGAGGCTTGGCGGTTGGATGCGGTTGAGGCTTAGGTTTCCGTGCAAACGTTGAACGAACGAGTGTACGAGTGTACGTGTGAACGGGGTTGTGTAATTGGGGTTCGGGGTTAATACTGCCTGTCGAACCGCAGCAGATCACAAAATCCATGTTGGATACTGCCATGTTGTGCGGCGGAAAGTGTGATCCGGTCGAGCAGCCTTTTGTCCGCGCCGGCGGATGGTACCTCAGTACGACGGGTCACATGGACCGTTCGTGGCAGCGGCTGATGGCAAAACCGCCGTGAGGGGTGAAGTCTTATTATTAGGATGTTACAGCGGACCCCGCGGGTCATCGGTGACAGCCCACGGCGACAGCCGAGGCTTCCTCACCATACACTGCCTAAATGAACTAACGCCACCATGGCGCTCCGGACAGGCTCCCCAAGTGCACCGAAACACTCCCCGGGCCCACACTACCAGGGAACCACCCCGTTCCTGAGAACCAACCATGGCAAGGGATAAAGCTGAAGTCTGCTAGCTCTGGTGGGGGGGGCCAGGACCCCACACCCCGGCTCAGGACCCCACACCCTGCCTCCCCCGCTGGACCCTACACCCCGCCTTCCCCGCTGGACCCCACACCCGCCTTCCCCGCTGGACCCCACACCCCCGCCCTCCCCGCTACAGCTGTGGAACCGTAGGGGGGGAGATCGGGCGGCGGCGGTGACAGCAACCGCTTCCTGAAATGCACCCACACACAGCCGCCGGGTCGGGCGGGCTCCTCATTGAACACACAGCCGCAGTGCATTCTTCAAAGGCTGGCAATTTCAGGTCTCCGACAGTACCTGCCCGCATCGACTTGCCAGCCTGATGGTCCCGCTAGGCCCCGCCGTCAGGCTGTGGAAGCGTAGCGGGCATGGTGACGGCGACGGCAGCAACGGTGGGCCGCCGTACATGCTTCAATCGGCTGGCGACTTCAGGTCGCCGACAGTACGACATCATAGCGGACCTGCCTGCGTCATCAACTCCAGCTGTTGAACCGTAGCGGCCCTTCCGCTTGGAATTGGGACATTGAATCAGACGTCGGTCCTTATCTTTAACACTCTTCCCTGCTAACGTCCTAAACCATCTGCATGTCTGCAAGGCAGATTCGAGGTAAGAGTCGGTGGAAAACCGGGCGGGCCGCACGAGCCTATTGACTGCTTACCCTTGACTTTCTGTGGTCATTGGAACAAATGGAACAAGGACTCGGTCCAGGAGATGAATGATGTGATGAACGACCTTACATGTCTCTTCCGCTAGGCCAGGTCCATAACCTAACGAAAGGGGCCTACTAGTTGCTCATCGGCTATTGCCGAAGAGCAAATCGAGACAAAGCACCAAGGCAAAGCCTCGACCTAAATCACAAGACAAACAAGTACGACACTCTACCATCAGAGATGGTCACGAAACCAAAGGAAACGGACAACCGAATCACACAACAACTCACAATAACCGCAAATAACCGAAATGGAGCAGTAAACTGACGGGTGCAGTCAATCGGCGTGACAGCTGTCAGGCCGTATGACTGCTCTCTGACGTATCATGTGCCTACCCGTGACTCCCCCCCCAGCGTGCAACGCAGTAGCAAAGCTGGAAAGATGGGTTCCAGGTGGTGTGGTGTGGATGCGTGAGGTAATTGCGTCCAAATGCGGCAATAAGCGACCAGCATGCGCAGCTGGCAATATGAAGTACATGGCGACCGAGACCCGAAATGTACGACAAGTACGGCATGCTCAGACGGTGTCCGACATGATGGCAACAGACTCACAACAGGGAACACCAACGGCGCGGCTACTGATGCAGTCAATCAAATGGGCCAGCAGCAAACAAGGCACAAACACAAAGCACGGTGTATGCTCCAGCTGGTCTACACGAAAGGCTAAGCACAAGGCGTGGCCCGGGATCTAGCGCTGGCGACTTTGGCACGGGCATTCCCACAGACAGCAAAACACGCGGGCATCACCTCCGAACGCGGCCTGGGCTGCACACGCATGACCTCAGAACTCTCACGTCGGGCGATTCCAACTGGATGGAGCACCAAAATGACGACTGCCGAACGGAACGGCTAAGAAGTCGCCGACATACCAAATCGCTCGGCACCATTGACAACTGTCATTCAGCATCCATCATTTGATCACGCTTGACAATACAAGCGCTTGGTCTCGATTTGCTGGGAAAGCATGCGCGAAGAAGAAAAGACTCCTCGGCACATGCGCGCACGTTGGCTGTTCCACTCAAACAAGTCTGCATCAACATAAGATCAGAAATAACATGCCATCGTGGAGGCAGCAGAAACGCTGTTGTAGGTTCGCGACACCGGAGGCAAGGCCGAAGGTAGGATCAGCTGGCTGGTCCGTTGCAGAAGCGACGCCGCGCAGCTGTCCATAACGCTGATGTAAGCACTATGCGTGCAAATGATGACAATGGAACAAGGACTCGGTCCAGGAGATGAATGATGTGATGAACGACCTTACATGTCTCTTCCGCTAGGCCAGGTCCATAACCTAACGAAAGGGGCCTACTAGTTGCTCATCGGCTATTGCCGAAGAGCAAATCGAGACAAAGCACCAAGGCAAAGCCTCGACCTAAATCACAAGACAAACAAGTACGACACTCTACCATCAGAGATGGTCACGAAACCAAAGGAAACGGACAACCGAATCACACAACAACTCACAATAACCGCAAATAACCGAAATGGAGCAGTAAACTGACGGGTGCAGTCAATCGGCGTGACATGCCCTCTGCCGTCGGGGTTAAGGGAAGTGCAGTGCAGTGCTGCGGTAGTGGTCTGTCCATTGTATCTCTTGGGTCAGCGCGCGGCTCCAACCTGATTGTAAGGTTTGGATCCCACTGTAAACGTTCCGTACTAGTGGCCAATTATTCAAGCATCCAAAGGGAGGCACGCAGCACGCCGCCCTAGCCCTGAGTGTAGTGAGCTCCGCAGAACTCACAGTGATTAGCGAGAAATAGCAGCGGAAATATAATCCTGTTACCAGGTAAAGGCGCGGAGTGGGTATGACCACGACACTAGCAAGACTAGCTGCGCTAGACTGCTCTGACTACTAGACAGCCGCACCGAATTATATACGATCGGTAACCGTTGATCGTAGCCCTGCGGGACTTCAGTTAACCTTCCTTGATAGGACAGGCCGATCGACGCGACCGTTGGAATCCGCGGCTGTCACACTTGTGAAAACCGACAACCTGTCAGTTGCTTAGTATTGCCTAGCGCGAGGCATTTTACTTGGATCAGCCGATTAGTATCCATCCAGGACACAATTAGTAATCATTCCGATTACAATGAGGGTTTGACCATACTCAGGTCACAACATTCACCCCCTCTTTTTAGGAGTCGTGTCCGCACGACTTCGGGACTTAATGAGCTGCAACTCGGCAGTCATATCTGGCGAAAAATGATGAGCTGGCTCCCAGCTGTTGTGTTCCGACTCGAAACCTCGCCATTTAACCAAGTATTCATCGACGTACTTACGTCCCACTTTCCGGTGGCGATAGTCCAATACTCGGTCTATCGGATAGGTATTTTCATCCACAGAGAACTCCTCTGGTAACGCAGCCACTGGCAGCGGTTGAAATGTACCATCAGTACGGTAGGGTTTCACCAACGATACATGAAATACGTTGTGTACCCGGAAATTATCTGGAAGCTTCAGCTTCACAGCAGCGTTGCCCACCATGTGTTCGACTTCGAACGGGCCACACCAACGAGGTGTTAATTTTCGTGAGCCTTTACCTTTCGTACGAAGGTTCTTAGTGCTTAACAACACTAATTGTCCAGGCTCAAAGGTAACGTCCTTTTTCTTCTCATTATAATATTGCTCAGTACGATTCTGAGCTGCCATCAAGATAAGCATCGCTTGGCATCGGCCAGACGTTGATCCAGCGTTTGTACGAACGCTTTGGCCGTAGGTACGCTAACATCCACCTCACGTACTGTGGGCGTCGCAGGATGATAGCCATAATTGAGAAAGAAAGGCGTTTGACCTGTCGAACGATTCACGGTATTATTCACAGCAAACTCGGCCAGAGATAACACCTTGTCCCACGTGGACGGTGCACAATCACAATAGTTGCGCAGCATATCACCCAATAAACGGTTCATACGTTCCGTTTGACCATCGGTCTGGGGATGGAATGCAGTAGACAAGTCTGAACGAAGATCGACCATACGGGCCATGTGTTGCCAGAACTTTCCAGCGAATTGGGGTCCTCGATCAGACACCGTTGTCTTAGGCAGTCCATGCAATCGAACGACGTTTGCAAGGAACAACTCCGCGGTTGTTTCTGCCGTAACATTTGTGCTTGTAGGCACGAAATGAGCCATTTTCGTGAGACGATCCACCAATACTAGGATAGCGTCGTTTTGGTGTTGCGTACGCGGCAACCCTACCACGAAATCCATTGAGACACTCTCCCATGGCATCTCGGGTATCGGTAATGGCTGCAACAAGCCATGTTGTTTTCCCGACAGGGTTTTGTTGCGTTGACACTTGTCGCAACAGCGAACATACTGTTCTACGTCAACTGTCATACCAGGCCACCAATGGTGCCTTTGTACCAATTCCAGGGTACGAGCGACTCCAGGGTGACCACCCATGGGTCCTCCATGACAGCGAGTGATCAACTCTCGACGTAAGTCAGGCTCATTTGGTACGACAACATTTCGCCGTCCAGTAGGCATCGCCTTGAGCCAGTAGCCCCGTTCATCGTGAACCAGATCGGCTACATTCCGCGACTGACCGAACCAAGGGTCCATAGCATACCCTGCTAGGATACGTTCTCGTAACGTAAGCACGTGTTGCTTCCGGGTTATTGCATTCAGCAATGGATGTCGACTGAGCGCGTCAGCCACATTCAGTTTTCCGGCACGGTGCTCCCATGTTAAGTGGAATCGTGTGAGGTACTCAAGCCAACGTGCTTGCCTCCGATTCAACGTAGGTTGAGTTTTGAGGTAAATCAACGGGTGATGATCCGTTACCACACGTACGTCATGCGGTCCTTCGAGATAGCAGCGCCATTCTCTGAGGGCATGGATCACTCCAAGCAATTCTTGCTCTCCCGTGGTATAATTACGTTCAGCAGGCGTAAACTTCTTACTTGTGAACGCAATAGGGGCTCCATCCTGGAGTAGGACCGCACCAGTACCGCGTAAAGATGCGTCCGATATTACCTCAAATGAGAACGGTTTGGTCAAGTCCGGATACCGTAGCAAGACATCATCTGCTAAGGCTTTCTTCACTACCTCAAAGGCTTCACGCGCCAAGGGAGTCCACTCGGGCAACATATCATGTTTGTCTTACCGCAAAGCATGTCCGTTAGGGGTGCCGACAACGCAGCATATGACCGAATATATTTACGGAAATAATTCGTCAACCCCAGGAACTGACGCAGTTCCGTAACCGAGTTGGGCAAAGGCCACTCACGAACGACGCGGACCTTCTTCGGATCGGGACGTACACCCGCCGTATTAATAATGTGCCCAAGATATTCTAACTCGGTTTGAGCCCAGTGGCATTTTGAGGCTTTGGCGTGGAAACGTTCCCGCCTGAGCACTTCGAATACCTGTTCTAGGTGTCGTATGTGCTCCTCACGACTTCGTGAGTGAATCAGGATATCATCCAAGTACACCACTACGAAGCGACCAATAAACGGCTCCAGAATACGATTCATTACTGCCTGGAACGTGGCAGGAGCATTGGTCAGCCCGAACGGTAACACTACGTACTCATAGTGACCGAGGGGTGTACGGAACGCTGTTTGCGGAATATCTTCATTACGGATACGAATTTGGTTATACCCCTGTTGTAGGTCGATGGATGAGTACACTGTACTGCCACCGAGACTATCGATCAGATCATCGATCCGTGGTAAAGGATACCGGTTCTTTACCGTTTGAGCGTTCAGCCCGCGATAGTCTATAACCATTCGTAGCGAGCCGTCCTTCTTACCAACGAAGAGGATAGGCGCTGCCCACGGCGAACTACTCGGCCGTATCATCCCTTTACGTAACAAGTCTTCAACTTGCCGTTTAACCTCTTCTAACTCATTCGGAGTTAGGCGATACAAAGGTCTAGCCACTGGCTGAGCACCTTCTATCAGCGGGATGGTATGAGACACCAACCGTTCAGGTGGCGGCTCTGTGATTTCCGCAAAGATATCCTGATATCGCTCCAACAAGGCAGCGATTTCTGGGTCCGTCACTTTTACTTCGGCGGCCGCAATGGTCGGTACGTCCGAACCATTTGACTCACGGGTCTCTGCTGCACGTACTACGGCGCCAGCACTAAGCCGCGGACGGACTAATAACATGTGCGCTCCCTTTCGCACCATGTTTTTCGCTTGCTTCCGGTTGACTGGTAAACACTCTGCCCCGGCTTGCATAGCCGCGATAATGTGATGAGTCTGACGCTGATCTTCGGAAGGATTCACCTTGCCGTACGTGTAGGCGCGACGGAATTCCTCCGTTCCTTTGCGAAATACCACCACCCGGGTATCAAAGTCGATCACCATTCGACCTCGCTCTAGCATGTTTGCGCCTAAGATCAGGTCAGTAGAGGTCGGCAACCCCTTCATCACTAAGGCAGGTACCACCAACCGTACCGGTCCCACTCTCACCTTAAGCATCGTTTGACCAACGATGGGAGACGTTCCACCATCTGCCAACCGTACATACGTGTAGGTCGTTGGTAGGATGTGAAGATGAAGCAGCCGTACAAGCGCCTCAGAAACGAAGCTATGCGTAGCTCCCGAATCCAGCATGGCCATAAAGGTAGACCCAGCTATCTTCACAGGTAGGTGAGGTACAGCGTTACCTTCCGCTGAGCAAGACGGGATTACTTCCTCGCCATCCGGACCGTCGTACCATACCTCCATCGCTTCCGAGATAGGAGGCAGAAGCGCGCGGCTTCCTTTGACGTCTGGTACGTGAAACAAGCATGTACCGACTGGGTACCGGCGTACTAGCCGCATTCCTTGCAACAGCGAAGGATCAGTCCCACTGGGAACTAAAATGCAAGCTGCAGTTGACCGTGGAGCCAGCGGCTTACACGCACGGTAATGCGTTACGTACGCAGGTATATCAGCTGCATTTGGGGTCATCCAGACCGTGTGTCCGGCTACATTGGTCTCGAGGAATGGGCGAGCCGAGCACGAGAAAGCATTACACACGGCAGACAAGCCGCAGTCTGATGCACACGCATCTAGTGTGAACTCTCGGCCCACAACAGTCGCAATACTTGCAACTTCGCTTTCCGTGACCGCACGACCCATTGCCTGCCAGTACTTGGTCCAATGTAAGTCCGCAACCGGGCGCCGAACAGGCCTCGGAAGGGCAACTCCCTAAGCGATCGCACCACCGGCACCGCCCGCCCCATCCTCGTTCCAACGAGGACAATTGTTATAGTTATGGTCGGGAGCCAAGCAGACCCAGCAACCATTGAGCGACATCGCCAGCTCAATCTGAGCTTTTGGGAGGAACCCGCCCCCCGGCGCCGGCTTGTTCGAGAGCGCAAGCTGCACCCTCTGGCGCTTGCGGCCAGCAACTTGCTGCCACTCGCCCTGAGCCGCTGGACCAACTCGGCCCGCACCGCGACCTGCGGCGCCCCCACCACGGCCACCACGACCCCGACCTGGGTTCGCGTTGCCCGCCCGACCACCCTGTCCCCGGCCCCCACCTGGGCCATTGTGGACGGCACCACGCCCTGCTGGGGCACCCGCACCACGCGCCGCACCCCGGCCTCGGCCGGCAGCACCACGGCCAGCACCACCTGGCTGAGCCGGCTGCACTGGAGCTGCGACGGCGGGACCAGCAGCCACTACTGGGGCAGGGGCTGCTACCACGGCAGCAAAGGTCGACGGAGCCTGACCAGAAGGGCGTCCAGCAACTGGTCCGGGGTGTAGTTCGGGACCGACTTGATCCACGTGATGTGCCAATCCTTGAAGACACCCTCCAAGGCCCCGCTAATGTATAACTTTTGTGCCGCAACGTTGTTCGTCCACCCAACTAAGGTGAAGTAGTCCCGTACGTCGGCGACAAACGAACGAACACGCTCAGGCACCACCGGGGTGGCATCGGGCAACTTCGGACCCGGCAGGTGACGTACCTCCTGAGGCTGTAAAGGTTGTGCAACGGGCGCAACTGCGGCGGCAGGTGCAGCGACGGGCTGCCCGGGGACGAAGCCCACAGCGGGAACGGCAACAGCACCACCAGGCGCTGGAGGTTGCACGACGGGTGCAACAGGCTGCACGACGGGTGCAGGCAGAGCAGCTGGCGCGACTTGCGCAGCAGCGGGCGCGACGGGCGCGGCGGCAGGCGCGACGGGCGCCCCCGGAACAGCAACAACGGCCGGGTTGCCTGCAGGTGCACCAGCCACAGGCTGAGCAACTACAGCAGGTGCAGGGGCAACAGGGATAGCGGCAGCGGCCCCACCAGCAGCGGGTTGTTGTAAACCTGGCAGGTTTACGCCACCAACAGCGACTTGCTGTCCCGGTTGCACCCAACCAACACCCATTTGCCATCCGGCAAGGTTAAACCCACCTTGGGCAGGCTGCCCAACGGCGTTGGCGTCAGCCATGGTGACGTCGTCACCCAACCCTCCGGGTTCGCTCACTACAGGGAGTAACTAATAATTTGCGTACCAGCAATAGTTTACTCACTGCGTAGCGATAATTCACTTACTTGTAATGATAAGACGACGAGCAAACTGCTCGCAGTCTTGTTCAAAGCTCGCGGCGCTAGCTGAGAACGACTGTCCCATTCAGGGACGGCCCTGAATGTTAACCACACGTCTCGATACCAGATTTTGTAGTGAGCTCCGCAGAACTCACAGTGATTAGCGAGAAATAGCAGCGGAAATATAATCCTGTTACCAGGTAAAGGCGCGGAGTGGGTATGACCACGACACTAGCAAGACTAGCTGCGCTAGACTGCTCTGACTACTAGACAGCCGCACCGAATTATATACGATCGGTAACCGTTGATCGTAGCCCTGCGGGACTTCAGTTAACCTTCCTTGATAGGACAGGCCGATCGACGCGACCGTTGGAATCCGCGGCTGTCACACTTGTGAAAACCGACAACCTGTCAGTTGCTTAGTATTGCCTAGCGCGAGGCATTTTACTTGGATCAGCCGATTAGTATCCATCCAGGACACAATTAGTAATCATTCCGATTACAATGAGGGTTTGACCATACTCAGGTCACAACACTGAGATACGGCCTTACCGCGTTGTGTCAGTGCCTTCGGCTGTCTGAGGCTGCTATGTCATACAAGGGATTCTGTCGGACTGACATTGATCCTACAGTAACACGTTTTGGTCTCGCAGGTCGAGCAACACAAAAGCGCGGGAAGCACAACGGCTCAGTAACCAGTTATCCCTGGTTACTGCAGGTTACTGCTTCTGCTACTATTGTCACGCAAGTCACATCCGTCCCCTGCTTTGGAACTTCAGGAATGCCTTTCAGGGCCTCTGGTTACTGACGCTAGTAGCTGAAACTACACTGGCCAGCATAATTGTGCCAGGCATTGTTCGAGGTAGTTTCCTTTAACAATATGTGTTGTGCGTTGCATCAAGTAGCCAATGCTCCTCGTGCTCTTAAAACTCCGGCGGGTTTAGCTATGTAACTGGAGGATGTATCGCAGTGTCTCCATGCAACCACAACGCAGGTCCGATACTACATGAATTACTTACCGTGCACATGCGTTTGGTGCAAGGCCAGAACACCATGCAGCATTACTAAAGCGGGGCCACCTCACCCACCTCACCCTGCCCTTCGCGCACAGGCCTTGAACGGCCAGTTTTAGGCACGCAAGAAGCGAGTGATATTTTGCGACGCATAATGTCGGGACCTTCCCTGCCCTGTCCGCGTCCTAACGCTTTTTAAATAACATAATATGTCATCGTACAACAGCGCTCGTACTTGTCGCGCCACTGTCTGAGTCAATCGTACTGCGCTGGCTTTTGTTGGCATTGCTGTTATGTAGTCGAGCAATATGTGTTTGGGCGTCTTTCGGAGATGATGAACGTGTAAACCAAATCCCACCAAACCCGCAAGATGGACGTGGTCCGTGTTTAACTGCCATCTGCAGTTGAAAAATGTCAACTGAGACGACGATGTTGCATATGTTATGCGCTATGTACTGCTATTTGAGGATATCGAAAGCGCCAGCAAGCTGAACAACGTCAGCGGAACAGGAGCTTGCTGTGCTTTCCTCTCCCATATATTACATCATACACTGCACATTACATGGGTGCTTTTGTCAGTTGCCTGGGTGCCGCTCGCGACCACTCCCAGTCGCTCAGTCGGTCGGGGAACGATGCGCGCCGCAATGAGCTCCAACAGCATGACAAACAGTTAGACGAGGAGGCCAAAGATCGCGTAGGGCAAGCCCGAGAAATGTCCGTCAGTAAGTGACTAGCTTGTGCGCAGTACACGGTAATTTTTCACTGCGTTACCGAGTGAAGCAAATTATGCAGATGATGTGATGCCGACATCTCGGGTGTTGTCGCTGACAGCGGCCGCCCGTGCCGCCCCGCACCCGCCCGACGCCTTGCCCGCGGGGGAGAACCCCGTTGAGCGCCTATGCAAGGAAACAGGTGATGCGCTGACGCTCGCAACAGCGCACTTATGTGCGGTGGCAGCCTTTGACCCGATAATTTCGAATTTCGTCAGGGTGGGATAAGCGGGCTGCCGTCCGAAGCTCGTCCCTGCACACCACCAGTCGTTGGCATCTGGTCCCATGTCGTGGAGGGACGGGGACCATACACACTCTCTGTCCGGTTTTTTGTGAAAAAGTTCCTCAGGGACACCAGAGCGCTGATGTCGAAAGCTCCTTTGACCCCGGCCTGCCTGAGTTCCTGCCCTTGCCCCGCTGCTGCACCCCCAAACCCTCACCCTACAGGCAGCGGGTTGGCGGTGCTTGATCGCGCCACCTTGGAAGCAGAGCTGCGCCACTTCTCTCAGCCAGTCGCGGTGTTGTACGTCTCGTACGTCACCCCTACGCCATGCGCCTCAAATTTGAACACGCTGCACAGCAGCATCGGCAGCCCCCGGCACGCGGCCGCCGGGGGCGGCGCGCTGGGACCAGACGCGGCTTTGGCCCTTCAACGCAACAGCGTCGACGACCGAATGTGTTTGGTGTTTTCGACGGAGCAGGGCTCATGCGCGGTAAGATGCTCGTAGCTAGTTTCGCTAGGGAGGGCAAACGGGACAAGGGGACGGGGTGTAACATGCTAGTGAGAAGCTCTGTGGTTTCTGTATGTTAACGCCAACGTCCGTTGCCCCCTGTGATGCACCGCACAGGTGGGCTGTGTGGTCAGCAACAACTCGGCGGTCAGCGCTCTGCAGCTGCGGGATGAGCAGGTGCGCTCGGAGTGGTGTGTTTGGGGTTTCAGCGTGAAACAACGGCAAAACCGCGAGAGCAACTAAATACGCAGCATCCACAGGCCCAGACGAGACCGGGCGACATGCCCGAGTACTTGACACGATTTATCCAGGCGATCGCCGGTGGGGCTGGGGTTGTGGTCGGAAACGGCGCGAGGCGGCGGCGCCATCCCCGGCCATGTGGGTTGACGCAATCAGAAACGCTTGGAGATGGCCCGTGTCGTCCGCAGCGACCATCGCTCGGGGCGGCGTGTACCAGCACCCGCACCCCTCGTCCGCGTTCCGCAGTGAAGTGCTGGGGAGGGTGTCCGCCGGCCACCAGCAGCCGCACTCCTGGTCCGCGTTCCGCAGTGAAGTGCTGGGGAGGGTGTCCGCCGGCCACCAGCACCCGCACCCCTCGTCCGCGTTCCGCAGTGAAGTGCTGGGGAGGGTGTCCGCCGGCCACCAGCACCCGCACCCCTCGTCCGCGTTCCGCAGTGAAGTGCTGGGGAGGGTGTCCGCCGGCCACCAGCACCCGCACCCCTCGTCCGCGTTCCGCAGTGAAGTGCTGGGGAGGGTGTCGGCCGGCCACCAGCACCCGCACCCCTCGTCCGCGTTCCGCAGTGAAGTGCTGGGGAGGGTGTCGGCCGGCCACCAGCAGCCGCACTCAAGGTCTGCAGCGTTTCGGCGCGCGCACGGTGAAGCCCGGTGTGGTCTCGCATCGTGCGGCGCCGCCGTGAGGGCAATCTCAGTCTGTGCTCCCCACTGCCACACGCCACGAGCCGTGTGGGCTGTTGGGGTCGCCACGTCACACTGCGACGATGTCGAAAATCCAAGCCATCGTCATGGGTTACACGTGTGTGTGTATATAGCGGGAGCCCGGGGCTGTGTGTGTGTGTGTGTACCCGGGTGATGCTTCACACCGCGAGTTGCTGAACAACGCCCTGGGGGCTGTGCGCGGCGGATCTGGGTCGTGCAGTTGGTCGTACAGACTTGCCGACCTAGACCTCGAGCTGCCAGCCGGCGCGTGACCCAGATCAACGATTTGGACGTTGGGGGTTTCGGAACCCGCGCTGCACACCCACGGGGCACGGCACTTTGCCGCTCTTGATGTGCCGCGGGGCTGCATCGAACGCGTTGGAAGCATGGGCCTCCCCCTCTCCCCACCTTTCCTCCCGAGACACTGGCAGAAGCGCCAGTATGAATATGTCTACCAAGTTTCATCCTACATGGCAACATGGCAACATGCCTGCCCCCTTCAGCTTCGACTTCCTCCACCTTCCTCCGCCTCCTTCTGAGCTGCTGCGTCCTCTCTGTGTCCGCCTGGCCGCAGGATCTGTTGACCTTCTTGGCACGCAGCTTTGCCAAGGACCCCAGTCTCAAAGTGCTCTTCCAGGACATCGTCAAGTAAGCCCCTCCGCAGCAGCGGATGTGCCCGGGTTCGTGTCTGGGTTTGGGTTTTATAGCTCCTCCACAGCGGTTGGGCGGGGAGACACAGAGGTGGTCTCTCGCCGCATTGCAGCCCTGCGACCCTGGGGTTGCCTGAAGAGGCAACCTGCATGGTATGCAGGGGTTTCGGGGCCAGACTCTGCATGGACGAGGCAGACCTGGCACCGGGAAACCACAGCCGCCCGGGGTGAACAGCCAAGAGGCACTGCTTGGTCACTTTTGCTGATCGTTGTTCACAGAGAGCAGAGAAACCGTCGGCGTGCCGGCTCAGAACAGGGGGGGGTTGTCGCGCGGGGAGCGGCTTGGATGCCAGGACCTGTGAAGGCTGATGAACCGCCGCGACGTTGTAACCGTCCCAAGCTGGGACTCCCAACCCGTGCCGTGCCGCACCCGCAGGCGCCTCCTGCAGGGCCAGCTGCACACTGTCCACCACTTCGTGCCCGGCGACTTTGGCCGCAACCGTTACTTCCTGAGCATGAGGGTGCGTTGCTGCGTTCCTGTCGAACGCGTTGGTGGGAAACAGGTTTTCCGGCTTTGGGACTTGCCGGTGTGGTGGGAGCCTCAAGTATCGAACCCACATAGCATGGGTGGCCCCTTGGGGGCTGACCGGGCAGCCCCCTTTGGACGCGGACTGGGCACATTCCACCTGCTACCTTCCGCTTCATCCGGGGGTGTTCGAGCCCAGCAGTTCCAGCGACAGCTTTGACCAGTGTGAAAGTGCCCTTCGCCTCGCCGCCCAAGTGCCAAGCCGGCATTTGCCGCATGGCAGATGAGCTTGGAGGTCTTGCTCTGGCGTGCCACGTCGTGCCTGTGTCGCATCGTCATCCCCTTAGCCTGCTGGGTGAATGCCAGCGGGGCTGGACACCGTGTGCAGCCTGCTGGACGAATGCCAGCAGGGGCCCACTCCGTGTGGCCACGCCGTAATCTGGTTCACCTCATAGGTCCGCCCCCTCTGTTTGCACAAGTCTGCCCATTCATTCCGCTGGGTGTGCCCGGTTTCGATCTGGGTTCGAATTTTTGCAGTTTTTAACTCCCAGTTGTTCTCGAAATCTTTGCGCAGCGTACCGTTTTACAACAGGGTGTGCCGATCCGGTTTCGCGGTATGCCCCCGCGTATGTGCGGCGCAGATCTGGCCTTTCGCGTACCGGACAGCGCCCCCGCAGCATCCCTCCCTGGCAGGCGCCTCCTCGCGCATCCAGGCGGACCGACTGCGCTGCCCGCCGGACGGTACGGGCACCTCCATGTCGGATCACGACAGCGACCTGGTGGGCGTTACGCCCGCCATGATCCTTGAACTTGACGTGCCGTACGAGGGCAAGGAGCTGGCGGCGAGGCTGCAGCGGGACTACTACATCATCTCCAACATCCCCTCCATCGTCACCATGTACGACATGGAAGGGTGAGGTGGTACGGCCGGAAGGGTGAGGGTGGTGGCGGTTGGTTAATTTTTTGGTTGGGTGCCCTTGGATCCGGCACCCACACCCCCTACGCCTCCCGTCTCTGGGTTTCACCGGGGAATATCCCTTTGCCTGCCACTCCCGCCTCCCCCGCAGGCGGGTCCTGCACCAGAACCGCTCCAGTGTCGCCTACATGGGGTACCTGGTGGGTATGGAGAGCAGCGACGGGGCCAGCGCCTCACAGGCGGCCGCGGGGGTGCTGGGCACCGACGGCGCCGCGTCGTCGATGCCGCTCCGCTCGGGCGCGTCCCGTGCCCGCGGCATGACCGAGTCGGCGTGTGCGGGCGGCGCGGGGGGCGGCGTCAATAATAACACCAATAATAATAACAACAACAGGCTGCATCAGCTGTTCGCGCACGCGCCGGAGAAGCTGCAAGAGATGCTGAGGGCGCTGGCGGAGGGGACGGTGAGGCGGCGGCGTGTGTTGGCCGAGCAATCCACCCGAAACACCCAGTCACATGATACTTACCGAAATGACCTGCATCTGTCGAAACAGAAGCGAAGCGACAGAAACAAATGGGCAGGGAAAACAGGACAGCAGGACAAAGGCAGAGTGTGTGTGTATGTGTGTGTGTGTGTGTTGGGGGAAGGAGGGTGGCGGGGAAGGAGGGTGGCGGGGAAGGAGGGTGGCGGGGAAGGAGGGTGGCGGGGAAGGAGGGTGGCGGGGAAGGAGGGTGGCGGGGAAGGAGGGTGGCGGGGAAGGAGGGTGGCGGGAAGGAGGGTGGCGGGGAAGGAGGGTGGCGGGGAAGGAGGGTGGCGGGGAAGGAGGGTGGCGGGGAAGGAGGGTGGCGGGGAAGGAGGGTGGCGGGGAAGGAGGGTGGCGGGAAGGAGGGTGGCGGGGAAGGAGGGTGGCGGGGAAGGAGGGTGGCGGGGAAGGAGGGTGGCGGGAAGGAGGGTGGCGGGGAAGGAGGGTGGCGGGGAAGGAGGGTGGCGGGGAAGGAGGGTGGCGGGGAAGGAGGGTGGCGGGGAAGGAGGGTGGCGGGGAAGGAGGGTGGCGGGGAAGGGCAACCCAGGAATCTTAGGGGCCGAGGGCTGGGGAATGAGGACCGAGGGCGTAGCCGGTCATATCGTCGGCATGGAGGTTGATACACCACGTGGCACACCAAGGACGCCGGTCGGCGGGTGGGTCTTCGGGGAATGATTTGCTCCGGGGTCGTTTCAACACACGCAGGGTGCGCGCCGCGGAGCGAGTCGTACAGTGCCGTGCCATGCCGTACCGCACTTGCACCACTGTAACCCGGCCGGTCAATGCCGCAGGAGTGGCGGGGCCTGGTCCGGATGCCGGCCCGCATTCAATGGACGGTGCCCGAGGGGGACGGCGACGGCCAGGACGCCGGCGGCTTGGACGGCGGCGGCGGCGAAATCCGCACCACACCGAACGCCCGAAGCCACGGCGCCATGCCCTCGCCCGTCGCCGCCACCGACGCGGCCGCGGCCGCCGCGGCCGCCGCCGCCGCCGCCGCCGCCGCCGCGCCTGCGGTTGGCGGCGCTGGGCCGACGCCAGCGGCGTCCGCCGGCGACGCAACCGCTGCCGCCGGCGGCGGCGGCGGCTGCAGCGGCGACGGCACGGCCCAGGCGCGCGACCCATCGGTACATCGGAATGGGGAGACGGGCAGCGGCGTCAACGACATCTTCGCCGCCGTCAGCGGATTCTCCCCGACGTCGTCGCCTCCGGTGGGTTTCCAGCGCCGACTCAACGCCCAGCTGCTCCGCGAGCTGCAGACGACGGTCAAGGTCGCCAGCGAGGCGCGCGCCCGGTCGGCGACCGCCTCACAGCAACGGGACTTCTCCTCCATCGTCGTCGACTCGAGCGCTCCGGCGACGGAGCCGCTGACGATGACGTCGACGCTGACGGCGGCGGCGCAGGGGCAGCAGGGCGCGACGTCGCCGTCGTCGTCGTGGCTGCCGAAGCAGCGCTCCAGGCCGCGGCTGCACAGCGTCGCGGGCGCCGTGTGGGCCGTCAACCCCGCGGCGGACGAGGGGTACCTGCTGGACAAGCTGGAGCAGGACCCGAAGCCGCCCCTGGAGCTGCAGGCACCGCAGCTGCAGGTACAGCTGCCGCCGCCGCTGCCGCCGCCGCTGCCGCAGGAGCAGGAAGCGCAGCAGGAGCAGCAGCAGCGGCAGCAGCAGGCGGTCATTGCGGCGGTGGCGCGGGCGCGCGCCTCGCACTCGCCTTTTGGCGGGTGGGTTGAGAGCCGGCCCGGAAGCGGCAGGGCGGTCGGCGGCGGCAGCTCAGCGCCGATCCCGCTGGCGAGGACCGCAGCGCCGCCGCCGCCGCCGCTGCCGCCGCCGCCGCCGCAGAAGCAGCAGCAACAGCAACAGCGGCCTGAGGCGGAACAGACGGCCACGTCTGTAGGGCCGGATGCTCCGTCAGCGACCGATGACGACGCCGGCGGCCCGGCTAGCGACGCCGCGGGCACCGACAGCCAAGGCGACAGTGACGGCGGCGGCGGAGGCAGCCGCAAACTGGCGGCGGTGGCTGCCGCCACCACAGTTGCCGTGGAGGCAGCGACAGCCGCCGCATCAGCAGCTGAGGCACCGGGCCAAGCGGCCGGCGCCGGCGACGCCGCTGGCTTCGTGCGCGGCGGTGGCGCCTCTACGACAACTGTGGCGGCGGCGCCGGACGCATCCCCGGACGCGGTGACGGCCCCCGACGCGTCGGTGGCGGGGAGCACGGAGGCCGGCATGTCGAGGGCCAGCAGCAGCACGCCCTTTTTGGTGTCGCCGCCGCCGCGGAGCTCGCCCGGGCAGATCTCATCGTACGAGAGCGCGCTGCCGACGGGGCAGTCGTCCAGCAGCAGCATGCCCATGCTGGTCCTGGAGAAACATGCGCGGGGCCCGACGGCGAGCGCGCCGCAGGTGTTGCTGCCGGTGCTGTCGGCGCCGGGGGCGCCGACGGCCGGCAGCGGCGGCCGGGGCCGCGCCGACGGGCAGCAGGGTCCGCCGGCGCCGCCGGCGCCGGCAGGTACGACGCAGAGCGCAGCGGGGCCGGCGGCCGGTGGCCGCGGCCCTGCTGCAGACGCGGCGGCGGAGCCCGCCGCGGTTCGACACGCCGGCGGCGGCGGCGACGGAGCGGCCGTCACCGCCGCCGCCGCCGCCGCTATCGCCGCCGGCAGCAGCGCCCGCTCTTGTACGAGTGTGGGTGTGGGCACCGGCTCCTCTATCTCGGTGGCAGTGACCTTGCGGCCGCCGAGGGTTGCGGCCATCACGGCCGAGGCGGCGGCGGCGGCGGCGGCGACCGCCGCATCGGCGTCAATGGACGCGCCGCTGTGGAGCGGCAGCGTCGGCATGTCCGGCCATTCTGAGCACAACGGCCCCTCGGGCAGCCACAACAGCACGGGGCCCATGCTGTTTGACACGCTCTTCTCAACCTGCCGATCGGGATCCCGCCTCGCGACCACGGTGGTGGTGGAGAACGGGATGGCAGCCGCGCGGGCCGCGGGGACGGCGACGACGCCGTCGTATCTCGGGATGGTCACCACCGGCGGCGGCGGCGGCGGTTGCTATCCCTCCGGCGGCGGTGCGGAGGCGGATGGCGATGCGGCGGCGGCAGCGGAGGCGACGGCGACGGCGGACGTTTTGGGGCTGCTGCCCCTGCCGCCGGACGTCGGCGGCGGCGCCGCGGCGGCCGAGCAGGCGGCTCGCACGCCCCCGCGGCACCCGGTCGGCACAGTTGAGGCCGTACTAACGGACCTGGACGAGTGGTCTGGCACCAACGGCGGTCCGGCGCCGCCGGGCAGGACGGACACCTCTGTTCGCGCCTCATGTGCGTTTGGGATCGGTTGGGGTTGGTTGGGATCGGTTGGAATTGGTTGAGATCTCTTGTCCCATGCAGCTCCGTTGACTTCTGTCGGCGCGGTTCACTGCCATAGCCATCACTCGGGCTGACCCCGGGATGACTGCGGCTTTCTCTAGGGGTTAGGTTGTATGGATTGAGGGGTGTGGGTGGGTGAGTATCCATAAAGGCGTGTCGTATATCTCATCAATGCGTACCGACCCATGGGTCATCCCAAACCCTGCGTGCCCCACCCAGACGTCCTTGCCACGCCCTGCAGAGCACAACTGCTTTCGGGGTGAATCCGGGCGGTGTTCCCCAAGGTTTAAGGTTTAAGGTTTTAGGGATTAGAGCTTAGGGATTAGGGTTTAGGGTTTAGCTGACCTCGGCGCATGCCACCTCCCCACAGCGATGACCGGCCGAAACATTATCAAGGATGTTACAGCGGACCCCGCTGGGGTCATCGGTGACAGCCAAAGCTTCCTACCACCATACACTGCATAAATACGCCTCATGTGCTGCGTTTGCAGTCGCGAGCCCGGATGGCGATAGCTGTTTTCTGATGAACAGCGACAACAACTTCTCCATCGAGTTGGCGTCCCAGCATCAGAAGCTGGGCGCCGTGATGCGCGCCGGCAGTAGCCTGGGCAACAGCATGTCACGGGGTGCCGTCGCGGCCGCCGTCGCCGCCGCCGGCGGCGGCGGCATGACCGCTACTGCCGCCAGTGTCGGCGTGGCGGGCGGTAGCAACTACCCGGCGCCGCCGCCGCTGCCGCCGCTGGCGTACATCGACGAGGAGCGCTCGGGGGAGTACGGCGTGGAGGAGCTGTCATTCCTGTTGCCCAAGGTAGGTTTTAGTGGGTGGTTGGTGGTTGATGAAAGAGCACCTAAAAGGGGTTTCGGGGAGACCCGCGGGTCACTCGCATTCACATGCACGCCGCGGTTTATGTGCCGCACGTGGCAGCGAACGGCACGCACTCGGACATCATACCGTACACCGTACGGAAACCCTCGGTTGAAGATGTAGGCACCGCGTGGCCCTGCTCCGGCTGACATCCTTTCCTTGTGGGGGGAGTTCATCTCCTTTGGGGGAGAGCTATGTAACGGTGGACGTGTTTGTTGGTTTTGTGCGATTCATGGCCTTAGGCGTGGTGGGCTACGACTCGTAGCAGGGCCCCATGCAGCCCCATGCAGCCCCATGCAGCCCCATGCAGCCCCATGCAGCCCCATGCAGCCCCATGCAGCCCCATGCAGCCCCATGCAGCCCCATGCAGCCCCATGCAGCCCCATGCAGCCCCATGCAGCCCCATGCAGCCCCATGCAGCCCCATGCAGCCCCACGTCGCGCGCCTGCGCACACCTTCCCTCTTGTCGCTGTCCAGCTCCCTTTGTTCGCCGCTCTCGAACGTGTAACCCCCTAGGCTTGGTTTTTCTGTGTCCCATCCTGGAATTTTGTGAGCGTTACAGCCTTACAACGCCCTGGGCGTGACTCCCGACCCCTCCCGGTCGCAGGTGCCGCCCGGCCTGCCAGCGCGGCTCCAGGAGGGCAACACAGCGCCCAACGCCAACGCCCCCGCGGCCGCGCCCCAGCTGCCGCTCTCGGCGCCCGCCGCGCCGCGCCACCCCCGGGCTAGGAGCCCTCTGGCCGCGTCCGCGGACTGCGTCCCCATGTTGCTGCACCACGCGGACGTCCCCGTCGCACCCCTGCTCGGGCGGGACAGCCTCTTCGACACCGGGGGCAGGGTGACGACGGACGCCTCCTCCGCGCCGCCCATCACCGGGGGCGCCTTCCCCTCGGGGCCCTCCGACACCGCCGCGATGCCCGCCGCCGTCAGCCTGCCCGCCTGCTTCCGCCGACCCACGGGTCCGGCGTCGCTCGTCACGGCGGTTTCGGCGCCGGGCGGGGTGCGCTCGAACCCGCTCTGCACGGCGCGCGGCACGCGTCGCGACGTCGCGTCCGGGGGCGCCGCAGGCACGCCGCCGTCGTCCAGCCGCAGCGTCACCGCCTACCTGCACCAGACGGGGCTGGAGGACGGCAAGGGCCTCCGGATGGTGCTGAAGGCGCTCGCGAGTGCCGCCACCGACAGCGCCGGCGGCATCATCAGCAGCAGCGGCAACGCGCTGGCGGCCATCGGCGCCGCCAGCCGGGTGCCGTCGGGCAGCGGCCCGCTCACGAAGCTCCGTCAGGTCTCCGGCGGCAGCGGCGGCGGGGGCGGAGCCGCCTCCGCCAGCGCGTCTGGTGCCGACGGGGTGATGGCATCCTTCGTAGTCGGGTACTCGCCGCCGTTGCCGGCGGCGGTGGCGGCACACAGGGCGAGGCCTTCCGGCGGCGCCGCAACCATGAGCCTGGGTGGCGGCGGCGGCGGCAGCCTGGCGGGCGGCGCGAGGTCCAGGGCGGCGGTCAGCGGCGCGGCGGTGCAGGTGGACGAGCAGCCGAACGCGCGGCCGACGGCCGTGAACCGGGCCGCGGCGGCGGCGCCGCCGCCGCCGGCGGTGCCGCAGCTTGTGGAGACGAGCCGATGGCATGAGGTCCACGTGCGGCCCTGCTTCGACCCCATGAGTAGCGAGCCGCTTACCATGGTGAGCGGCTGGGGCGCGGCTCGTGGGTGGTGTTCCGGAGGCGGCCTGTGTCTGTGTGTGACGCCGGATTAGCGGAGAAACCCGCCGTGTCTCCCTCTCCCCCGTCTCTTTCCCGTCTCTCCCCCGACGGTCTCTCCCCCGTCTCTTTCCGTGTCTTTAGGATTTAAGCCCGTGTTTCATCCGCGGACGTCTTGTTGGTGTCGCCTTTGGGCCGCACTCGGGGGCTGTTCCGCAGCACAGCACCGGACGTGTCGGAGGGGGGAGTTCCCCCTCAAGTCCATCAGAACCCGCGGAGACCGCAGCCGGGTCCCTCGATGGGTCCCAGCTGTCGGGGGGACTAAAACCTGAACCTCCCCCACGCGCTGCTTGTTCAGCTGTTCAGGCGCTTAGTCATTCGTACCACACCCTCAGTGCAACCCCCATGCACAATGTCGCCCTCAGTACAAACCCCGGTTCCCATGTTTGTGTTTCCTGTTGTTTGATTTCGTTTGATCCCGATCCGTCAACGCCACCGCCACCACCACCACCTCGTGAACCGCCACAGGTCATCCAGACGGACGTCACTAGCAAGGTACGACGAGTTCCGCGCGGGTCGGCGTCGTACGTTGTCGTACACCATGTGGACTGCCTGCAGTACACGTCATGCTCCCGTGTGTTACGGCATCAGGCTTGTGTGTGTGTGGGGGTATGGATTGTGTGTGGGGGGGGGGGAGTGTAGTGACCCGAGCTGGATGCACCGCTCCCAGGCTGCGCAAAGCGAAGGATGGCGAAGTAATCCCGCACTCAGTGAGCAGCACCGCTCCATGCTTCGGAGCGGCTTTGCTTTCGCCGTGTTTGCTGGGTTTGCCCCGGTTTGGTTCCCGGTCAGGCCCGGCCCGGTCCCGGCCCGGTTGCGGGCTTGGTTCATTATGTAATCATATCAATCCACAAATGCTCGCGCTTGTCCGGCTTGGTTCTGGGCTTGATTGTTGTTTTCGTTAAATGGGGGTTTTAACGAAAACAACAAGCAAGCCCAGAACCATCCCGGACAAGCGATAAAGCGATCGGATGATTGATGTCATTTATCCGATCCGCAGGTTCGCGCGGAGCAGCTGCTTGCCCGGGTCCTGGAGGCCGAGCACCGCTTGCTCGCGGACATCTTCCCGAGCCACGTGGTGCAGTACATGACGCAGCAGCGGAAAGACGAGGCGGAGCTGGCCAGGAACGGACTGACGCTGCTGCGGCACATCCAGGCGAGGCGCGGGGGATGGGATGGATGAGGTCCTCTAGGGGGAGAGGGGGAGAGGGGTTTAAAAAGGATCAACGGTAACCCTCTCTGGGGGAGAGGGGGAGAGGATTACCTAGTCGTTGTAACCAGCGAGGAAGTGACGGCCCGGACGCAGCTTGTCTGTATGTCTTGTAGTGCGAATCGCACCGAAGCGGAGGCGTGCAGAGCGCGGGTTTGCGGCTGGGCCATGGCCACGGCCACGGCTTCTGCCACGTCTAGGGCTGCGGCTGCGGCTGCGGCTACGGCTGCGGCCACGGCTGCGGCTGCGGCTGCGGCTGCGGCTGCGGCTGCGGCTGCGGCTGCGGCTACGGCTACGGCTGCGACTACGGCTACTGTGCACTGATAGATAGCCCGCGGCAAAGCCCGCTGAGCGGACTCCGCAGCTGACTGGCTGCACGGCTTTGCCCCCCCCCCCGCGCCTTATCCGCCTTGCCTACATCCCACCTATTCACGAATGCGCTTCTCCTCCGCTCTCCCCTCCTCCCGTGCCCCACCACCTCCGGCCGGCCGCCCCCCCCCCCCGCAGGACCCGGCGGCCGTCGCGACCCTCCACGACAATGTGACGGTGTTGTTCGCGGGTGAGCGTCTGCGCGTTTGCCTACCTGACCGGCTGGGAACCTAGGCAGTCCTAGGCACCTCGGCACACAGCTGCTGTGTACGGTACCTCGGTACGGCATTGCCGTATTTGTGCCGTACTTGCGCGCGGCCCCACGGGGTCCCCCAGCCCCAACCCGGCCCTTGGGTCTGAAATGAATTATGTCTACCAGTCTCCGACCCGCCCCTTGGGTCTGGGCGTCTGGCTCTTTCTTTGTAGCTCCCCAATCCGGCCTCGGCATGAAACGGGGTTGACGAAGGCTGACGAAGTAACGAAGCAAAACCCCATCCAAGCTCAGAAGGGCAACCCGGGGGTCACAACGGTGGGTCTCCGCGTCTGGTGCCGGGAGCCCGTTTGCCAACCGTTACGTCCCCCTGTACGACATCGTGTGTCGTACCTTGTTGCCGTCCGTACACAGACATCAAGGGCTTTACCGAGATGTCCAAGGAGGTTGCCCCCGCCACCGTCATGACCTTCCTCAACGACCTCTACACCCGGTTCGACAGGTGGGGGTTTAAACTGAAATTTGAAAAACGAATCAAACCCCACAAAATAGGCCCAGGCACACCCAGAAAAGCCCCCCCGACAGGTGGGCGTGTGTGTGTGTGTGCTGCACGTCCCGCGACCAAGATTGGGTTGAAGAGCCCCCCCGCCACCGTTCCGACCCCAACCCCCGGCCGTGTCCCCCCCTCCCTCCACGGCACCCGCGTGCATCCCGTGTACAACAGTCTGACGGACGTGTACGGCGTGTACAAGGTGGAGACCATCGGCGACTGCTACATGGTGGCGGGGGGCCTGGTGGCCCGTGACGGCGACGGCTACGGCCGTACGGTGCGGGGCCAGGGCGAGGAGGACCCGCTGCACGCGATGCGGGTGGTGGCGTTTGCGCGGGCCATGTTGGAGGAGGCGGCCCGGGTGGTGCTGCCCAACACCGGGGAACCCGTGCAGGTGAGCGGAGGGGAGGGGAGGGGAGGGGAAGGCTGTGAAGGGGGCCCTGAGAGAGGGGGCGCGGGCACTGCGGACGAGCGGACGAGGGCGTTTGCAGGTCCGGGGAGGGGCTGCTGGTGGAAGGGGTTGCACGCTGCAGCGCACGATGCGCTTGGGCCTCTCATTTCGGCCATCGGGCCGCGCCTGGTGACGTGGTAAGATCAGCCGAGCATGTACGGTATGTCAATGACGCGGAAAGCGAGGCGGTGGGGCAGAGCTGGTGGCAAGGCTGTACTGTACGGGGGCAAAGCACAGCGGGTGCAAGGCGCGGGCAGCGACCTCGCTTCGTCAGCGAAGCGCTCGGGTGGTGCTGACTCGACCCACGAAAGGACGGCCTTGAGCCGGCCTGCTGACACGGCCTGACACGGCCTGACACGGTCTGACACGGCCTTGACACGGCCTTGACACGGCCTGACACGGAGCGCTTGCATGACCCCTCTTTGTTTACGTTGTGCAACGGGCGATGCTCGTGTTTTGAGGCGCGGCTGCGCGGCGGTGTCCCGCGAAATCGACCCGTGGGTCCGCAGGTCCGTGTGGGCATTCACAGCGGCTCTGTGGTGAGCGGCGTGGTGGGGCAGAAGATGCCGCGCTTCTGCCTGTTTGGTAAGTAAGGGAACGGCACGGCCGGCACGGCCTTGGCGTTGGGGATTCGGGGGAGGGGTGGGCGCGGGCGGGCCGCCCCGGTAACGGCGTCTGAAAGGAAGACGGCGTGCGCCTCACCTACGCAGGCGGGGCACGCGCTACGTGGATTGCGTGTGGGTTTGGTTCCGGAGCCGGGGCACGGGAGCGGGAGCGGGAGTGGGGGAAAGGGATCCGGGAGAGCCGCAGCGCAAGGGCCTTGTTTTAGTAAAATAAACTGTATTTAGGTTTAAGCCGCTCGTTAATTTCGAAAACCGTTTTATTTTAGTTTAGGCCATACGTGTCTCAGGAGGTCTGGCCGCCGCCTCGACACGGCTGCGGAGGCACTGCCAGGCGTCAGTTGCGACCCGTCCTCCTCAGCGGCCTAACGACGGGGGTAGCCCGGGTGGCTCGGCAGCCCCAGGGTGGCTCGGCAGCCGCTTGGGTGTTTCCATGGGCTAGGTTTTTCCACCCATGCACCCATCCAGTAATGCCACAAACCCACAACCAAACCAACCAAACCAAACCAACCAGCCAAACACCCAACCAACCTAACCAACTCGAGCAACCCTACTAACTGTTTCAAATACCAGGAGGCTCTTCGCCTCGCCCCTCGCCCGCAGCCGTAGCGCTCCGAAGCCTTGCCTCCTTGCGCCCCCACCCCTGCGGCCCCTCAGGTGACACCATCAACACCGCAAGTCGCATGGTGGGTGGCGGGATGGCGCCTTGGGGGCTGCGTCCTGGCCAGCGTCCTTGCTTGCGCCGCCCCGAGTCACCCCGGCGCCTCATGGCTTCGGGGCTTCCGATGAGAACATGTCCCACTCGCCTCCCCCTCAGTCGACGGACTGACCGCTGGGATGACCTCATGGGTACTGTCTTGAGGTTCACCCGCAACCTCGGTTCTCCCAGCCCCCGAAGGCGGGTCAAATTACAGTACCACACCACCCTTATGGCAATCGAGACAGCAAACCCGCAATAGCAGGGGAAACGCAGAAAGATCACGTTGCCACGCCCCCGCCGGGCTCTGCTGCCGCAGGAGAGCACGGGGAGGCCGGGCGCCATCCACGTCTCCGCCGCCACCCGCCGGTTGCTGCCGCGGGAGGAGGACGAGGAGTTGTGGGCGCCCACGGGCGGTGTGGAGGTCAAGGGCAAGGGGCTCATGGACACGGTGAGTTGGGGTGGGTCGGTGGGGTTGTGTGGGTCGGTGGGGTTGTGTGGGTCGGTGGGGTTGTGTGGGTCGGCGGGCATTTCTTGGACGGCATCCACATAGTTTTCGTCCACCCGCCAACCTAGTCATACTGCACCCAGCTTTTCACCAACCATTTATTGGTGCTGTATAGAAGGCTGTCCTCGTTTCCTTGCTGACGCTGTACTATTTTCTGTACATGCCTCCCGCGGAAAAAATAGACCTACACCCCACCAACCTTCCGCAATGAGAAGGACAGTCATGCTGACAATCATCGCCCCTTTCCCTGCCTATGCTCCCTCTCGGCTGCCTCCCTCCCTTCTCTCCCCTTCCCCCACCCCCACCCCCACCCCTGGGCAGTATATGTGGTCGTCTCATTCGCCGGCAGCGGGGCGACAGCGACGCGACAAGCAGCAGCGGGCCATGCTGCTGGGCACCCTCAGCACCCTGCCACAGCTGCCCCACTCGGCCTCGTTGCCCTCCTCCAAACGGCTGCCGCCCGTCCGGGGCCCCTCCACCGCTGCAACCGCAGCCGCTGCTGCTGCTGCTCTCGCCTCAACTGCCTCTGCCTCCACCTGCGCCGCCAGCGCAGCGGCTGCGCACCCCCACCCCCACGTTCACCCCCACCCCCACCAGCCCCTGCACCACCAAGGCCCGCTGTCGTGCGTCTCTCCGCCGGTGCGCTTGGTCTCCCCCGCCTTCGACCCGACCAACACCATGATCTGATGTGCCCCGGTGTGATGCCCTGGTGTGATGCCCCGGTGTGATGTATGATGTACCGCCGGGGGGGTGGGTGCAGTGGCATGGGCAGCCAGGGGGCGACGGCACGCGTCTTATCGTGCTGTGGGCGATGGGGTGCTGGAATAGGTATGGTGTGTCAAGAGAGTGAAAGAAAATGGCTCGAACTCAATCCGTGAGGAGCACCCGGGTTGGTACCCGAGTACCCTACCTGGAGTGGTGCGCCGGGGTGGACCCCCCGGCGACTCAGCAGGCTGCGGCTCAGCAGGCTGCGACTCAGCAGGCTGCGGCTCAGCAGGCTGCGGCTGTCGGTGATGGAGTGCGCGCGCTCGGCTGTAGCAGGGAGGCCAGCACGCTGCCCCGCGGCTTGCACTAGCGGCCGCATCCGCCACAGTCACGCACCCAGTTTGCGCGCCGGCTGTGTTTTCCGCCCCCACGCCCGCGCGCCCGCGCGCCTCTTGACCGTCCTTGTCCTGCTCGTCCTGAGGCTTACCTCACTCACTCGGACAGGTGCGGGGGGTTCTAAGGGCCGTCGAGAGGCCCAGCGCGCGGCCTCAGGACCCGGCCCCGTGACACCTACACTGTCACCCAGCGCTGCGACGCCAGAAGGAGGCGCAGTGTTGGCGCCTCCATGTCCCTTCCCGTCCGCTGCCGCACGGCGCTTTTCCCTACCTTAGGTCGTGGTCCATCAGGCCCCGGAGAGGCCTGGTCTGGCGACTGTGGTAATGGCGCGTCAGGGGAAAAGGTGCGGCGCGCCGTGGTGCGGTGCGGCGTGGTGCGGCGCGGCGTGGTGCGGTGCGGCGTGGTGCGGCGCGGCGTGGTGCGGTGCGGCGCGGCGCGGCCGTACCGGGAGTGGCCGTTTGTTGGCCAGCCCTGTTGCGCACAAAGCTATCGTCCGAACTGAACCACAAAACTCGGCACCCCCGCCCCCGCGCGTGTTTTTCGGAGCGCCCGTGGGGTGGAGTAGCCCCCCACACTCCACGCGCGGGGGCGGGGCGATGAATCCCAGTCCCAAGAGATGTTGGATTTCCGATCATGATGTTTCCACTTGTTGCTTCATTTCCATTTGTTGCTTCGTTTAGGAGGAAGAGGTGAGGGGGAGGAGGTGAGGAGCACGGCGGCAGTGCGCCTTTCTGGGTTCTGTCATGCGCCAGTTGCGGCGATGCCATGCATGGCTACTTGTGGTCTGGGAACTTGGGGATTGGCTACTCGGCCGGTGATGCATGTATGAACACCGGTCTTTGGGGTACGGCATAACGCTGAGGGGAAAGGCGGTGGTGCAAAGAGTTATGATGGGAAAACGGGTGAATGCTCTGTTCTGTTCTGTTCTGCTCTGTTGGATGAGGGTGGTGCGGCAGCAGCCGTTTCTTTGTTGGGCCCCGGATTCGAAGATATTGCGAACCCGTCCCAGACCGAGCGCCGCAATCAAGACTTGAGTAGCCATTACTCAAAAAATAAATGTGTTGGGAGATTGTTTCGCCGCGACGGGTCACGTCGGACGGCGGGTGACGTCTTCCAAGGGTTCGGCCCCACGCCAATGCGACCGAGCTGACGGTGTGGACGCGGGGTGAAGGAATAGGATACCTACGGCTCAACCGCCGTACAAATGCCGTACCATGTACGATGCAGGTGCCGTGGGCGTCAGGTGCAAGTACAGGGAGAGGCTTGCGCAGTTTGATTTGGGTTTTGGGATGGGCAGCCGGCGGGCGTGGCGAGAGAAAGCGCGATCCGGTTGCATCTCATGTGTCAGCTTCACATGAGATAGTCGGCGGGCGAGCGTGGGGGCGTCTCTCGGCGGCATTGACACAGCAGGAAGAATCGCTGGGGAGGGGGGGGGGCTGGTATCCGGCGCTTTTCAAGCGCCAGAGGCGGTGGCTGCGGAGGTAACTATGGAGGTGGCTGTGGAGGTAGTGTTTGGTCATGACGGCATGTGATGTCAGTGATGTCCCGCAGCGCAGTGCAGTGCAGTGTAGCAGTGCTGCGGTGTCCCAATCACCCTGCCCTGCTTCCCTAACATGTCTGCATCACGTCCTCTGCACTGTGCCGCATGGCCGCGGGGGGGAGGGGGCGCACCTTGCTGCGTGAGCCTTGGTTTCCGTCTAGGGGCGTTGACGTCCCGGCATGATTACCTCTCCACACGCCGCCGGCGAAAGAGGGGCTTTGCATCCAGACCTTCCCCCGCGGGCACGAGGTGTCTCCGGGGACGGAGGTTCGGTAGGCCAGGGGCGAACGAGGGCGAGTGCTGCGCACATGCGCCCGCGGGGGTTCGAACCCGCCTATATGGATCTAGGCGCGTGGCTGGCTGATTTGCATCGCAAGGCACAGCCGCCGTATGTGTTTAGAATTGCAACCCGCCCGCCCGCCCGCCGTATGTGTGTATGTATGTATGTATGTGTGTGTGTGTGTGTGTGTGTGTGGGTTTAACGAAAAGGCCCCTCGCGTGTTTCAGGGGAGGGGGGGGGTGTAGCAAAGAAGCCCAACCGGCGTTGTGTGTATGTGTGTATGTATGTGTGTTTGTGCGGGCAGGGGGCCGGCCGAGAGGTGTTGTGGGTGTGTGTATGTGTTTGTTGGGGGCCGTGAGTGCATGTAGGTGGGGTTGTCCTGTCTGAGGTTCGTCGGCGAAACCCTAGTCGCCCTCGAGGGCGCTGGGTGTTTGTTGCTGGTGCGCGCAGTCTTGCCAAGTACGGTCAGCCTCCCGAGTGTCGTGTCCCGCCGCCGCGTCGTACCGTGTCGTACTTTGGCTCCTGGTAGTTCCAAATCTTGTCCTCACTGCTATGGTTCCTGTTGCGACCCGTGGGTTTACCTAGATGTACTTTGAACAACCAATACCGCTGATCTTGCAACCGACGGCGGTTGAAATAGCGCAGGCTCTGCGGCGGTTACGTACCTTCGCTGCGAGCGAGCTTATGTTGAGTGTTCTGGGGGACCCGGGCGGGGGGGGCCCTACGTGCGCGTCGGAATCCCGGCGCGATCTCCAATCGTTTCGCTTGCGAAATCCTTCTTTCCCATGTCCTAAGTAGTTTCGCATAGCGGGGGCGCGCATCTGCGCCTTCATGGTGTCAAACCCCCGGGGATGTCCGGGATGCTTTGCGCGGCGCAAACTGCTGGTCAATTTGCGATTTTTGCTGTGAGCATTGTGGGGTCGGTTAGCATGCTTTTATACAATTTATCGAGGAGCATGTCGCGGAGGCGCCCAGATGATGCGTTTTTCTCGCTCTGGTGAGGGCGGATGGGCAAGGAGGGCGGCATTGGATGGTTGGACCGAATCGGCCTAGACCGCGCGGATGATCATTCTTCTCGCACTGGTAAGGTCGGATGGGCAAGGAGGGCGGGAGGGCGGCAAAATGGACGGTGGGGCCGGAGCGGCCGGGGCTTAAGAAATCGCTTGCTGTGGACCCGTGGCGTTTTTTGTTTTGTTTTCACTTGGTTGCTGGCGGCTACTGAGTTGAGGTTCGAAGATTGCGCCCCGTCCCAGGGGGTCTTCTGCGCCGCTGCAATGGCGGCTGGTAACAGCTCTGGGGGCGCTGTACTGCGGTTTCCCTTGACGTACTTCGCGGCATGAGGAGCCATCAGGCAGCCTCGTAACACAGTTTAATAAACGGGCACGGCGGACGGTGACCGAGTTCGGCCACTCTGTCCGTCGGAGGTGGTGGTGGCCAGCGGTGGCGAGCGACACGGCCCCCGGTCTGGCTGGCCCGTGGCCCGTGGCTGTCACGCAGCCCGGTTACGTGACCCGTGCCATGTCTCCCGATTGGGTGGCACCGTTTCGACGGCGGCATGTGGGCTTATGTGTGCCAGAACGGGTGGCTGCGCGCCCGGGGGTGGGCGGAGGTGCGCGGGCTCGCACAGGCGTGTTGTGGGGTGCGGACGGCGGGGGGGTTACGCGGCGGGAGTCCCGCCACTCGGCGCCACCCTAGAGAAGTGCGCGGGTGGCGCAACGCATATCTCCGTGCGTTGGCGATGCGGGGAAGGGATACGGTACGGAGAAGAGGGTACGACACGGGCCAAGGCGCCAGTCTGGATGTCGGCGAGCGATGAACGACTAGCCGGCGGCAGAGCAGCGTTGGTTGGCGCCTGTATGTCGGCAATTGGCTCTCGGAGGCTCTGCCCGGGTGGTGTAGTCGCGTAGATGTGTAGGTCTGTGGATTCCGTACATGTGTGATTGTCGTGGCCAACTCATAAAAAGATAAAAGCCATTGAATAGCGTGGAGGAACTGCATCGTCTCATTTAAATCGAGTGCCAGCTTTGCGTCTTGCGAGAAACTCGCCTGACCCAAACCAGCCTTGGGTGTGTGGCGCCCGCAATGCGCCGCGTGCACGGGGCCGACACGCACGCACCTGTTGGATTCTCGGATTCGCGCTTTGTGTGATGTTGTTCGTAGGGCATGGGGTACGGCGCATGCGGCTTGTCATCGCGGCTGTTGGGACAATGGTGTGTGCGGAATTGGGATGCGGACATTATTGGGCCTCGCATATGATCTCTGTTCTCGCGATCTCTGTTGGATGTCAAACGGGTGCTCACAAGCTGCTGCATTCCTGCTGTGTGTTGAGCTCTGGTGTTCGCGGATTCATTTCCTCGTTTGCCGAGGCATCGGCTGGACCTTGTTCTCTTTGGGGGTGCATCGCTTTGGTGTCGGTGCCACCGCGCCACCATGGTTTCGGTGCCGCCGTGCGTTGCGCATTATCATCGGGTGCTGGGTGGCATTGGTTGAGAGCCGCGTCAACGTTGACCAGGTGAGCACCCTCGCGATGTTGTCGAGGGTCAAGCTCTCGTCATTGCATGGCCTTGATGGGCGTACGGCTCCGTGTGGTTGATGATCCCGCTGAGCGGCGGGGATCATTCTGGAACGGGTCGTCTTCTGTGTGACTTCAGCGACTGCTTTTGCATATCCACAAGTGCCGCATGGTGTGCGGCGAGACGAGTACGGATCGAGACGAGTACGGATCGAGACGAGTACGGATCGAGACGAGTACGGATCGAGACGAGTACGGATCGAGACGAGTACGGATCGGGACGACTACGGATCGGCAGATGATGTGCCGACGGTGCGCGATGTGTGGTTGCTCCTCGCCGGGGCGTCGTCCGAGCGGCAAGACAGGGTGTTGCCCTCGGGGGCCTTTCGACTTCTTGAGCAAGTCGTAACTGCCGCCGCCGCCGCCGCCAAAGCATGCTGGCCGACATGGAGGCCGACATGGAGGCCGACAGGTACATACCAGCGGGACAATGAGCGGGACGGACAGTGCGTTTCGAGGTGGCTGCATGGCATATAATTTCATCTGGGCAGCGACGTACTTTGTTTGATTTTCCTGAGTTGGCGGCTCAGCGGCCTGCATTGATCGTGACGATTTTAAAAAGCCGGGCTGGCAGGTGGCCACGGTTTGACGGTCACACATGTGTGCGACGAGGATGTTTGGTGTATGCACCCTGATGGACACGTGGGCACGTGGCGGCTAGTGGGGAGCCCCCGGGGCTGGGCATGCCCCGCCTCCCCATCCATCCCTTGTGCCGGTCACTTCCGATTCATGGCCCTATCTGTGCACCTACCCTTTTTGTGCACTTCCAACAAGGTCGTTGGGCGTTGCGTTGCGGTACGGTCCATGGCGGCCCCGGACCACGGTGATTGATGGAGCGCACCTTGGAAGGGGGCTGTGGAGGGCTGCGGTGGAGGCGCGATCGCCTGGAGGCGTCCCTTGCGCTTCGGGGGCTGGCCAGGAACCCCGGATGGACCGCATCCCCCAGAACCCGGGTTCCCGGTTCCCGGTGATGCGGCCTCCTGACGATGCACCGCCGCATCCTGTGACATCCGAATCGGGCCTGGGTGGGGCCTGGGTAGGACCAGAAGTGTGCGTGTCGGTGGACTGCTGTCCCAGCAGTGCACTGATGAGGGTGTCCAGCACTCGGGAGCTCAGATCGACCTCGTGGTCATGTGCTTTGGGGCAAACGTGCACGGCAAAACGTGTACGGCAAAATGTGGACGTCGGCCTCCCGCCCCCGGAAGCCCCAGACCAGGCCAGAAACCGAAGTCGCAACCGGACGGGTCTTCCTGCGGCAGGGCCTGCGTATGACCGACACGGACCCCGATACCCCGAATGTATCGCTACGTAGTGACGTAGCCCAGAGTATTCTTCAGGGAGCAGTTCTGCAGTTGTGTGCAAGTCCAGCTTTAAATAATAGACGTGGCGTTGATCAACGCCAAGCTGGTACAGGCCGATACATTGAAGCTGGATCCATTCCAAGGCACGTTGTCCATCCATGATGTCACGGTGGACCCCGCCGGTCATCAGTGACAGTCACAGCTGATTCACCACACACTGTACAAGCGAAAAACGCGCCACCGTGGCGCACCGGACAGGCTTTACAAATGCACCCGGAAAACTCCACCCTCCGCAGTCCGCACCCACTCTACCAGGGAACCACCCCGTCCCAGAGGACCAGCCCTAGCCCTGGACAGAGTCCGCTCATGGGGGGTTAGCCACCGTTGCGCCCCTACCATCGAACCAGCGCCACGGCCAAGACCGGCGGTGGCCCGCATCCTTATTCTATTATTATCTATTAACCGTTACAAGGTGGACCCGTATCCCGACCCGGTGTTCCAACGGGCCCAGATAGCTCGTAGGTGCCTCGTATTATTCTGTTTGATGTTACACTGCGGCACTGGGGATTGAAGACTGCATCATGCGCCCGACCGCCGCTCCCCGCGCGCCGGCCCGGCCCGGCCGCCGCCCGCCGCTCCCTGCCCCGCGTGCCAACGCGGCTACCGACTAGGTACCCAGGCCCTGTGCTCCACCATCCTGGGATCCCCATGCTCCAACGCCAGGACCCTCAGTCCGGGCAGGTTATGTTCCAACAGCGCAGCGAGTGAGTGCAACCGGTGCACCGGGGGCGCGTAGGTCCCCGAGTTGTTGTCGATGAGCAGCACCCAGTCCCCCGCGGCTTCGCCTGCGACGCCCTCCAACGCAGCCGTCGCCTCGGCCGCCTGCGCCGCCGAGACCGACGGCGGAGGCCGCCGCGAGGTCGCCGCCGCGGAGGCGTCAGCCGCGGCGTCCAGGGACGCCTCCACCGCCGCTGCCAGCCCACCCGTGGCAAGGCAGAACTCCCCGGCATACACCACCTGCGCGACGGGAGGAGGGAGGCGAGGGAGGCGCGGGACCTGGCGATGCGCTCCCGGCCCTGCACTCCGGTGGCGTAACGCAAGGCAGTAAGCAGCCACGGTGTTTGCACATGACCACCACCGCCTGCTTACCATTCCCTGTACCGCACACAGAGGTCTTTTTGGAAGTATACCCCGTGTGGGCTGGCATGGGCGGGTTTCTCGCGCAAGGCAAGAGCCTTCTACTGGTCTTCAACTTGCTAGTTGCTACACACACGAGAAAAGCGCCACCGGATAAAGTTATACCGTGTACGCAGCGCGCAGCAGCGACGCGACTTCTGCCGAAAGCTCATCAGCGGTGCTTACTGTGCCGCGGCTGGGCTGCGCTGGGACCAGACAGAAGCCGCCACAAACAGGGGCCGGCGCGACCCGCCGGGGTTCCGCCCGCGGCAGTCGTACACGGGCGGGAGAGGCGAGCCAGAGTGCGGCGGCGCCCGGAGCGCCGGAGGGACGCGCCGCGTCGCACCTTCTCCGCGCAGCCCGCGTGCATGGCGTGCTTTGACATGAAGTCCGTGAAGAAGGCCGCCCCCGTCTCGCTGAAGTACCAGCTGCCGTCGCCCATGAGCACGTACGTGTAGAAGCGGCGCTGGCCGCCGCGGACGCCGCCGCGCAGCAGCGCCACCAGGTCGCCGCCACCCCGTAAGACTCCGCGACCCGACTGACGGGCGCGACGCACAAGGGTCCAGCAAGCGTGAGGAGTGGACGGAGGTGTCACACAGCGAGGTCATCACCGACGACCGAAAGTGAAAACAGCTAAGGCGTGCGGGGTCCACTACCAGCGTGGTTCAAATTCAGATCGAAATCGTGCATGAAACGGACACGCTTCTCTCCCGGCCAGCGCTGGCCTCACCGACGCCCGCCGTCCAACACACAGAGCATCGTACAGTACCCGGTACGGTGCGGTACACTCGTACACGGCACTGACCTGATGTCCCTTATCCCTGTAGAGCAGCGCGTGCTGCGCTTTGAGCGCGTGCACCATCGCCGTGCTGCCAAAGACCTGGGTTGGGGGAATGACAGCTTGATTGGAAAAGAAACCAGATTTGGGAACGCAGACACGCCGCCTGGCCACGGACGGGCCGGGGGCGGGTATAGGACATTGCGGGGACGTGGGCGTGGGGAGGGGGGTACAGTGAAACCAGCCCAAGCACACACAGCCCGGGGAGGGAGTTTCCTGAAGGGACGAAGTCAGATCGCGAGGGACGTGGGCGCCCCCTGAAGCGACCCAACCAACCAACCCAACCAACCAACCAACCAACCAACCCAACCAACCCAACCAACCAACCAACCAACCACCACGACCCTTGTGCACGCGCGCTACACTACCGAGCGCCTCCCTCCCTGGTGCCGGGAAGGCGCGCCGGGTATCGCCGCGGAGTGCAGGCGTGACCTGTCACCTGGGTACCTGCCGTGCTTTGTCGTACGATGTGTTCCAATGGACGTTGGCGGCCCCCGGAAAGAAGGTCGGTAGCGCCGCCAGGCTCAGCTTATAGGCAGAGAAGGCCAGGGCCCCGTCATCCAGGGCATGTCCGGTGACTGCGCCTGCGGGGGTGTGTGGGCGCAGGCGGCAGGGCACGTGCACACTTGACCCCATCGTTCGCCCTCATCAAAGAAATACTGCTGTGTTGCCGTACTACCGTACAACCGCCGTACAATCACTGCCTCGCCATCATGAGACTTGGTTCATGGCCTCCGCTGCCAGCGCACTCCCAGCGCACGCACTGTCCGTACAGGGGAGGGAACATGTGAGACATGTACAGCATGTACGACATACACACAACTCCATGAACGACTGGTGCAGCGCCAGGGATCGTGCGTGGTCCTTCGGATGGGTGTCGTACAGTACGGCAAATCGAGCCCAACGGTTGGGTCCCTGACGGACCCACCTGCCAACTGGGACGTGGAGATTCGATACCGGACCGGCCCATGGGGCACCATCCGGACCGGCCCGCAGGGCCCCGGTGGATGGCAGGGCGGCCGGCAGCGCACCTGCAGCGTTTCGCAGTCAGGCGACCGGGTGGCGGGGCCCGGAATGGGCCGGGGGCACCACCTGAGACTTGGGCGCGTTTCCTGCGGCGCCGCGAGGGGTCGGCTTTGCCGGCGACCTGCAGCTGTACGGTCGTACGGTACGACGACAGCACGCGGGGATCGAAACATTTACTTTGCGTCGCCGGAGCACCCAGGAAAGGATGTGGGGCGTTGTGGGGCTACGGCGGCGTCGTCACCCTTGCGCGCTTCAGACGCGTACCCGCCCGACCGGCCCTTCACACCGAGAGGCAGGGCCGAGGTAGGCCGGGGTTGGGTTCCCCACGACCCCACCTCGTGGTGAGCGGGGTATCCGACCCCATACCATACCCGTGCTGCACCTCCGTGCTGCACCTCCGTGCTGCACCTCCGTGCTGCACCTCCGTGCTGCACCTCCGTGCTGCACCGTACTGCTGCACCGTACTGCTGCACCGTACTGCTGCACCGTACTCACCGCCAGCAATAGAAACCCCGCGTTTAGGGGCACGCGGGGCGCCGGTTGGATGGGCAGCCGCAGCTGGTGACCGCCCTCGATCGACGCCGATGAAGCCATGTCGAGATCGAAGATCAGTTCACAAGAGCCCACGGGGTCATCGGGTGTCAGGCGATCCTTGTCGATGACCTGTGGGTCGCGTTTTCCGGGGGCTCCCCCGGGTGGAGATACCAGGTCGCTTGCCGTACGAAAGTGTGTGGTACGGCTGGCAACATGGAAAACGGGCGGTGGTGCGGCAGCGAGAGCCCAGAGGGAAAGCTCCCCCCGCGGGGCTGTTTGGGGGCATCGCGACGTTCCTCGCCCGGTGGAAGAGCGTTCATGCCGGGGGCGCTGCGGTGTTGGCGCTGGTGGCGTGGGTGAGATAGCGACGTGCTGATTCGGGGGTAGGGTCGGGTAATGTCTGCGGAGAGCGCGGCCGGCTGGATGGCTCCGCGCTGTGTTTCGCGGTGTGAGAATGACATGAAGGGCTCCTGGCCGGCGCGGCCGGCGGCGAACTCGGGTCGTGTGCGGTGGAGTGGTCGGTCACCGCCGGGTCAGCATCAGGCAACTTCTGGCTTGCCTGGAAACTGAAGATGGCGCCTAGCGGCACGTTCCGCAGGCAGACCTCCTCGCCAAACGTCGGGTTGGCGGTGTTGTATATGACAGCCGTCTTGTAGTCGAAGGCCTGGAGGCCATCGGGCGTTGCTACGCGAAGGACGACGTACGGGTCCGCATGGCCCACGAAGTCCATCCGCGGCAGGCCCTGCAGGTGCGGTCAGATGCGAGGCAGGGTTTGACCCTAATTATTGGAAGTACATGCAAACGAAGTTGTTATGTAATCGAACCGCATCATCAGCGTCGTTTGTTGTGTAAGGCCCCGTCCAGTTGGATTAGACACGCCTGTCCGCGGCACAGCGTGGGCCCACCTCGCATCCGCGGATTAGGAGTTCGACATCCCAGTACGCATGACGTCGCTGGGCCAGCATAACTTGTACCATGTCGCCAGCAACTGGCAGAAGTAATACTGTCTATGTATTTCGTTATCTTTTGCGCCGACTAATTAGTTAGCTTTGTAGACGTTCACGTCGGCTTTTGCAATAAAAGGACGCTCGAGGGCTCCCGCTCTCCGCTCATCTGTCGCGGAACGACAGGTACAGTACCGGCTGTTTTACTCCCAAAGACAGAAGCACAATATCCTTGGCAAGGCTTATCAAGTCAGTTGTTAATCAGAAACATTCATGGTCAGCTTTGAAAGAAGCCGCTTTGTAGCTAAACGGGATGGAAGGTGTCGCAACCGACATTGCCGACATGCCATATCAGGCAAGATCCCGTGGGCTTTGGCCCGAAACCAATCCCACGGAATGTTACGGGGTTGTGGTTGGACCACCTATGCCATAGAAGTCGCCCTTAGCCAAGTTTCCGCAGTCCCGACGGGGTTCGTTTGTGGAGCTAGAGGAAGTAATGGCGCAATTCAATGCGTCCTTGTTCTGTGATTGAGGTTGTTAATGTCATTGTAAGAACGCGGGCTTTCCGTTGGTATTTAGCAGGAAACCCCAACAAACCCTGTCCGCGTCCCTGACAACACCGTAACGAACAAGCTTCCAAAGTCAATGCACATTGTTCTCTGACGAGGAATCCTGCCATCTCGGCATGCGTACTTTGACGTTTTTGTGCTACAAGTTTATGATAAAGCTTGTACGATCCAGACAGCTCACGAACCGCCCTACCGCCGAACTGGAAGCAAGAACCCAAAATCAAGTAAAGATGTCAATGTACTGCAACCGACATGTTCCAATATCGTCCAATATCGTTGATCCTTGACACCCATGACCTCAACCATACGGTCCCCAGGAGCAAACCCCAGGCCCCAATGCTTTGATAGGATATTCGCATACGTAGGACACTCAAATAGCACGAGACATTCATCCTCACACACTTCGTAGACCAGCAGGGAAAGGCGACGTGTCAACTGTCGTTCGCTGGGCCCACCCGCCCACCCACAATGATAGGAATGGGTTGGTCGATTCGGTTTGAGTTGACAAGAGGGTTCACGTCGTAACCGTTGATACCGCGTGCGCAGGCTACTGACCTAGCTTGCCCCGCTCCTCAGGGTGCTCCAACATGGCACATTCCTCTGTCCACCAGGGAGCGTCAAAAGGAGGAGTAGCGGGCGCTTGTAGGGCAATCCCAGCGTAATCTTCATCCGTAACAGCGGCTGGTGCGGGGTCGGTGGTGTAAACGGGCCTCTTTCCTAGTAGAGCGGGCCCGCGGTGGATTCCGCCCGCATGACTTCGTGGCGAACGTGGTATTCATCTGGTGGTGCGCATTGCTGCCGCGTTCTTTTCCCGTCGCAGTGTGTTTTGCGAAGAGACCCGCCCGACCCGTCGCAGTGTGTGGCGACTGCTTTAGTGAGGAGGCTATGTGGATTATCTCCAATGCAGTGACCCGTTGGATCCAATCTACCTGACCCGACTCTTTCTTTCATTCAATCTTTCTTCCAAGCAACTGCTTGTGGCTCGGACGGTTGGGTGCGACCCTGAAGTCGGCTAACGGCGGCGCGCCGAGACCAAGGCACCCTTGTGTGCTTGCAATCTGTTCCGTTTGAATTCTCCTAGTAACGCCCGTCACGCATGACGGGCGTTACTAGAACGGGTTCCAAAGACGAGTGAACCCTAGGTCAAGGGTCACAAGGACGGTGCGGATATCAGGGTGCATCGCAGCCTCGCGGGGTTCGCCGGGTACCGTACACCGATGCAAAATCCCTATAGCCCAGTCCCACCACCACACAATCCCCGACCCCCCCCCCACACACACACTCCCCCGGCTGCCCCCCGGCTCTGCTCTCCACAAACCTCCAGACCTGTTCGGGAGGTGGGTCAGCGGGGCCGACCCCCCCCCCTCAACACCACCGCTGCCATATACACGCACAAGTATTTGGGGACTTGGTTTGGGTCGGGCGGGTCTCTTCTCTAATCACACCCATGCCCTAAGCATATGTCCTATTTCCAGAAGGGGGGGGTAATGAAGATCGACTCCTGGCATCCGGCTAACGAAAGCTAACGAACTTCTTACCGTAGCCTGCCGCAGCATTAGATCGCTCGTGCAACATGCCGTGTGCCTCCACAATAAAATGTTCGGCCTGCATTCATCCGGAGGTGCGGAGGGGCCGCCTCAAACAGCGACCGAGTGCCGTACCGTACCCGCATTTGCAAGCGTGGCTCAATCTCATGGTTTCTGCCATAGGGCCCCCGCAGGCCGAGCGGACGCTACCGCCGTTCGCCACCGACCAACCGTTCCACCATCACCACCACCACCAAGAACGCAGCCCACACACGAACAGCGGCTCAGTTTGTCCTTCACAAAGAGAGACTCTCACAAGCGCGGGCGCGACTACGCGCCATGCATGTCGAACACTCCGTCTTCATCACACAAGAACACACGCATCCGCGGTTACTTGCTATGCACAAGAACACACATCCGGTGGGTGCCGTAGATTTCACATCATGCAAACACTGCAGAGACACACATAAACGCCGACAGTCCTACTCGACCCAACGGCACGGCGCTGCGATACGGCCTCCTCCGACTCAGCTTAGGTCGGCCGCTGGTGCCCGAACGAAAACTGCGGCAACAGCCCGGCCGACGGCTGCGGCGGATGCGACCCCCCGGACTCCGCGTGAAGCGTCGGAGGCCGGCCGCTGACCGCCGACGCCACGCGGGACGTCATCGACGCCAGCAAGCCCAGGCCGCCCCCGCCGCCGCCACTGGCGGCACTGACGAGGCCGGCGCCGCCGCCACCGCCGCCGCCAGCGCCGGCGAATGCCACGACGGGTGCCGGCGCTGCGCCGCTGACCCCCGGGCCGCGCCGGCCTTTGTGGGCGTGGTCGGTGGCGGAGGCGATGGCCGCCATCTCCGCGGGCGTGAAGCGCAGCAGCCGGGACAGCACTTGCAGCACAGGGCCCTCCCGAGGCAGCGAGCCGCTCTCAAAGAAGCTGATGATGGCCGCCCGGAGGTACTGCATACACACATGCGGGTGGGTCGGGCGGGTCTCATATCTAAACGCACATACACACATGCGGCTAGCTTCCCGCCCAAGAACAACAGGCGGCTCGCGGTTCTTCATCAGGGCAATGCTGGCACACCGACACACCGCAAGGTGAAGCGCGCAGCGCTGCTCCCGCCGAAGCCCACTTCGGTCGCGACACAGCTCTCGCGAGGCCACCTCCCACCCTGGGCCAGATGCAGTATACCATATGCCAATCACGGCCACCAAGCCGCCCCTGCCCTTCCCTCCCTGCCCTCCCTGGAAATCGGGACCCCACCTGGATGTCCTGGTCGCCGAGTTGCAGCTGCGCCTGCAGGCGGGCCAGCTCCTCCCGCAGGGCCGTCTGGGCGGTGTTGAGCAGCTGGTGGGTCGACTCAGCGTCCTCGTACGCGTGCCTGCATGTGGGTCAATGTTGGTCAATGCGGGTCAATGCAGGTCGATGTGGGTCAGTGAGGGTCGATGTGGGTGCACGAATATCGGAAGGGATCACCAGCGCCAGGAGGCGCCGCCATCACCTAGATACAAGGGCGCTCGGTTGATATTTCCTGCTGTTCCAAAGCACATACCTTACAGACAGCATCCGTTCATTCCCGGAGCAACCATCTGGACAGCAACCATTCCCAAACCACCACCACCACCACCACCACCACCCAAAATGACCACCACCCACTTGTAGCTGTCCAGCTCGTGCTGTAGCGACGCGATCTGCGTCCGCAGAGTCGCCACCGCCGGGTCCGACCCATGGTCCTGTCGGGCGGCCCCGGGGGCGCCACCACCGCCGTCAGCGCCACCAACCGACGAGGAGCTCATCCACGTCTGCCCTTGCGCCTGCTGGACGGCGGCGGCGGCAGGCCCGGTGTCGCCTTCGCCGCCGGCCGCCGGCGCCGCCGAGCCCGCCAGGGACGCGCTGCTGCCGCCGCCGCCGCCGCCGCCGCCGCCGGCCAGTGCCTTCTGCGCCAGCGACGCGGCGGAGGCAGTCGGCGGCAGCGCGCCCCCCGCCGCACGCGCCTGCCGCAGCTGCACCCGCAGCGCATCCGCCTCGTGCTCCTTCTCCTCCAGCAGCGCCCGGCTCTTGTCCCTCAAGCCCTGCAGCTCCTCCTGCGGAACGACGCGCCACACAGTAGCATACCGCAGTCGCAAACCGTATCAGAGTCTAAGGGACCACGGCTGCCGTAGGGGGTCCCACATCAATCACTCGTCTTGCGATTGTACAACCGTATTGTGAATCTGTGGTTGTACAACCGTATTCTGTTTGTATAGCCGTAACGCCTGGTTGTTTTTTATCCTACTGTCGCCTTCTCGCTGCACCGCACCGCACTGCCTGCAACCTCGCGGGTGGCCAACCCCACCCGCCCAACCCCAGCCACCCCCCCCCGGCTACGGGTACGGCCACGGGTACGGGTACAGCTGCGGGTACGGCTCCGTCGCGGCCCCACCTGCAGCGCCGCCGTGACCTCCTCCGCCGCCTGCAGCTGCTCCCGGGTGGCCCGCAGCTCCGCCTCCAGCGCGTCGCCCCGCTCCGAGAGCTGCGCGCGGAGGGCGTCCTGCCGGGTGAGGGAGGGAGAGGGGGGGAGGAAGAGGGAGGGAGGAGGTTGGGGGGAATTGGAAAGCTGCGGGATGAGGGGGGAGCGGGGGACCCGCGAGGGGCAGGCCACTACGAGCCGCTGGTAGTCGGCGTGTTGGGCTGGCCGCGAGAGCACATCGTGTCCAAAACCCTTGCCAAAAAACCTTGTTATATACATAAACCTATATACATAAACCCCATGACTTGTTATAAACATATTCTAAATCGACCACCAATGTTCTGATGTACTGTGCTCCAGCCGACATGGCTTCTTTGTCGGCCCATGTGGGGTGACGCAGAGAAGGTTCCGGACTTTTGGACACAGACCAGGTGGGGCTCCCTTCTGTCCTTCACCCACCCATTCCAAGCAGCCACCCAGCCAGCCACCCACCCACCAGCGCCTCCAACCGACGGGACGCCTCTCCGCGCGCCTCCGCCTCCGCCCGGGACCGCGCCTCCTCCATCTGCTTCCGCAGCATGTCCAGCGCGGCGTTGGCGGTCGCCGCCTCCGCCTCCACGCGAGCCGTCCGCTCCGCCGCCGCGCGGACCGCCTCCCGAAGCGCCTCCAGTTCCGCCGCGGTGCCGTCCTCCGACTGGACGTGGCCGTGGCCGGGCGCCTCCACCTCCGAACCCCTGGCGCACGGCGCGGCGTTCAACACGACAGAACCACATGACCGCCGTGCGGCGCCGCCCTAGGCCAGTAATGGAATCTATGGGGACTGCCATCACCATACCATGACCCCCGACGTCACCATCAGCAGTACGTGTTTGGCGAGAAACCCCCGCCCGAACGTGCTGTCAGTGGCCTGGTCAACACCTGCCACCCCTGCGCGCGCGTTCCCCTGGGTACGTCTCCCAGCGCGCGCCGCGTGGTGCGAAGTAACAAGCATGCACGAGTAGTTGATATAATGTACGATAATGTACGGCAGTACGGCAAAAGTCTCACCGGCCGGATCCGTCGCCCCCGGCCGCGGCCCCCGCGCGGCTCTCGAGGCCGTCCACCAGCCGCCGCACGGCCGCCGGCCATCGGTCGCGGGGCAGCGTGGGCAGCGCCTCCAGTTCCCCGGCCCAGGTGCGGGCCAGCGCGGCGCCCCGGCGCCGCTCCTCGTCCAGCTCCGCCACCAGGCCCTCGTTCTCGTCCTCCACCTGCCAGCCGGGGCGCCACCAAAACACAACCGTTGATCCCGATACCCAAATGTCGCCACAGTCGACCGACATCTGGGGATCTTGAGAACTGGCGTCCAGATCACCCGTTCTAGATACACCCAAACGCCGCCACACCGGTCCCATCCGCTGTCCCCCGCTCTGGCGGACTGTCCCCTTCACAAAGACCTCCACCACGTCGCAAAACACGTGTGCCTTCCATTTCGGGCAACGTTCCGCACAATACTAACCCGCCCGCCCCGCCCAGCCCAGCCCCATCCGCCCTACGACCTGCTGCAACCTCGCCTCCAGGTTGGTCAGCATCGCGCCCACGCGGCCCAGCTCCACAGCTGCCCGGTCCCGTGCCGCCTCCGCCGCCTCGCACCGCATCCGGATCGCCTCCAGCCCCGCCAGCCCCTCGCGCGCGTCCGCCAGCGCCGCCAGGGCCGCCGCCCGCTCCTCCCGGAGCGAGTGGAGCATCACCAGCTGCGGTCACAGACACGATCATGGATACGGGCAAGGATACGGGCACGGTGGTCACACGCATGGGCACGGGAACAAACACGGACGCAAGCACAGACATGGGGGAGGGGCGGTACATGGCAACATCGGATTGCGCTGCGCTGGCCTGGGCCCTCGAAACCCGCCCGACGCCGCTTCCTCCCCACCCGCCTTGCCTCCCTCCCTCCCTGGAGCCCCAGGCCCTCATCTGGTCACCTGCCCTCCCTCCCTCCCTTAGGGCCCTCCCCCCGCTGTCCGTCAGGCCCTCACCTGGTCTGCCAGCTTGGACCTGTCGGCCTCGCTCGCAAGCAGCCGGGACTCCGCCGTCGCCGCGCGCTGCTCGAGCTCCGCCCGGGCCGCCTCCGCCATGGCGGCGCGCGAACGCAGCTCCGAAACCTCGAGCCCGGCGGTGTCGCCCGCCTCCTGCAGCGACGCGAGCCGTGTGCGCAGCTCCGCAGCGGCGGACCGTTCCGCTTCCAACTGCCTGCGGGTGGCGGGTGACCGGTGACGGGTGGCGGTTGGCAGGGGACGGGGGCCAGGGCAGTCTTCATCCACAGGGCATTCGCGGTCGCGGCACATAAAGTCACATAAAGCCGGTGGAAGTTGTGAACTACGGGCGCTTCGGCCGCACTGACGCAGTTGCCGTCCTGTCCCTCCACCACACACCCACTCCCAAGGGAGCCCGTGCCCGCATCATGAGGCATCAGCACGCCCTGCGCGCCACGCCACCTGCCCCACCGGCATCCCTCGCCGCCCTCCACCCGGGGTCCTGGGTTCGTTCTTCGCCCCGACCCCCGACCCCCACCTCTGCGCCTCCGCCAGCTCCGCCTGCACCGCCGTGAGGTGCTCCGTCAGCGACGCCACCTGGCCGCCCAGGCCGCTGCTCTCCGCGCGCGCCTCGTCCAGCTCCGCCGCGCGCTTCTTGTTGATCTTCTGGAGCCTGTGAGACGGCGACAGCGGCAGCCGCGGCCGCGGCGGCAGCAGCCGCGGCAGCGGCAGCCGCGGCAGCGGTTCGAAAGGGCACTGTGAGCGTACTGAAGGAGCAACGGAGAGCTGTCCTGAAGGTCAAGAGGGAGGAGTTACAGGTAGCCGGGGGGCCGGGCAGCCACGGCAATTGCAGGTCGGCGCGGGGTGATGTCTGTTTCGAGCCGATGGGAAGGCGTTTCGCGCCTGTCCAGCCTGTCTCCCACCCAACATGTACGTTGTACGACATGTGCCCAGAAGGCCAGCGCCGCCGCCAATGCCGCCGCCGCGCACCTCTCCAGTCGCTCCCCCCAGCCGCGCTCAATGTCCTGCGCGAGCCTCTTGGCCTCCTCCGCCGCCGCCTCTGCCGCCGCGGCGCGCTCCTCCGCGGCGCCGCCGGCTGCACGAGCGGCCTCCAGCGCCGCCTCCAGCTCCGTCACCTTCTCGGCCGCCGCCTTGGCGGCCGCCGCCGCTCCCGCCGCCGCGGCGCGCTGCTCCTGCTCCGCCGCCACGGCCCGGGAGTGCTCCTCCTCCAGGGCGGCCAGCTTTCGGACTTGCTTGTCTGCGGTCTTGCCGACGCAGTCCTGCAGCTGCGCTAGCTGCTCCTTGTAGGAGGCCTCCATGGCCGCGAAGGTGGTCTGTGGACGCGCGCGGCAGGGGCAGCAGCCAGCGATGGGAGCTTGTCACCGGCCCGGCTATTCGAGGAGGGTGCGAAGAGGGGGCGTCACGACTGGACGGCAGCAGCACATGTGGTTTGTGCGACCATTCCCATCTGATGCACAACGGAAACCCGACACACAATAGACAGAAAGACAAATGAAGTCGCTCACACACACATATGGTTCTGTTTCATACGCATACACACACCAAGTTATCTTTTACACACACCTGCAGACACACACATACCTTGGTTTGGGTCGGGCGGGTCTCTTCTCTAAACACACAAACAACACACATGGGTTGGGTTAATTTTTTAAACGCACATGCTGTTGCCGCTACTGCTGTACCTTACACGTCAATGAAGCCCCCAACTTGCGCCGACTCGGGGCCCTCGTGTGGCATGTGGCGCGCGCGCACGATGCACGGTGTACGGCAGTACAGTACAGTGTACGGCACGGCGGTCCGTCGTACCTTGGGCACCGTGGACGCGAGCAGCGCCTCGCTCGCGGCCTTGTGCTCCTGCAGCTCGGCCCGGAGCGAGTCGGCCAGGTGGGTCTGCACTCGCAGCTCCGACTCGGCGCTGCGCACCGCCGCCTCCATCGCTTCCACCTGTTGAGGGTTCCCGAAGAACCACCAAGACCCGTAAGAAGATCTGTGATTTCTGGGCGTGGAAACACAACGGAACGGGCCCCTACACTTTTGGGGAATGCTTAAAAGTATTGCGAGTCCGTCGAACCCTCGTACCCTTTCCCCCTCCCCATCCCGACCACCCTCGTACCCTTTTTCGCACGCTCGTGTCCTCACTGCTGCTGCTGCGACGGCCGCCACTCATCGTCCGTGCCGCCGACCAAGGGGCCTCCGCCGCCAGCTCGGCGGCGGCGGCGGCGGAGGCGCCTCCGCCGCCGCCGCTGGCCCCCGCTTGGCTGCCGTCGGCAGCAGCCTCCGAGCCCGTGGAGGCCGTAGCGGCCAGCAGCGTCGCCTCCGCGGGGCCGATGTTCTTCGACTTGAACGACTGCTCGTACGATGGCGGCGCCGCCGCCGCGACGGCGCCGGGCCGGTCATGCGCCGCCACCGCGACGTCCAGCCGCACCGCCAGGGCCTCCAGCTCCGAAACCTTGAGCGTTAGCTCGTCCACGCCGCCGCGAGACGCCTTCACGGAGCTGAACAGCGGCGCGAATGCCTGCGCGGCGGCGGCAATCTGCCGCATCAGGCCCAGGTGCTCCGGCGGGATCACGGCGGCCGCCGGCGGCTCCGCGGGCTTGGCCTCCGCCGCCGCTGCCGCCGCCGCCGCAGCGGCGGCGGCCTCCAGCTCAGCGACACGGCCCTCTGCCGCCGTCGTCGCGGCCTCCGCCGCCGCTAGGGCGCTCCGCGCCTCCGCCAGCTCCCGGCCGACGGCCTCCAGTCGCTCCGCCGCCCGCAACGCCTCCGCCAGCGCCACGTCCGCCGCCGCCGAGAGCTCCCGAGCGTGCGCCTCCGCGGCTGTCGCCGCCTCGTCAGAGCGCTGCAGCTGCTGCTCTAGCTGCTGCCGCCAGGAGGCGGCGGCGGACGCCGCTGACTCGGCGGCCTGCGCGCGCTGCTCCGCGGCAGCCATGTCCTGCGCAGGGGTGAAATCCGTGAAGCCCGTGGGCCGCAGCATCGTGTATGCTCGCATGGGGTCGTGGAGGTGGACGTGGCGGCCGAGATGACCAGGGCACAGGATGGGCTACTCGATCGATCACGCTGCGCCGCACTCTGAATCGCGAGGATGAGGCCACCGTGCCCTCGCACCCCTCCGGCACACCTCCAATGCCACCCAACACCTGAATCGCGCCCCACATCTGTGTCGACGCTGCAAGCCACGTACCTGCATCATGTGCGCCATCTCTTCCTCCAACTCCGCTAACCGCTGCTCCGCATCGCCGCCGGCACCACCCGCACCGCCGGCGGCCCCCGCCTCCGCCCGCCGTCGCGCCAGTTCCTCCGTCGCCTCCGCCAGCTGCCGCCGCAGCGCCGCCGCCTCCTCGAAATGCGCCTGCAGCTGTCCCAACAGGGCCACCACCGTGCCGCCGAGCACCGCCTCCTCCTCCTGCTGGGCCGCGTCATCGCGGCCGCTGGCCCCGCCGTGGAGGTGCCCGTTGGCGGTGGGCCCGTCGGCGCCGTCGACCGCCGTCGGGGCGTCGCTGGCCGCGGCGGCGGCAACCGGGGTGCCGCTCCAGCAACCGAGCAACTGCTTAATGGTGTCCTGCAGCAGTGCGAGCTCTGAGGCGTACGCGGCCAGGCGCGCCTCCGCCGCGCTGGCGACCCCGTCGGGGGCCGCCGCCGCGTGGGCAATCGAGGAGCCCGCGTTCGCAACGCCGGGATCCGCTGCTCTTGGCGGCTCAGGACGGTGGGCTGAGTCAGCGGCAGGACCCGCCTCTCCCGCCGCCGCCGCCGCTGCCGGCCGCGGCGACGCCTCCTCGCCGTCCCACGCATCCCACTCTTCTTGCTCCCATCCGTCGCCGCTCGCCGCCGCCCCCGTCGCCGTCGCCGCCTCCGCCGCTGCCGGCGGCACTTCAACAACAACCGCAGGAGGCACGGTCGCTTCTCTTGCAGCAGAAGCAGCTGCCGCCGCCGTCGCTTCGTCCTTACGGTCCGGGCCCTCGTTCTTGTCCCCAGGCTCCGCGTCTGCCGCCGCCGGCGCCGCCGCTCGCAACTGCGCCACCTCCGCCTCGCGGTCCTGCAGCTGCTGCACCAGCGCCGCCATGGACGCCTGCATGCGCTCCAACTGAGCCATCAGCTCCGAAACCAGCCGCTGCTGCTGCGCAAGATCCGCAGCGCTCACATCCCCACCTGCACCTCCTCCCCCCTCCCGCTCCTCCACCTCTTCCTCCTCCATCCTCTCCGGCCCAAGCTTCTCCACACTGGGCTCCTGAACGCGCTCGACGTCGCGGCCCGCCGCCGACCCGTGGGTCGACAGGTCCGTGGTGTCGGTGGCGGCGCTGGGCATCTGCGGCCGCGGCAGGCCGGCGGTGTCGGTGGCGGCGCTGGGCATCACAGGTCGGGGCAGGCCGGCGGTATCGGTCGAGGCAGTGGGCATGTCGGGTCGGGGCAGCCCTGCGGTGTCGGTGGCGGCGCTGGAGAGCTCACGGCGAGGCAGGCTGTCCGTATCGGTGGCCGCATTGGGCATCTCGGGGCGGTGAAGGCCCGACGTGTCCGTGGCGACGCTGGGCAGCTCCCGCGGAGGCAGTCCCGAGGTGTCGAGAGACACGCTGGCCGCTGCGGTGGGCTCAGTTTGGCTGCCGGCCGCTGTGGTGGCGGCGGTGCTGGTGCTGGTGGTGCTGGTAGCGGCGGTGGTGGTGCTGGTGGTGGCGTCGGTGGCGGTATCACGCTGGGGGCGGGGCTGCGGATGCCGCCCGGGGCCGCTGCCGTTCGCCGCCGGCTGCCCTGCCAGGCTACCCTTGGCTTCCTCCAGCTCCGCTTGCGTGGCGGCCAGCTGGTCGTAAGGGGCGGCGCGACCATGGGTGAGTGAGTGCACGTCGGGGGTTATAAAGAAACAGCCCAGACACGTCGGGGGATGTGACGCGTTGGGAGGGCGGCGGGGCGCGAGGGCACACGTTGGTCAGCGAGCCGTGACTAGTTTACACACTGGCCTGGGCGGCTTGGTTTGGGTCGGGCGGGTCTCTTACCTAAACACACTGGCCTGGGCGGTTCGGGCGTGTTTCGCGCGCATGCACACGGCATGCTCGCATACGCATGACCATGTATATACGAGGATAGCGCATACCCCGGGTCGCCAACTGATGTCACGGCGGCCGCACGAGGGTTCCGAGCTATACGGTATTTCTTCAGTGCCCTCTCCGCCGTACCTTGTCCTCCAGCTCGGCCACCCGCGTCTCCAGCTCCGCCCTCTGCTCGTTCATCTTATCGAGGCGGACGCGCAGCTTAGCCATGGCCTCGTGTTCCATCTGGGCCTGCATGGGGGGCACGCAATGTCAACACCGGGTGATAAAAGCAGGGACATACCGACATTCTGCTTCGATAGGACACAACGACAGACGGAGTCGACACGAAGCTGTCGAGCAGTCAAACCCGGCAGCGCTTCTCGGCCGCTCCCGCCCTCTCCCGGGCCGACCTGCTCCTGGCTGTTCGCCGCCTCCTCCCTCGCCGCCTCCGCCTCCGCCTTCACCTGGCGCAGCGACTCCTGCAGCGCGTCGATCTGCTCATGCGCCTCCGCGTACCTCGCCTCCGCCTTGCTGTAGCTGGCCAGGATTTGCTCCGCCTCGTGCTCGCGCTCTGCACGCAAGCGGGACAGCGGCTGATCGGTACTGAGGGCAACGCGGTCAGGACTGGGGCCGGGGTCAAGGATTTGAGCAATCGGGGCCCGCCCACCTTCCCAACACGGTACTAGGGGTCCCCTGGTATCATCCCGCCCAACACCGGGATGTCGGGGCGTGCCAGTCAGCTCTGGCCCCAGCACCTCCTTTCCCTCAGGTTGCGGGTGTCTTCCTGCGTACAGCAACAACCTCGACTGTAAAGGAGATGCTTGCTGCCCATCCGCGAGTCGCCGCCCACCAATTCACCCTTTGTGAGGTCCGTAACGGGGTTCGTTCTGAGCTGTGTTTTCGTTGAACACACCAACCTCAGTTGTTCAGTTGTTTTACACACCCCACCCAAGGTCGCGCCCACGCACTCACCCGTGTACAGCACAATGCGCTCCGTAGCGGACTCCAGCTTCCGCCGCGTGACCACCAGGTCCGCCGCCAACTCGCCCGCACGCTGCTCCGCCCCCGCCGCCGCGCGTTGCGCCTCCGCCAGCTCCGTCGCCGTCGCCTCGGCACGCGCGCGCGCCGCCTCCGCCTCCTGCCGCGCGGCCGCCTCCCTCTCGCGGATGCGCTCCGCCGCCTCCTGCGCCGCCGCCGCCGCGGCGGCGGCGTCCGCCAGCTGCCGCTGCAGCAACGCCACCTGCTCCGTCGAGGTCTTGAGCTCTCCCTCAAGCTCCGCAGCACGCGCCGCGGCGGCGTCCAACTGCACCTGCAGTCGCTCCACCGCCGCGGCGGCGTCGGCCGCCGCCGGGGACTGCTGCAGCTCGACGCGCAGCGCCTCCAGCTGCGCCTCCAGCTCCGCGCCACGCCGCTCCGCGGCCTCCCGCGCGGCGGCGGCGGCGCGCTCGTCCTTCTCCAGCGCCGCGACGCGCTTCCGCAACTGAGCGAGCGCAGCCTCGCCTTCCAGCGCCGCCTCGGCGGCGGCCGCCGCCGCCACGTCCGCCACCTTGCGCCGCTCACTCTCCAACTCGGACCGCAGCTTCTGCACTTCCGCCTCCAGGATCGCCGCGTCCGACGCGCCCGACGCCGCCGGCGGGCCGCCGCTGCTGCCGCGAGTCGCCGCAGCGGCGCCCAGCTTCCGTTCCGCCGCCTCCAGCTTCTCATTAGCTTCCTCCAGCTGCTCCTCCAGCTCCGCGATCCGCCACTCCAGCGCTTCCGCGCTGGCATGCCCGGCGGCGGCGGCGGCGCCGCCGCCGCCGGCGCTGCGGCCGCCGGCGCTGGTGCGCGCTGCAGCGCGCAGCTCTATGGCTTCCTCCTCCAGCTCCTTGATCAAGTCGCGGGCGTCCTGCAGCTCGGCTCGCAGTGATTCGTCCGCGGAGGCGGCGGAGGCGCCGCCGCCGTCTCCAGCGGCGGAGGCGCGCAGGCGCCGCATCTCCTCCTGCGCCGCCGTCAGCTGCGTCTGCAGGTCCCGCATGTGTTCATTGTGCGTGAACTCTGCGTGGCGAGCTGAGGAGGTCATCTTGGCCATCAGGTCCTCCACTTGGCATCTGCGACCGACCGACCGACCGACCCGTTTGCGGGAGCTGGAGTAAGCGAACACGTGTGGCACACTTAGGCACCTGGTTTATAATGCGAATAATATCGTCGTGTCCGATTGATGCCCTGAGATGGGCGCAGGTAACGCAGGACCGGGGACCGGGGGAGAGGCCCTGGCGCCGACGCGGGAACACGTCACTCCTGTCGGCAGCAGCACCACCAGCCCCCTTGCCTTCCTGTGCGTCGAACCGGCCGCAAGGCGTGCTTTACACGGCACCGCTCACCTGAGCCGCGCGTTGTCCGCCTTGAGCCCGGCGGCCTGGCCGTTGCGCTCCGCCAGGGCGCTGGTCAGCTCGTCGATCCGCTTCTGTTGCTCCTGGAGAACCTGAGGCGGGGAAGGAGCGGGCGGCACAGAGGCTCAGCCCCGCGAGCCTCGCGGTATAGGAGGAATATCTGGTTCAACATACATGCACTCAGCCCGACACTCAGCCCTTGACGACAGCAGCTCGCCGTGAAGCCATCGGCTTCGCCCCCAAATGACACACTGTTCCCAACTACAAACCCGCCCTCGCGCCTGCCACGTCTTCGTCCGCGGACCCGCACCGCTTCCTATCCCGCCCGCAGGCCGCCACGCCTCGCCCCGCACCGCCGCACCCCTCCGCACCTTGGGCAGCAGCGGCTGCATGCCCTCAGTGCCCTTGAGCGCGTACAGCAGCTTGACCTCCAGGTCCGCCACCAGCCCCCGCAGCTTGGCAGCGTCCTCCGCATTCTGTCGGGCGTCCTCCAGCTCCGCCTGCAGCAGCCCGTTCTTCACCTGCCGGCCGGCCGGCCGCCCCGCCGGTGACCGAGCAGCGTCCGACGGAGGGAGGGTGAGAGGGAGAGACACGCGGCGAGCGACAAAACACCAATCCAGGCCACGTTGGTGCGACCCAAATCGGCCCACTGGCGCTACGGGCACACGGTCCAAATGTAAGACACGCATGCAATCCTGCCTTGTCTGCCGACTGTTGCACAACATACAGGTCGAAACGCACGCATACGCAGCGAGTTTGAGGTTGCCCGCACACATCCTGTGAATAGGAAGAAGGCAGTGCCCGGGGGGCCTGCCTCTGGTGGACCCCCTGCAGCAGACCGGCAGGGGCCGGAACAGCGTTGCGGGCAGGGCCCACCATCCTTCACTTCCCACCGCACTCGGTAACCGGTCACCTGCAGCTGGACGACCTGCTCCCGCAGGAGGGTGCTCTCCTCGTCCGCGCTGTATGGCTCCTGGAAAAGGAGATAGGCGGGGTGGGGGGGCACATGCGGAGAGGCCGGGGTTGGGGTTGGGGCTGAGCAGCGCCCTCGTGATGGTCAAGATTACTTGCCGGCACGCCGTGCTAGCCTGGTGCCCCGTTGGCGGCTGACAGTTGCAGCAGTCAGGCACCGACGTGGCAACGTAGACCATGGGGCAGAGAAAGTGCCATGTGATGTGGCCTGACGGTCTTTGGTAGCGAACCGCCGATGCTCCCGTTGGACTTCAAACACTGGCTAGAGAGCTCCCCTGCCGCCTTGTGTTCTCTGCTTCCTGCTGCTGCGGCGACCGGCGTGCAGACCTACCTGTATCTGCAGCTGAACATCGGATGCCACAGCCTGATTAGCTGTCGTGCTCCGAGGACGCGAAGTGTCTCCTGTGGCAGCTGTGATGTGACACGGAGACCGTGTATGGGCGCAGGGAACACGGTAACCTGTATACTCTCCAGGTATTAAAAGCATCTTCACATACACAACGGTCACATACATCGTGGTCCGTGTTGCATTATCCGAGTAAACGATCGCACGATGAATCAGTTCAACCATGACAGGTTCAGCCAAATAATACGATCACGCATAATGTTCTCACCAGGAGCAGAGCTCTTCGCAAGGCCCTGCGCAAGATTCTGTGCTCTGTTTGCAAGTGTCCCGAATCCCTCCTGAAGGTTTTTGCCTACGGTACCGCTGGTAAACTGCGAGAAGACTCCCTTCATCTTTCAGCGTTATCCATCCAAAGAACGAGCAGGGGGATGATAGACCACGCTAGGACATCTGTAAGACTGCAAGCGTCCGAGCGTGTATTATGATCAAGTGGAAAGAAGTTGCTCAAGGCGAAAGATGTTGCTGTGGTGTAGGGCCGTCTCTGCGTATCAAGACACGTCGTCACTTTGGCCGAGAGGAAAGTACGGTGCAGCACTCGCTTACAGCAGCTGTCAGGTATCTGGACATCGCATGGCCGTCCACGCACTGGTTGCGAACACCATGCATGGAAGTGCCAATGGAAATTAACAATATCTTCGATGGGCAGAAGTTGGAGTGAGAACGGCGTCCGTTGCGACGCAAAGGGACGCAACGACCTTTCAGGAGGATAAGTGGGTAACTGTCCATCGGACCCGGCCACAGCGATTCTTTGATCGATCGAATCAGCCATCACGTCTTCTTCGGCTCGTTTGTAGGTAGTATGTACCATCCGCAGGTGTCCGCTTACAGTCCGCTTGACACCATCCGGCCGAGACGAGCGAGGCCGAGGGCGCAATCCTTCGGTTCCAAGACCGTAGCGCGTCTTTGAGGACAGGTAATCCAAGCTCTCCGCGCGTTGCGGGGCATGGCGTGGTGTATGCCCAGCCACAGCGCACAGCCAAATAATTCATCAGGAACTCCCGACCCCGTTCGGTCTGTTGCATGAATGACTGGGACGCCGGGAATAACTTTACAGTGGCCTGTGGATGCCGGGCAGTAGTCCACGACCAGACAGGATCGGGTCGGGGTCCTCGGGTCGTGGCCAGGCAGGACCAGGGTACTGCATTGTGGCACACCAATTCTTTGACGCTCTTGGTAAGGAAAACAAATGAAAAGAATAATATTGTCGTGGTGCTATCACAAAAACGCTGGCGAAAGATACTTGGGGCATCCAGTCTGTGCAGGTCGAAAGTGGCTCGGCTGGAACTGCGGTCAATTGTAGCTATTTATCATAACTTGGTTTAGACAAGATCTTGGGGGCTGGCTGGCAAGCCTTGTTGCAGTTTATGACAGTTGGGCACATGTTTCGAAAAAGTACTGCTGTACATGCCTGCGTACAACTAAACGTTGCGCAACCTGAAAGCAAAGGACGCTGTAACCAGTGCGGTCGCACATGAATTTTGATGACCTGGACATTTTCGCTTCGGACTTTGTGCGCGAATGAAGTGTGTTCAGGGCCGCATGGCACACGATTATCAATGAAGCGCGCGTGCAGGCTTCAAGATATTGCGCGCCTTGGTAACTTGCTGTAATGGTACCTTTCCGAGCTATGAGACCACCCCACCGGTCTTTTTAGCTCATTTATAAAATGAATTCCGCGCTAGCCTACCCAACGCGATATATTGAGACACTTTTCCGCGCTGTGTCGCCGTCCAAGATAGACCTGCAAAGCGTGCTCACAAACATAACTTCAGCAACAGCTGCCGCGTCAGCAGGGCCCCTTGACCACTTTTATGCGCGCATCGGTGCGCTCAACGGCCCATTCTTCCCCGCTGGTTGGGGAAACCTGAGCGTGGTAAATTATGAAGAAGACCTTCGACACCTGTTGGCCGGACCTGCGTCGCCCTTGAAGGTAAACATACCTGCTGGCTCACGTTTCCGCCCGCGGGGCGTGAACGGTCGCCTTCAAATTCAAATCTACCGACGTCGCAGCTCTCTTGGAGGCTCGTGGAGCGGGGCGAGCGGAACGGGACGGATTACGTGCTGTACGAGGGTTCATTCCGGTGAGATACGCACCAGTCGCAAGCGCTTCGGCCTTCTCCGGCTGTCCTATCCCCCCGGGTCTGCTCTTCCCTGGTGGGGGGGAGCAAACCCGGGTGGGGGAGAGCAGATCCGGGTGGGGGAGAGCAGATCCGGGTGTGTCCGGGTCTGCCAAGGGCGCCGACGCAGGGGCGGGTGTGGGTCGCACGATTGCGGCCCTCCTGGGGTCATCCCAACTTCCTCCCCGTGGGCTCCAGTGAAGTGTAACCATGCCTCAGCTCAGGCCTGAACACACCCCGCCTTCACAACCCCCTGCATGCAGCTCACCCAAAAGTTCTTCGCACCGCGTGTTCCCACCGCCGGGCCGCGGGCGCCCCCGATGCGCTGATCCGCTTAATCCGCCGCTCGGTACCGCATCCCCCCGGCCGTCCCCCAGGACGCCGTGCCTGCAGCGTGTGTACGACGCGCTGCCGCCGGAGAGCCGTACAGGGCGAGTGCAGCTGCTCGTGCCCGCGCACTTGAGGCCGTTCCACCCGGGGGGAGACGCCATGGCGCTGCCAGACGGGGGCGCAGCAGCAACCGCGCCACGAGCGGATGCGGCGGCGGCGGCGGCGGCGGCTGCCGCAGCACGGCCGACGGGGCGCGGAGGCACGGGAGCCGGCCCTGCCCCGCTAGACGCGCCGGCCTGTGTGGTGCACCTTGCGGCGACAGGCGACCAGACCTTCGGTCGGCGGCTGCGGCTGGGGTTCCCGCTCCTCAAAGACGTGAGGGGCGCGGCTTGTATTAGGATGTGGGTCGTCTGGGCCCAGCGGGGGTTTGGTATCTAGGGCCCGACTTGAGGGAAACCGGATGGATGCCCGCTCTTTCGGGTGCCCTGACCGCCCCTCTGACGGCCCCTTGCGGACCGCCTCTGTCCACCAATTTCCTATGCCTTTCTGACCGCCCCCGCGTCGCCGCGCCGCAGAACGTGTGCTCGCTGGTCCTGGAGAGCCCCTACTACGGCGCGCGGCGGCCCGCGGCGCAGCGCGGCTCCAAGCTGCTGCGGGTGTCGGACCTGCTGACCCTGGGCTGGGCCACCATCGCGGAGAGCGTCCACCTGCTGCACTGGCTGCGGGCGGAGGGATACGGGGCACTGGGTGGGTGGGTGGGTGGGTGCAGGGATGAGGGCTGGGGTGGGAGTGGCGTGGGTACCTTCGGAGGAAGTGAGGGCGGGCGTGCAGGGGCAGGGGCAAACACCTCAGATTGCACGCGTTACGCAACTGACCCGCCAAACATAACCACGTACTAATGAACGGAGTGGGTGTGATACACGTGTGTTTTGGGGAGGACCCTAAATCCGCGCAGTCGAACCCTGAAGCGATGCGTCTGTGCACCTGCTGTGGGTGTATGCTTTCCATTTTCTTAGCAGCGAGGCCAGGGGCCGTAAGTTAGCCGGGTTCGAGCTGCCCTGAGTCGGGGTGGTGAGCGGGCAGACCGTATGGGGCAATGCAATTTGCGTCCCGTCGGGTCAGCCCTGGGATGGCCACGAGTGGCCCGCTGGCATTCCGTTCCTTCCTTTTGGGGTCCGGTGGGGTCTGGTTGGGGTCATTTTGTAAAAAGAAAGAAACCCGAAACGCACCCGGGCACCCGGGCCCTCGGGTCTGGTGGGGTCTGGGACCACAGTGTGTCAACAATACTGGAGTTACTCCTCCTCCTCCTGCGGAAGGGTCGCTCCTCCTCCTCCTCCTGCGGAAGGGTCGCTCCTCCTCCTCCTCCTCCTGCGACGCGTGCACCTTACGCACCGCACACATCCGCACGCGCTCTCCCGCTCTCCCGCTCCGCAGGCATGTGCGGGCTGTCCATGGGCGGCGTGCACGCCAGCATGACTGCGGGGCTGTTCCCGGGGGACGTGGCGGTGGCGCCGCTGCTGGCGCCTCGCTCGGCCGCGGTGGCGTACTGCGATGGAGCCATGAGGGTGGGTGGCGGGGCAGGGCTGGGCTGGGTCGGGTTGGGTGGTGTGCGTGGGTGGGTAGGTTGGGCGGGTGGCCTAGGGGGGTTTGCGTGGGTCGGTGGGTGGACTGTGGGTTCGTGGGCGGATTTCGCGTGCTGGGCTGCAGGAAAGCGTGGAGGCGTGAAGAAGAGGTCTATGCCCCGGAATGAGGAGTGGTACTACGGTGAATACCGCGACGGGTCGGAGGCACTGTGGGGATGACTGCTTGAGAGGGTGAGCCCGCGGCCTTAGCAGGACCAGTGCCCGTGCCTGCCTCCCTCCCTGCCTCCCTCCCTGCCTCCCTCCCTGCCTCCCTCCCTGCCTCCCTCCCTGCCTCCCTCCCTGCCTACCCGCCTCTCCGCCTCTCCGCCTGCCCCCACGTGCCCCACGCGTGGCGGGGTGCGCCCGGGCTCGTTCTGGGCCGGTGTATCCTGGTGTGCATCTTCTGGTTATCTGGTAGGGTTTGTCTTTCATGTAAGGTGCCCTCCCCAAAGCCCCTTGATCGCGCCGCGAGCCCTTGCAACACCTCTGCCTGCCTCACTGCCTGCCTCACTGCCTGCACCACTGCCTGCACCACCCCTGCCTGCCTGCCTCCCCTCCCCGTTTAGGCCGCCATGGCCTGGGAGCCCCTCCTCCGGGAGGTGGACGAGAACAACAACCGCATCACACACGTGGTGCGGGCGGCGGGCAGGGCGGTGCGGGTCGAGGTGCCGCTGACATCCGCCGCCGCCGCCGCATCGGCCGCCGCCGCGGCATCCGCCGACGGCGGCGGCGAGTCGTCGTCGGGTCGCTGTGTGGCCCTCATGCGCGAGGCCACCTACGCCCTGATGGACCTGGAGGTCCGCGGAGAGGACCGCTTCCTCGCGGACTCGGAGTCGGAAGCCGGGTTCGGGGACGGGGAGGCACCCGCGGCCCGGCCGCCGCCAGAGGCGGCGGCGGCGGCGGCCGCCGCCGCCGCCTCTCCCGCCGCCGCCGCCTCTCCCGCCGCCGCCGCCTCTCCCGCCGCCGCCGCCTCTCCCGCCGCCGCCGCCTCTCCCGCCGCCGCCGCCTCTCCCGCCGCCGCCGCCGCCGCCTTTGGCGGCGGCGGCTGGCACGCCTCCCCGGCCGCGGCCGTGGTCGCGGCGGGCGGTCCAGGGGCGGTCGCGGGCGGCGGCGAGGCGGTGACGCGCGACGAGGCGGCGACCCACGGGTCAGTGGCGGGCAGTGCGTTCCACGGACACCCCTTCCTGAGCGTCATGGACGTCCAGAGCGGCCTGGCCCGCGAGGCGCTGCGTGAGGGCGCCGCCGGCGGCGCCGCCGCAGCGCTGTCGGCGTCACCACCGCACCACCGCCCGCACCCGCAAGCATCCTCGCACCACCCGTACCCGCATCAGCAACCCCAGCAACAGCATCAGCGTCCGCACCCCCCGCACCCCCAGCACTCAGCCCCGCACCCGGGCTCATGCGAGAGGCGGGGGTTGCAGCAGGGCCAGCTGTACGAGGTGGTGCCCTCCTCCTCCGGGGGGCCCATCGCGGGGGAGACCCCTCACCCTCAGGCGGGCAGCGGGCACGCGTGCCGGGGCCCTGACGCGCCGCCGCCGCCGCAGCAGCAGGGCCAAGGCTGTCAGTCGGGGAAACAGACGGGGCAGCAAGTCGCATCGGTTGCGCCGTCGCACCCGCCAGCACCCGCCACCACCGCCCCCGGCCGGCCAGCTGTCGTCGTGGATATGTCCAGGGAGGCCAGTGACCGCGACGGCGCCGCCGGTGGCAGCAGCCGCGGCGGCGGCCGCGAGGCCGACGGCGCGGGCGTCAGCGTCAGTGGCGGCGGCGGCGGCGCCACCGCCCTGGGTCGGCGGCTGCTGGGCGAGTTCGAGCGGGCGATGAAGGCGGTCCGGGCGGGGGACCGGCGGATGGACCGGCCGGACACGGTCCTGCGGCTGAAGCAGGTGCTGGAGACGTACACGGACGTCACCCGCTACCCCAGGTGGGGATGGGCGGTGGGCGGTGGAGTGGGTGGGGTTAAATTGAAAAGAGAAAAGAAACCCAGCCACGGGGGGTGGGATTGTGGGTGGGGCGTAGATGGCCGTGTGGGCGGGCATGCATTACTACGTTGCAGCTATGGTCTGGTCGACCCCCGCCACCCGCCTTACCTCCTAACCGTCCCACCCGTCCCTCGGATCCTAACCGCCCGCCCCCCACCTCCTCCGCCCACACACGTGTCTTGTCACACACACGTGTCACTGTCACTGTCACCCACGTCGCGCGGTGTGATCAGGCCGCGCCGCACCGACGCGGCGGTCATCGTGGCAGCCCGCGACGACGCGTACGTGAGCTGCGAGAGCGTGCAGCAGCTGCACCGCTACTGGCCGGGCAGCGAGCTGCGGATGGTGAGCGGCGGCCACGTCAGCGCCTTCCTGATGCACCAGGAGGTGTTCCGGGGGGCCATCAGGGACTCCCTGTCCAGGGTGGCCGCGCCGCCGCCGCCACCATCGCCGCCGCTGCCGTCCGCATTACAGCAGCAGCAGCAGTAGCCGACATATCGCGGCCGTTCAGGTGCCGCTGCCGCAGCAGCAGTAGCCGACATATCGCCGTGGTGGTGCAGCGGCAGTAGCGGCAGCAGCAGCAAACGTGCAGCAGCATGGGAGGCCCCGCCGGCCGCTGGGGCAGGTGGTGGAAATGGCGGGTTGGGGTGATGGCGGGGACGGCTGTGATCCTCTTGGTTCTTCTTGGTTCTGCTTTCCGACGGGGGCTCCGTACCCCTCGGTGGGTGAGATGGTGGAAGCGACGGAAAGCTTTCGTGACGGATTCCGGGGTGAGGTGAGTCACACCGGGTGTGTTTAGAGGAGAGAGACCCGCCCGACCCAAGCCAAACCAAGTACCAATATACTTACCACGTTAACCTGCAAATGGGAAAACAAGGAACCATACCTGGCGTGTGTTAACGTGTGTATAGCGTCGGACAAACGGTGGGTGGCGGTGGCCGGCATTGTCCCAGGAATCCCGTGGCGGGCTTGTCCCACCGATTCGATGGCGGCGGTTAGTAGTGTTGACGCTTCCGTGGCGGCGGCCGGTTATGTGTGCTCCGTTGCGTTGTCTGTTGCGTTGGAGTGTGCTCCGTGTGGTTTGTTGTTGTTTGGCGATGGGTTGGGAGGTCCCCCATCGGGGGCCGCCGTGGATTAGTGCATGGGTGGATGGGTGTCGAAGTGGAAAGATGGCGGCATGGGTGGGCGGGTGGGTGGGTGGGTGGGTGGCATGGGTGGGCGGGTGGGTGGCATGGGTGGGCGGGTGGGTGGGTGGGTGGCATGGGTGGGTGGGTTTGGGTCGGAACGTGCGGGAGAGCGTGAGGGGGCTCTCTGGTGACTGCAGATGAGGAGACCGGGGTCGAACCCCACGGGCCGGCTTAGTGTAGTACATTTTGAGGGCCTCATTGCCGGATTGAGGAGGGCATAAGTAATGCGCAACTTCATCGTCATGCTATAGCTGAGAAGCACACAAGAGGGAACCGCGGGAAGCGGGGTCCGTCCGTTTTGGCTGGCACAACCCGCACAACTCGGGCGCGGATGGGTCTTCTCGTTTATCAACAGCCTACGTAAGGATTCGACGACGGCCAGGGCAGGGCAGGGTATACACTTATATTTGGTTTCAAGCGAAGAAATCCACGGAAGAAATCCTGGAGCACGATGAAGGGCGATGACGACATGAATTGGAGGGGAGCTACGAGCGCACACAAAAGTGTTTTGGGGAGCGAGGGGCGACCTGTACGGACCGTATGTACGGACAGACGGTACGAGCTAAGGGCCGCATACCAAACTTCATTGAATTGGCCGGGGGGCCTGCGGGTACGCCGCTGCCGTTAGGGGCGGCGGAAGGCCGAGCAAAGACGAGTGTACGATTCGCGCGGTTTCGTTTATGCAGTGTATGGTGGTAGGAAGCTATGGCTGTCACCGATGACCCTTGCGGGGTCCACTGTAACATCAGTACTACGGTGATAAGATTGCGAGTGGTACTGGGCAGGCTTGGCGTGACGCCACTGACTTGGATGTACGGTACGGTGCTGATAGACCCCGCTTCGGCAGCACATGGCCGTGGGCGATTGCCAGGCGAATACCTTCGCTGTGTGGGCTTCAGGGGGTTGTTTGATTTTTTGCCTGAAGGTGCGCGGCAGAGCGAGATGAACGAAACGGCGGCAGTTGCACGGGTTCACACGTACACATGACATGTGAGCATCGAAGAGACGGGTGGGCTGCCCGAGGGGGGGGGTGCTGGAGTCGGGAGTTCGGGCACCGGCGGCTGTCAACAACGCAGGACTTGACAGCTTGCGACAGGGCGCTTTGTGTGACCGCTGCTGCCGGAGCGCCCGTCAAAGAGCGACATGCAGACGTCCCTATTTGGCTGCACCCACCCTGTGTGACAGCGCTTGCTCTTGACAGGGACTGGTTGAGGGCTGCCATTACCCGGCTTTGGAAGCTGCTCCGCGCGCCCAAAAACATCCCTGGCTCCAGACCGCCTTTGCAGGACTGTCAGGGAGGACTCTTGCGAAGCTGCCATCACCCGCGCCCTTGGATGCTGCTCCGCGCGCCCCACACTCCCGCCGTTGCACAGGCCCCACCTCGCCTGAAACGGCCACGGACCGCGCTTGGCCCACACCCGCCAGCCGCCACCCTCATCTGCACCTGTCATTCCCAGCCCAAGCTGCACAAGATCCGCATCCGTCCCACTCCGTCTGATGCAGTTTCAAGGTCGCACGCCTCTCTTTTAACGTCCACGAAGGTTGCACGCCTCCCTGACAACTTCCTGGTCTGGTCGCTACCTGGACTACCTCGCTCGCACCTCAAAACTCATCCTCACTAACCCCGAAACGGTTGCGGCCACCGGAGCCTGTGTGCCCTAGACCTACGGCATCCCCGACCCATCCTCCAAAAACCCCAGTATAGCTGTAGTCTGTATCCCGGAAGATGAGCCGGCGTGCAACATAACATTTTGGGCGCTACGCCGCCCATGCATGTCATGCACTCCTGTTCTGCCTGCCTACACACAACACATACCACCTAGTTGCTCGAGGATCAGTTTCCCTCGTATGCACCGCACCGCACCAGGCGCCCCACCCCACAGGCACCCCACCCCACAGCACAGGACAGCCTCGGTGCACACGGTGCTGCTGCCGCTGCTGCTGCGCGGGTTACCTCCCCATATGACATACGTCGAAAGTGCAGTTGCTACTGTATCCACGCTATGCCTGCAGTTGCTGCCGCACTGTATATCAAGCTATATATAACCGTCTTGCACACTACGGCCCACGGCCCACAGTCTAAGAGCGGCGAGTCAGGTGCGATGCCGCCATTCGCCTGCTCTCCACTCCATGTCTCGGTGGTTCCCCTTCAAACGCCGCTGGACTCCATCGGCCCGCAGCAGAGGTCGGTTCTGTCAGGTCAGGCCTGTGCAAGCCAGCCTGGTCAGGGCGTCAGGCCCCGAGTCACCTGCCTGTAGGTAGAGCTGCCGCCGTCCTCCTAGGGGGAGGGCCCCCGCCATGCTAGGCCTGCGTCCCGCGCTGCTTGAGCCACTCGCACAGCTGCACCGCGGGGCCCGCCAGCCAGCGGCGGTTCTTGGCCAGGGCTTGGTCCAGGGTGGCGTTGAAGCCGCTGGCCAGGAAGTCCGCGTGGGTGGCCCCCCAGTCCTGGACGCGGATACCGTGGCACACCCGGGTGGCGCCCCGCAGGGAGAGAGGGAGTGTGTGAGAGTGTGACGGTCCCAGGAGGGTTTGCAGATGAGACAGGTACCGGAACTACACCGACCCGATTCGATAACGGTATTGAGCCGATTCTGAAACACAGACCGAGCCCACACCCGGGCCCGTCGCGTCGGGAAGGCCTTGGGACCTGCCCTCAAATTTTGACGACGGCGGGACGCCAGCACGGCCACCACCACCACCCAGACAAGTAGGGGTCGGCTTCCTCGAAGCCGGAAAAGGGCGGGGCCCCCTATAATCCGTGCAGGCCGCTTGCTTTAGAAGGAAAACTCTATTACCGCGCAACAGTGTGAGAGAGTGAAAGGTTGCCATTGGGGGTGTCGTTGATGTTGAAGGGGGATCGGCGTGCATAGATTCACCAAGCCCAAACACGTCGGCAGCCCCGAAACCATCCTGCAGTACGCGCCGCCGGCGACGGCGGTCACCGTATCGGCACTATGGTACCGATAGTCGCCTCTGCATTACCACATCCGTCTGTCAAGCAGATGATCACAAAGCAAGCTTGAAGCATCCTTGTTTTGCCGTGAAACTGTAGTTGTTTGGTCCGTCGGCAGGCATGCAACCCTTCAGTTGCACGCCCGCAGCAGACGTGAACCTCTAAAGTTTGCTATCAATAGTTACATAGCAAATGTAAGGCAAAAACAGGGTGCGAAAAAGCCGCGGTGAGACCCGGACTTTGGGCCATCGGAACTGGAGAACTCGTTGGTACTCGGTATGCTATCCCTTTGCATCTTGAAACTTTGATTCAATACATATTGTTGATTTGTATTCATCTGGCAAGACAGAAAGGCAAATCTTGATGTTGGTGGTATCTTGATGTTCAAACATCAGAACACTATCGAAGTTCAATTTAGCACGCGCCGCCCATTCCTAATTCAAGTATTCATCACGCGGCACCCGTTGCAACAAATATGAGCGCGAGAGGCGTTGGTTGGATGTTGACTCGGGTCCATGGGGACCGCGGAGCTTTACTTTGACCGTTTGTGCGCGAAGAATTTTTTTCAGCCAAACCAAAGTTACCTTGCAATAGAGGACAATTAATATGACAAACATAGCGAATTAGTTTAGCGGATAATGAACGTTTTGCCGTTACCGGACACACGGACGGACACACGGACATGGGCAATCCTAGGGGGCGGGGCCCCCCGAACGCGCTTCGCGCTGGGGCCCCGCCCAAAAAAAGGTCGGCGGCCCTCCCCTTAGAAAGAACACGTCTGTCTCAACAGCCCTGTAAGTCAAAAACCCTAGTGTCCGCAAGGGTAAGGTAAACACACACACACACACACACACACACACACACGGTGTGGCCAACCGAGCCGCAGACCCGGCTGCTGCCGTAGCCCCTGCGCCTGGCGTCAAGGTTGCGTGGCGGTGACGTGAGCAGCCAGCGCGCGCCCCACACCCCGCGACAACCAAGCGTAGTACCGTACCTTGATCTTCGTCCCCAGCTCCTCCGAAACCACCAGCTTGGCGAGATCCGCCGCCACGCTCCCCAGGCTGTAGCTGACGGAGCTGCCGCTTCCGTAGCGTTTCAGCAGGTCGCCCGTGTTGTTGAACAGGAACTGCCAGGTGGCGTCCAGGGCGACGCCGCCGCGGCTGCCCACCTGTGTGGGGAACCGCAGGAGGTCATTCGGCGGAACCCACATCGGGGACGGCAGGGCGCAGGGAAGGGCACATGGAATGACGGCTGGCGTTCGGGGCGCGTCGCACTGGGCGGGGTGCGTGTTTAGAAACGAAAACCCGGCGGGGAATGTGTGTTTCGGAGCAGCCCAAGCCGCGTGCCGGATTGGGGGACCCGGGGGGCTGTGAACAGTCCGTCGCGCGGCAGAGAAACGTCAGCTTTGCTGGTTTTGCTGGTTTCACGTGAAAGTGTACGGGTACGTGCAAGGGGTATATGCCGTACAGCCCTCGCTGTATCCCGTTGCAACCCCAGGAGCCCCCCCGCCCGCCTCGCCCGCGGGTACCCTCCCCACCCCGCGGAGGATGGTTCCGATGTCCTGGAGGGGCACCCAGCTCTGCAGCGTCAGTCCCAGCGGCTTGCTGGGGAGGGCGGACTGGACCAGGGCGGACAGCAGCCGCGAGCGCTCCGTCATGTCGTCCTCCTGTCGTGGGGCGCGCGACGGGCAATCAGCTGTGTCAGTCAGCCTGCTCAGCCGGTCTGTGTATCAGGCCGTCTGTCAGACCCTTAGGCAGGCAGGCAGGCAGGCGATCACTGCATTGGTGATTTGCGAAAGGAGGCCAGATGGCTACAGAGCATCGGGTGCACCCCACCCCCGCGCGCCCGCGACCCTCTCTGCCAGGCACCCGACCCCCGCGACCCTCTCTGCCAGGCACCCGACCCCCGCGACCCTCTCTGCCAGGCACCCGACCCCGCGACCCTCTCTGCCAGGCACCCGACCCCCGCGACCCTCTCTGCCAGGCACCCGACCCCCGCGACCCTCTCTGCCAGGCACCCGACCCCCGCGACCCTCTCTGCCAGGCACCCGACCCCCGCGACCCTCTCTGCCAGGCACCCGACCCCCGCGACCCTCTCTGCCAGGCATCATCCGCAGGCCCTGCGCAAAATTATTCCACTCCCCGTTTCCCCGCCCCTGGCCCGGCCTGGCAGCAGCAGCCCAACCCAACACAAGAGCCACTCTACCACATTGCCACATTGCCTGGACCCCCAACCGCTTTCCCTGTACCAGCAGCAGCCCCGCCCCTCTGTCGCCGCCCCACTGCCTAAATCAGATGTAAAAGAATATGGTAACAATAAACTATATTCCCCCTGTCGCGCACCTCCTGGTACTCCATCTTGAACGAGTTCCAGGTGAACGCGTCCCCCACCAAGACGTTGACCGTGTAGAACACGCCGCGGACCTCGCCGTTGACCTCCGAAAAGTCAAAGCCGTCGCTCTGGGCCTCCACCAGACTCAGGGCCTCACTGCGAGAGGGTGGCGGGGGGGGGGTGGCGTGGCGTGAGGGTGCGCAAGGGCATCGCCGCGGCAGGGATACTCGATCCGCGCCGACGATGGGACTGCACGTCCGGCCCTCGGTGGGACAGCGCGTGAGGGGCTTGGATGAGATGAGATGAGATGAGATGAGATGAGATGAACGCCACCACCACCACCACCGTGAGAGAGGAGCGGTGCGCGGCGGAGCCCCAGCGGCCCCCCGGCGCGCCCGGGCTTGAACAACGTGCAGCCCCGATATGCCGTACGAGTTGTACGGCACAGCCCCGCGGGCGCCCCCAGCCCCAGGGGGGCCACGCCGTGAAGGGCCGAGGAGAGAAAACCGGACAGTTGGGTCCGTGAGTTGCAGGGACTAGCGTGGAGCGGGGGTATAGGAAATGCGTAGAGAGGGGGGTGGGGGCGCGCAGAGGGGCCCCGGGGGTGCCGTATGCCTAGGGGGTTTGCGGCGGTTCCCCTGGAGGGGTCCTGGGTGGGGCAGCCGGGATGCGCCTAGCGCCTAGGCCGCCGCGCCCACCTGAACGGCTGCCTGCCCCTCAGGGCGTTCTGCGCGGTCCTGTTACCCGCCACGGCCGCCACCATGGCGCGGGCCGCCGCCATCAGGGCCGTGGGCCGCAGCAGGTGCAGCTGCAGCTGCGGGTTGGTGACGGGCGGCATGCGCGCGAACTTGAAGGTGAGGCCCGGCGGGTCGACGGCGCCCAGGATGGCGGACGGCGGCTGGCTCACGTTCGAGATCAGGGGTCCTGAGGATGGGGATGGGGATGGGGATGGGGATGGGATGGGGATGGGGATGGGGATGGGATGGGACGCGTTCACGACAAGGTCAGATGGGGTTTGGGATTTTTGGAAGCGAGTGAGGGTGCCGTTGGGGCCGGTGAGGGGGTTCACACCATGGGCGGATTCTAAACCATTTATGGCCGGGTTCCAACCTAGGTGAGAACGGCGGAGGGTAACGCAGCGGCTTTGGCCTGGTGCTTCCGTCCATTCGCTGCCAATTGGCCTACGGTCTTCCTAACGACCCCCAACAACACCCGTCACTCACCCGTCAGATGGTCTCGCACGTGGGCCGCCAACAGGCGGGCGCAGCTGCCGAAGTAGGCGCCGTCCAGGGAGGCGCCCCCCGTCGTACTGCCGTCGCCACCGCCGCCGCCGCCGCCGCCGTCCTGTGTTCCCGATGCTCCGGAACCAGCGACGGGCGTCGAGAGCTGCGCCGCCGTCTCCAACAGACGCTGCCAGCCTTGCAGCGCACCCAGCGCCACGGACCACGGCTCGTATTCAGGCTGTACGACATGTAGCGCATCAAGTACGGCAGGGCGGGGGAAACCCAGTTCGCATCAGGGGGAGCCGCTTATGCGGTCGTGCCGATCTCACCGCCCCTTGTTGCGGTTGCGGTTGCGGGCAGCCCGTGTTACGGTGTGTTGGGAGGTGAAGTGAATAAGAGGGGGAGACCGTCGAGCGACATCGGTGTGTGTACGGCATCGCAGACCGGCACGTGCGGGTGGTCTCTGGGACCGTAAATGTGCGCCCCAAGGCGCCGACGTACCCACCATGTAGACACTTGCAGCGTCCCGTACGTGCGGGAGTACCGTACCTGCTGTATCGCCTGTATGGGTGAGCTGGTCGTCCCGCCCAGGCACGCCCTCCCCCATCCCTCCCTGCCGTACCTGCCCTCCTGCCGTACATACCTGCAGCCGGGCCGCCAGCGCGCCGGTCAGGTTGAGTATCACATCCGGGCTGAGCATCCCTAGCTGGTTCAGCTGCCAGGCGTCGTCGATTAGGCCTGCGCGACGGAATTTCATGAACGGGTGGGTACACGGTAAACGAATGGTCTTAAGCGATGCCCTTCGACGTCCTTTGGCGGCCATGGGGCAGACATTGGGGATTGGGGCGCGGGCCAGGCTCACAGGAACGGAGAGCTGGGCCTTCATCCTCTCCCTCTCCCTCTCCCTCTCCGTACCCCTACCTACCTGTACCTACCAGGACACCAGCCAGTCACGCACATACGACATAACACATACCCGCAAGGTCCACGGACGCGAGGGCCGTATTGTCGTACGCCTTCGCCGCCAGCTGGGCCCACACCTCCGGCGTGTAGTTGGTGCGGTAGTAGCCGTACCGGCCCGGGTTGACGAGCACGTACGCGGGCCGGACCGGCAGCTCCAGGGGCACCGCCGCGGTGCACGTGTTAAAGGGCGCCCACGAGGGCGAGGTGGCGTTCTGACGGGGGTTACGAAGTGGTTAGGGTTGGTTGGGGAGGAGTGCAGGAAATTGGTAGACATTTTCAAACTGCGCTGCTGGTTGGGGAGGAGGGTAACAATATGAGAAAACCAAGCCGAGGGTATTTTCCAACGTCCCGCCCCTCATGTCGTACATTACTGCCGTACTCCAGGTCCGTGCTCCAGCCCCACACGCACCGAAGCCCCGGGTGCATCTCGGACCCCGGATCTACCCTTCGGCCGCCCCAGAACAGACGATCCAAACCGCCAACTCAACTGAGCAAGGCAAAAAAGAGGCTGCAAACCGACTAACCGACTAGGCCGCCCTACCTCCGGCAGGAAGCTGAGGGGGATCCACCAGGGCGCCACGCCGGTCTCCGCCCCCGGCGTGTCGTTGCAGGCCGCGCCCGTGATGGATGACTGGCTCAGGTACAGGTAAACCCCCGTCGGCGGCAGGGTGCCGGTCACTACCTCCTCCGTCGCCGCCTCCGACGCCTGCTGGGCGGCCTGGAGGCCCCCGCCGTTGGGCGCCACCACGGGGGTGCCCTCCGGCGGCGTGTCCGTTAGGGCCACGTGCAGTACGGGGTAGTTGGGGGAGTACGTCCACGTGCGCATCCAGGAGGTGAGGGGGAGGCCTGCGGGCCGGGGTCGGGGCCCGGGGTCGGGGCCGGACGGGCGGGTGTGGGGCCTTGCCTGGGTGCCGGGTGGTGCAGTTGCACAGGCTGGTGCAAGTGCGCAACCAGGAGGTGAGGGGGAGGGATGTGGGGTAAGAAGAGGAGGCCTGCGGGGTCAGCAGGCGAGGCCCGCGGGATGGACGAAGCAGCGAGCGGGACGTGGGGCCACGGGCCGGGTGTGGGCAGGTGCAGATCTGTACGGTAGGGCTGATGTGCATGCACGCGCCGTACACTTCGTCCATACCTTCCGTACATTCGTGTCGTACACACTCACCCAGCCACCCACTCACCCGTGGACGCGGACAGGCTGTTCCAGAACTGGGTTGCGGTGACGGAGCCGTTGCCGTACGTCGCCAGGTACTGGTGGAGGGCGTCCAGGAAAGGGTCGGATGGCGGCGGCGGCGGCGGCGGCAGGGGCGGCGACGCGGGCGACGCCGACGCCGGCTGAAGCGGGGGCCGCGGCCCCGGCGGAGGGGAATCCGTAGCGGGCGGCGGCGCGTCGGCCGTCGGGGTCGGACCCACGACCGCACCGGCGGGTGGCGACCCCGGCGGCGTTGACTCCGGCGGCGTTGACCCCGGCGGCGTTGACTCCGGCGGCGGCGGCGGTGTCGTCGGAGGCGACGGCAGCGGCGACGGGGGGAATGGCGACGCTGGCGGCGGCGGCGGCGGCGGCGGCGGAGGTGACTCATCCGAGGACCCTGGAAGCGCCGCACCGAGCTCATCAAGCTGCCGCTGCCCCCACTCCTCCTCGTCAAGGAGCCCTCGGCGGTGGTGGCGGCGGTGGCGGTGCCGTACCAGGTTCTGGTACGGGCCGCCGCTGCCCAGCAGGTCGCCGTTGAGGAAGGCCCGGACCATCCGCAGCACGGCGCCTCCCTGAGGTGAGGGGAGGGTAGGGTGAAACGCAACGGCGCAACGGCCGGTGGGAGTGCAGCTGGCATAGTGTTTTGTAAGTTGAAGTACCGTAAGAAGATGAACGTGAAGCAAGCTAAACGTGACGGAAGGTGAAGGTTCAGTGAGTTTATAAAGGAGTAGTAAGTTGAAGGTGATTAATTAGAAGGTGATTTACATTAGATTTATTAGAAGGCGATTTACATTAGATTTATTAGAAGGCGATTTACATTAGATTTATTAGAAGGCGATTTACATTAGATTTATTAGAAGGCGATTTATTTTAGATTTATTAGAAGGTGATTTATATTAGATTTATTGCGGAAGGAAGCTGGAGCAAGCTCGGCACGCATGTCCCTCCTTGAGCCCTTGGGCCCCGCGTGCATTCACCCCAGCCCGGCGCCGGACTGGTCTTGTCCTGCCGCACCCCCACCCCACCATGGAGGGCGGCTGCGATTCAGAATGGGGCCGCCGGGGGGCAGCGGCGAAGGGTCGTCTCGCGGCAACTCAGTACGGCAACACACACGGTGCAGTACAAGCAAACCCGCAGGCAAACCCCGAAGTTACCCGGAGGCGCAGATGGGCTCCTCGCAGCGGAACCGAGACGGCAAGCCCCGCGCATGCACCAGCCCAGGTCGCGCGAGCTTTCGGCCCAACACGACGCAGCACCGGTGGGATACTCAGTAAACGACGCAGCACCGCTGCACCTGCCCACACATCCAAATGAGAGGGTGTACGAGAGGGCCGCCGCACCGCCTCCGCCGGACCTTCTCGTAGCTGATGTAATCGAACATGCCGTCCGCGTCCGCCAACGTCTTGAGCGGCGGCGCGCTCATCGCGTGCACGGTCGGCAGCGCATCGTACGACAGCGCCGGCGCCGTCATCCCGGTGTACGACAAGCGGTACAGATCGTACTTAACATGTCTGCTGGCGTAGTGGGCATCCACTGCCAGGGTCTCCAGGTAGGTCGCGAACCCCTCATTGAGCCACAGCTCAGACCAGGAGGAACACGTCACCAGGTCGCCAAACCTGGGATACGGCAGGTGGAGTACGGCGATTGGGATACGGCGCGTGGGGTACGGCAGGTGGGGAGTTCAACCAGGAAAGGACGAACTCGGTCAGTCGGCTGGGAGGGAATGGGGTTTAGGGTTCAGGGTTATGGAGCGACGTAAGAGTGCTGCAAATTTGAGTGCGTTACAGCGGATAGGGCGCGTTACAGCGGATAGGGCGCGTTACAGCGGATAGGGCGCGTTACAGCGGTAGCGGGGGGCTGACGTCGTGAAACGGCAGGGACCACACTGTCATCAGCTGGGATGCAACAGACCCCAGAGCCCAGACGGCTGAACCACAGCCCACACATGACCGCTACTGCCCATCCCGCTTCCATCGCGGTGCATCCTTCCTCCCCGAACCCGTACAGCACGTGTTGTACTCATGCCGTACCATTGATGTGATATCTCGTGACTGATTGTGGCCGCAACGTCCAGCTCCCGAATGATGTCCGCAAGGCCGTTTGGAGACACGATCCTTTCCTCCCTGAGGTACGGCAAGTACGGCAATCGGCAATGATAAAAAACGAGCTCTCCAGTCAGGTGATCGCGGGCTTCATGGGCACGGATGGCTGATCACCTCAGACGGCGGAACCCCCGTCGCCGGAACTCACTTATCCCGCGAACATGTAACGGGACTGCCGGGGGGAATGGCTTGGTACGGGTTTTGGTTCACTTGCAGGGTGCTGTGCCCGCAGCTGTGCCGTACACTTGGTGGAGCCCTCGTAACTCGTGTCGAGGCACAGACACAGACGCATCAACAGCTCCTACGGCTGCAGCCCCCGCTAGCGCCAAAAACGTACGTCGCCAGCTCCCTGCTAGCTACAGCCGCCCCCGTACGCCCGCCCGCCCCCCCCCGCCCGCCCGCCCGCCATCACAGCGATCCGACCCGGGCCACCCGCGCACCTCACCTCAAGATGATGAGCCCCAGGTTCTCCATGCCGCCCGCCTCAAATTCCGGCAGGCCCACGAGGTCCAGTTTAGGCAACGGGTACGGCGTCCGGAACGTGGTGGCGTACGCCTTGAGGGCATCGCACGCCATCTCCCACGACATCTCCATGTCCTCCGGGTCCCTTCGCAGCGCCGGGGAAGGGGGCGGGGTACACGACATTGACAGAACATTGACAGAACATTGGTAAACCATGGGTAGACACAGTTGCGCAGCTGCGCTGCCGTCAGAGCAAAGCTCCGACCGGGCAAAAGGGCGGCGTGGCCACAGGGGGAGGAGGTGCGCGCAGCAGCGCGCAGCGGCCGACTAAACCAGTCCGGAAGCGACACAACGCACAAGTGCGGTTCGTCGGCGCTACGGCGGGCAAGGCAAGGTCCGTGCGCTTGGTGTGGTATGGTCTTGCGGCACACCGCGTGTGGTGGCTTCCTGCCGGCCACACCGAGCGCCTAGAAGAAGAAACAGCCGGGAAGGCCGAAGACGACCCGCGCGCGGACGTTCACCGCCTGCGCGGGCCACACCTACCGACGCAGACAAGCGACCCACCCTGGAAACCGCCATTCCCAACCGCCATTCCCAACCGCCATTCCCGACCGTCAAACGAGGATACCCTAGATGCCCGGATACCCCTACGGTATCGCGCACCCCCCCATCCCCGGCACTTCCGCTTCCATGATACACCTCCGCGGCTCTACACTTCCTCAGCTCTTCAGCTCTTCAGCTCTACACCTCCTCAGCTCTTCAGCTCTTCAGCTTTACACCTCCTCAGCTCTTCAGCTTTACACCCCCGCAGCTCTACATCCCCTCAGCTCCTCAGCTCGGTGGAGCCACGCCCGCAGCGACGACTCACACACTGGAGGCGCCCCACACGCGCAGGTCGATCGTCTGATTGACGGCGGGCAAGACGATGACGCACTCCATCGGGTTCACGGCCGGCAGCCAGCCCGCCACGAAGGCGAGCAGGTAGGTGCTCATCGGCGGCGTCCGAGCGAAGGACGTCAGGCTGCGGGGGCCCGACGGCGTGGCCAGGTCCCTCGGGGAGCCCGGCTCCTCGGGGGTGTTGGACAGCACCTCCAGGTTCAGGCCGCGCTCGGGGGTGTCCAGGGAGAGCTTGAACGTCGTCTGGCGTCGGGGGAGGGTGTGTAAAGCTGTTACTGTTAACAGTTGTCCGTTGTGGGGTGTCAGTTGGCAGGGTTGAGGATGTAGTGGCTGAAAAGGACACCGGGCGGCCACAGGCGGCCGGGCGGGCACGCGGGCACACGGATGGGTGGGTGAGTGGGTGGGTGGGTGGGTGAGTGGGTGGGTGGGTGAGTGAGTGGGTGGGTGGGTGGGTGGGTGGGTGGGTGGGTGAGTGGGTGGGTGGGTTAGTGGGTGGGTGGGTGAGTGCCCGGGCTATGCAACGCGACGAGCACAGCGCGAGCACTCTCTCTCTTCCTCTAGGAAAGCAGTTGGCAGTTGAAGGTCCAAGCACGGCAAAGGCAAAGCATTCACTTGGCGAAGTGTGTGTGTGTGTAAAAGAGAACTGAGCCTTGTTGTGTGTGTAAAAGGATAGGATTCGGGGGAGAGGGGCGTAAGGGGCCTCTGTCCCCTCGCTCTCAACCAAGGGCGCGCGCATGATCCCTGAGGATCGGTGACAACTGTGCCCCCTCAAGGGATTGGGCGGAAGCCCATCCCGGGCGGTCTGCGCCTCGCAGTCCGCTGTTCAACCTCCTCAAGTCCTTGCAGCACCCAGGGCGCGTTCCTCAGCAATTCGGAGGCGCGCCCCTGCCCGGTGCGGTAAAACTAGCCTGGTCCCGCGTCCCAACCTAATCGTACTAGCTAAAGTTGCACCATTCGGCAGGCCTGCCCGCCCAGCTGAGTCAGAGCGACGTCGCACACGTCAGGCCTTGCTGGGTCCGGGTATGCAGTCGGGCGCTCCATGATGGGGCTATGGTTTGCACAAGGCAGCACATCACCACATAAGCTTCCCTGTCGTACACCCCTTCCCGTCGCGAGCGGCCCTCGCCTACAAGCCCCGCTGCCAACTCCCACCGGTTGGGCCCGACCCTCCTCGGGCACCCACGATCCCCATCGTGCCCGGAAGTGGGCTTCCCTTGTCCCAATCCCTACCCCCTAGCGTCTCGCGCTGCTATCTATCCATCACGAGTCTACGTCTACTGGCTGCACGCAGCAAATCCGGCATTCCACCACCGATAGGATTGGGTGGTCCGGTCCCATCCCCCTCCCATCCCCGTCGCGGTCGGCCCAGTTCTGCAAAACTGGCCACCCGCTGCCAGAACTCCATGACTGCGCGCGCCTTAGCTACATCTACCGGCGACGGAGCAGCCGGCGCCCCCGGCACAGGCTGTGCGCCGCCGTGGTGGGTCGCTGCCCGTAACCCCACCCGCGCCCGCTCCATGGCCGTCAGCGCCGCTAGGGCAACGATGTCCCAAACCCCTTGCTGTACCCCCTTTGGCGGCTCAGCCAGCCACACGTTGGCTCGGGTGATGGGGCCCGGAACGTGTACCCCGATCTGCTGTACCACTGCCTGAGCGACCGGGCATGCCCAGAAATGGTGTGCCCGTGGTGAACACGGGTGGGGCCCCGCACCGCCGTACTCGCCATACCCGCACGCACGTGTGTGTTTAGAATTGCAACCCGCCCGCCCGCCCGATCCCAGGTGGCAATATACTTACCATAGAACCTGCGAGGTAAACTTGCCAGATGCAGGCGCGCGGACAAGGCAGCCGCGCCACCACCGCAAGGCAAATCATACCGCAAATACTAAATACGGAGACGCACGACGCACGCAAACGGATTGGTTACCGACCTGTAAAATTTATGACGAATATATGGTGACGGTCCCCACGGAAGCAGCGTCGGTCGTCCATCATGCGGGAACGCGGAAGGAAGCAAGTTGTGAGGCAAAGCGGAAGGGAGCAAGACAAAATACAGTAACTAGACAAGGTGAAAGCAAACAGGATGAAAGCAAACAGGTTACTGTGTGTGTGTGTGTGCGTGTGCGTGTCTGCTGCCCACCTTGTACTGTGGGTCGTCGAAGCAGGGGAAGGCCTTGCGCGCCGCGGCGGTCTGGAACTGGGTCGACACGATGACGCTCCGTGGGCCCTTCTTGTCTGTGTGCAGGAGGAGGAGGACGATCGGCCCCGGTGGCGGGTGGGTGCAGGGGCTTGGGCCAGGACCGCTGAGCCGCGTGATGGCGTGTGTCGGTGTGTGTATGTTCTATGTGTGTGAGGAAACTGAGCCGCGAGAAGAGATGAGTCCAGCGTGACAGTCGACGCAGATGGTGCGTGTTTGTGTTTGTGTGTGCACGGTGTGTAGCCTTGGACTCAAGGCAACAGGCGAGTGGCGGAGCCCGGCGGGCAGAGCAGTCCATGGACAAACCAACATCCCCCAACCGTCAGCCCGGCACCCATCAACCAACGAAATGTCCGTACGCCGGGTACGTGTCACGTGTGCCGTACTTGTCGCTTCACTGCGGTACACTCCGTCCAGCCCCGACGTCAGGTTGTAAGCGAACGCCATGCTGAGGTGCCCCGCGCCGCCCAAGTCGGCTTCACCGTCGCCGGCGGTTGTATCGATCCGGTTGGTGGGAGGCAGCGGTGGGTCGAAGCTGAGCACCACTTGCTGCCTCGCCGCCGCGGCCGGGGAGTCCACGACTTGGCCTGACCGCGGCCACGGGCGGTGCGGGCGGGAGGGGTTATTGTCACACTGACAAACATGCGAACGAAACACGAATGCGAACGAATTTTGTGTGGACGTCGCCGCCGGGGTTTCAGAGGACGGAACAGCCGGGCAGGGCAACAGGGGCACCGTCATGGGCCGGCAGGCAAATAGAGGGCATGGCAAAAAGGCACGGCAGGGCTTTTGCGGTGATCCCACAGGTAGGACGAATGACCCATGGGCCAGTGGCGGCGGCGGCGGCGGCGGCAGCGTTGACCCCATACGGTATCCGTCCCCGCCGTCGGGGTTGGAACCACGGCGGCCCCGCAAGTGACCGTAACACGGGGCCCACCCGCAGGGCCTCAGCCCACGCGCCCCCAGCCCGCACACCTTTCCACTCCGTGCCGTTGTAATGGTACGAAATGTCGTACGGCACCATGCCGGCGGCGTTCAGTACGACGCAGTTGGTGTATGCTTCCAGCGCCAGACTGATGTTGACGTTGCCCTTGACGTGCTCCTCAGCCAGCGACCCAGGGGTCGGTAAGCCGGCCGCACCGCCGTCCCCCGCGCCGCCGCCCTGCCGCAACATCCGTCGGCCGCCGCCGCCGCCACTTGAGCTGCTCGAATCTGTCATCGGATTGAAGTAGAGCGCCAGGGTGAGATCGTAATGGAGTGGTCGGGTCTCCGGAGGTAGCTCCTCGCGATTCCACTGGCACAGCGCGTCGACCGGCATCGGCGGCGGCGGTGCCGGCGGCGGCGGCGGCGGCACTGGCGGCGGTGCCGGCGGCGCTTGCGGCGGCATGGGTGACGGCGGCGCGGGTGACGGTGGCAGCGGCGAGGGCGGCGGCGGCGCCGGTGGTTGCGGCGACGGGGGCGCCGGCGCCGGCGGTCCCGGCGGCGGCGCCGGCGGCGCCGGCGGCGACGGCGGCGCGGGTGGCGACGGCGGCGAGGGGATGTGCGCGAGCACGTACGCCTTCCGCGCCTCCTCCGCGGCCTTGACGGCGCTGCGCGCCGGCAGCACGATGAGCAGCACCAGCAGTACGACGCCGACGCAGCAGCAGCCCATGCCGTACGCCCGACGCTTGGCGTGCGGCAGCTGTTTCCACCAGTGCCGCCAGGTGAGGGGCACCTTGTCTGCGAACCACGTCACGTCCAGACCCCAGCACGTGACCCGCCGCAGGTTGTGCAGCGCGTCCCTGTTGAAGAGCAGCTCGTTCTCGCCCATCCCGGCCCCCTCCTCCTCGGGGTCGCCGTGCTGGCTGTCCTCGCTGCGATCCGAGGTGCTGCCGTGCTTGCGCGCGACGGGTTTGGAGATGGGCAGCTCGAACTCGTGGCTGGCGCCGCCGCCACCGCCGCCGCTGCCGCGGCGGCCGCCGGGGCCGGGGCCGGAGCCGCCGGGGCCGCCGCCGCGGCCGCGGCTTTTCTCTATTTGGAAGTAGCGCTCGGAGGACATGGGCACGATAGCCGGGAGCGGCGCAGCGCTGGAGCCTTGGGGATGGAGTCCGCCGCCGTTCTGCCGGGGGATGACCGCTGGGAGCCGTTGACCCGCAGGGGCTGCGGATGCGGAGCGCTGCTGCTGCTGCCGCTGCTACGGGCTGCCGCTGCTACGGGCTGCGCCTCAGGCGACAGTCAAAGTGGTGTGTGTTGACTGGCGGGGTTGCGGAGGAGGACGGGCAGTTGGTTGGCCAGGTTGGCCTCGGCTGCGACCGATCTCTCTAGGCGGCAGCGCCCAAAATGGCCTTCGATGAGCAACGAAGCACCGCACCCCCAGCAACGAGACTGTGTCCTGCCTGACCCAGCTTTCCGATGCGAAGACTTGCACGGACAAGGGTTCCGATCTGAGCCCTCCCACAAGTATTTGTTTTGTTTAGCTGCAATATTGTTCAGGCTGCGTGCTCGGCAAAGCCAGGCATTTTCAAGTGCGTCTCGGATATAAGCATTCCTTAGATCGCCCTATTAGAAACATTCCCTGCTGTAGAATACTTGCAGAGTTTTTATGGTAACACAATTTACGCGTGGGAAGATCACACCCTCGGTCGCCCCGTTGCGAACGCAATCTCAGTACCTACGTCTGGTACGGTCGTTGCCAAACAACATGATAACGTGAGCATTAAGACAGAGCAAGAACACACGTCCATGTGCGAGGGATCAAGGATCACGGATAGGTACGAGTATGGTATTCAGTTTCGGCGAACGCACGTTTTTTCTATTTCTGCCTGCACCACCATGAAGTTATTTTGAAATTGCTGCATATAGACGCTGCTGTACAACTGCTTTGAGGACTGGAAAGCCAGGTTGCAATACCACAGCAACCCAATAAATGCTCAGTTTGAGAGCCAGAATACCTTAAAATATATAAATGTATCAGTAATAGTATACAAGCAACTCCTCAACGGTTCACTTTACGAAGCCACCATACAACGCGAAGCGTTTGTCGTTCGTTCCAGGCGTGTCGGTCCACGCTGCTATTATAGTGGAGATCATTTATGGACTGGCGGGTTGCATCACTTGCACCAGGTTTTAGAACACGCGCAACTAAAACTTGCGTACAGCTTCAGATGAAGGTCCCGTCCCTCCGTACCGCGCTTACAAAAAGCTCTCAATAGTCAATACTATGTTTTTGCCATATACAGCTGTCAGCATCAATTAGTGTCCCCGGGTCTAATGAATGTAATCTCGAGCTTACTGCGTATCTAGTTTGGTCTTTGTCATGGAGTTGGCTGCAGCGCCTCGGCCCGCACTTGACATTGAAAAATTGCAAATCAAGCGCCGGATAGGGCGGGGCGCATTCGCGGAAGGTTGGTGGCCTGGCGCGTCTTCGGCCAGTGGCTTTCCGCTCTTGCCCAGTCAGCGCCATGCGTAACACAAGACCACACTGCACAGTTTATGCAGGCGTATATGAAGGCCGCGACTGCGCTGTGAAGGTTCTTGCTCCCGTTCGGCAAGGCCGTCCGGCCCCCGTCATTGAAAAGTTCTTCCTCTCAGAGGCATCATTCAGCTTGACGCTGAAGCACAGGTGAATAAAAAATTAACATCCAGGACACACAGTAAAGGCCGCGACACGTTTCCTTGCACTACGCCCGTTGCGAGGCTTTACAAACGCAACGGGCACCGATTGCTGCCATACTCAGTCCGTTCGGTGCTTCGGTCTGCTTCCTGCTCTTGCTCTGCCTTATTTCCTTTAATACACCGCAACTTCTCCTCTGCATGATGTGGTGCATGTTTTTCCGACAGGAGCGTCGTAGTGCGGCCAACCGCTATCGCGCCCTGAAGAGGACATACCGTTTGTTGCGTCGTGGGTTTCCCGCAACACCCTCGAGATGCCTTTCCGCCGTGCAACGCAGGCACTTGGTGGAATGCTTCGGAGTGCTCCGCATACCTGCGGGTCACTCGGCGCTGCCCCACCTGACATTCCCAACCTGGGCGATGGTGCTCCAACTGTGCGAGGTATGTTCTTAGGCGGGCCGAGCAGGGGTCAAACTGAAGAAAGAAACAACCCGAAAGACAAGCCCAGGCAGGGGCCGAGCAAGGGTGCGTGACATGCAAGGGCCGCAGCTAAGCCATGCAGGAACCAGGCGCTCGGAGCCGTGCGAGGTGTGTCGAGGGTGGCTGGGGTGGGTTCAGCGAAGGAGTCATGTAACCGTTACAGGTGGACCCGTGTCCCGACCGGGTGTTCCAACGGGCCCAGGTAGCTCGGAGGCGTCTCATCTCATCAACCCCTACCAAGGACTGCGCACCCATCCTCCATCACTCGCGAGTCGGGACACAGGTCCACCTTGTAATGGTTAAGTACGTCATCGATGCAAATGCATGTCGGAATTAAGAAGGAAAGGCTTGCCGGAATTAAAGAAGGAAATGCCGGCATGTCGGGATCCACACGGTTGTTTGAAGTGGATGATACAAACCCGGCGGGGCCCCCTGGCCCTCGTACTGCACCCCAGGCTGCAACCCTGCGTCATGCGGTATCAGGCGCCATGGCGCTTCGGCGGGATTACTCGACCACCACGGGCCTGGAGTGGCTGCGGGGCGTCGCGGAGGCACTCCACGTCCTCCACACGGCCAGCCCGCCCGTCATCCACCGCGACGTCAAGGTGAGTGCGGCGACCCGTGGGTCAGTGGGCGCGTTGCGAGCCGCGACCGCCCGTGGGTCAGTGGGCGCCTTGCGAGCCGCGACCCGGTTACAGCCGAGCACCCGGGCCGTTGTGACGGGTGCCCCCCCACGGCAATGTCGTACACCGTGTTTGTCCAGGGGTCCCTGCCCTCCCTGGGTTCCGTTTGCGCCATCGGAGGACCTGGGCCTCCCCGGGTGTGTCTGTAGTAGCCCCTGCCCTCCCTGGTCTGTCTCATTAGTAAATAGGAGAACCCTTCTGCCCCGGGGCCCACCCGGGAGCGGCGCAGGCCGATAACGTGTTGCTGTCACGGGAGGCCGACGGCGCCCTCGTCGCCAAGCTGAGTGACATGGGACTCCACGTGGTGAGCCACGCCGGGGAAACGACTGGGGTGGGAGGAGGAGGACACACACACACACAGTTGGGGTGTTGGGCGGGTCTCTTGTTTAAATACACACAGAGTTGCTCAGTTTTCTTTTACGCACACACATACACTTCTTGGCCTGTGTGGTTCGGGCGAGCTTCTCGCTAAAACACACATTCGCACACACCTTTGCCAGCGTCAGCCCTGGTCAGATCTGTAACGATTCACACTTCAACACCACCTCTCTTTCAGCTTCACCTTCGCATGGACTGGGACACGGCGCACACCGAGGCCCGGGCCGCCACCTACCGCACCTTCCTCGCCGTCTTCGACTAACTGACCATCTTAACCCACCTCACCTGCCTCACCCGCCTCACCCACCACCGCCAACCGCCTCGCGTGACCCTGATTCGCCCAACCCGCATCGCAGCGCCTGGAGGACCATCGGTCCGTCATGTTGCGACACCGCGGCCGCCTCGCACCATCCCTGGACGGAGTTCGCCCCTCGGCCTTCGTCGCTATCACTCCGACCACATCCACGACCGAGGAGCTGCAGGGCGCTGCAGCGCCAGGTGCAGCTGCGGGCGGAGGCGGAGGCGGAGGCGGAGGCGGAGGCGGAGGCGGAGGCGGAGGCGGAGGCGGAGGCGGAGGCGGAGGCGGAGGCGGAGGCGGAGGCGGCGCCGCGGGAGGACCCGCACGCGCGTCGGCCGGCCCCGTCTCGAGCTCCAGCGCAGAGCTGGGCACGGGCCCGGCCGCGGGCCCCGCGTCGGCCGTCGGCCGTACCGCAGGTGGTGCGTGTCTGGCTGGCGAGGGCGGTGCGGTGGCGGAAGCGCCAGAGGGAGAAGTGCCCGACCGAGCCCCAGCGGCGGCGTGCTCGGAAACTCAGCGGGCGCGGCGGGCCGAGGTTGAGCTCGGTGCTGTGGTGGGGGATGAGGAGGCGGCAGGGCTCCTTGAGGACGTGGAGGCCGTGGAGGCCCTCGGCCGCGGCGCGACTGGGTCGACGGGGACGGCGGCGGCGGCGGCGGACGCCGCTGCCGCCGCCGTTACGGCGGCAGCAGCATCCGATGGCTGCGAATGGCGGGCTGCACCCCGAAGGCTGCAGGACGCAGGGCATGTCGCTGCTGGGACTGCTGGATGCGCCGTTGAGGCCATGTCTGTGGTGGTGGTGGCGGCGGCGGCGGCAGATTCCAGCGTGCCGGGGACCGTCAAGGGGCCAGGTACGGCACAGCTGGACGTGTCGCCATTCGGCGCACAGACGGCATCCACTGCGCTCGGCCAGTGGATGTCGTATACCGTCAGTACGGCGAGCGGCAGCAAGGCCGCCACCACCGCCGCCGCCGCCGCTGCCATGGCGGGCTCCTATTACCCTGACGTCGCCTCGCCAAGCGGCAGCGACGTCGCGGCGCAGCCGCCGCGGAAAGGCAGCTCCGCCGGCGCGGACATTACGGCACTCGAGGCCAGAGTGTCGAGAGCCAGTACTGTGTCGGTTTGCGGTATGACGTTCGCGACATTAATCCAGCGAGAGAGTGACGCCGGGGGGAAGCCAGCGTGCGCCTACGAAACAACACAGCCACGCGTTCGGGGCACGGCGGCCCGTCCTGCACTGCTGCCAGCGGCAGCGAACTTGCTACAGTCAGAGCCGGCGGAATCCGGTCGCCTCCAGGCAGCAGCGCCAGCGGTGGCCGAGCTTCCGATGGATCTTTGTCTATCGTCTCCCGACCTTTCTGGCAACGTGTCGACGGCCCCAGGCCCACGGGTTGGAGCCGCAGACCCGCGGGTCGAAGCCCCAGACCCGCGGGTCGGAGCCCCAGACCCGCGGGTCGGAGCCCCTACACGCCCGGAAACTCGCTGCTCGCCTTCAAGCGGTGCCGATGACAGCGGCCACGACAGTTTGCCACCTACTGCACCATCTGCCGCCGTGCACTTGCTTTGCAGCTGCAGCAGCCACATCGACGTCAGCGGCGCGACAGCTTTTGCCGCCGTGTACGGCACGTACGGCACCTTGGCGAGCGCGCCGTCGAGCGGCAGTTGGCGGCCGGCCCGCGTCTCGTTCGGCTCGAGCGCATGCTCAGCGGCGGCTGCAAAGGCGTCCGGTCATAATGTGGGCTGTGGGGGCGACAACGGCGCAGGTGGCGACGGCGGCGCAGGTGGCGGCGGCAGCACAGGTGGCGGCGGCAGCACAGGTGGCGGCGGCAGCACAGGTGGTGGCGGCAGCACAGGTGGTGGCGGCAGCACAGGTGGCGGCGGCAGCACAGGTGGCGACGGCGGCGCAGGTGGCGGCGGCAGCACAGGTGGCGGCGGCGCACAGGTGGCAGGTGGCGGCGGCAGCACAGGTGGCGGCGGCAGCACAGGTGGCGGCGGCGGCACAGGTGGTGGGCCGAACGGTCGCGCCGTCACTGGGGGCGGCGCCCCGGCGACAACTGGGGAGGCCCGGAGTTCAGCGGCCTCGATGGAACCCACACCCAGTGAGGCGAGCGCCGCCACCGCCACCGCCGCACAATCAGACGGGGCCCCGTCGGTGCCAACTGTTTCCGTTACGAGATCTCGTACGGCACCGGTTGCAGTCGCAGCCGCAAAACCTGTCACAGTGCCGGGTCCGCGCCCCGGCTTTTCCTTCAGTCCGCCCCTAGGATGGGGCAGCGCGCCGACCGCGCCGCCCCAGCCGCGGCGCCCCGCGCCGCCGCCGCCGCCGCCGCCGCCGGCATCCGTACCTACGCAACCGCCCAGGGTACCGCTGCCAGCCACCCCTGGCCTTTGTACGGCGAGTGGCGCGTCCGACAAACCCGCGCCAAGTAAGGTTGACACGTACCCACCCTTTACGGAGCCACCCGAGTTGGGGTCGACCTGCGGGGCCGCGGCCACGGGTCCACCCTCACTCCCCTCCTCCTCCGCCGCCTCTTCCTCCTCACCCTCCTCCTCGCCCTCCCCGATTCGCTCAGCCGCCGTTCCCCTTCCATCCCGTCTCAAAGGCGACGCGGCTCATGCTGCGAAACGCGACTGTCCAACTTCCGGCGGAGCGACCCATGGGTCCACCGCCGCCGCCGCTGCAGTCGCATTCGCGCCACGGAGCGGCGCCATGGTTGAGAGCGCCTCGCGCGTCGTTGCCACTGGCGGCGCCGCTGGTGCTGGCGGTGGCGGTGGCGGCGCGGTGGGTACGACACCCGCGGGGGCACCGACCCGTCGGTCTGTCACCGGAAGCGACACATCGGTGCTCAGTATCGGACTGATGCAGGAGGCGAGTCTCCGAGGGCTCTTCAGCCGCGCCAGCGGCTGTAGCAGCGACGTGTACGACGGCACCCGCAGCGGCCGCGGCGGCGGCGGCGCAGTCGGGCGCACACTGACCGGCGGCGCTGAGGCGGCGGCGGCGGCGGCGCCGCCGCCGCTGTTGGCGGGAGCCGGCACCGGCAACAGAGTCGTCGTCTACGGCGACGGTGGCGGCGGCGCCACGCTCAAGCGGCAGCGTGGCGGGACCGCCGGTACGGCACATGCTACTCATCGGTATTTCGCTACAGTATCCCTGAACGGCCTTCCCGAGGAGATGGGGACTCCAGCCCGCCGCCTCAGTACACAGGGAGCCGCCGGCCCGCGGTGCGGCGCGGCGGCGAATCCATCACCGCCGCCGCAGCAGCAGCCGGCGGCGGCGCTGCTGCCGCGACGGGCGCCGCGGCATGCGCCATCCGCCTTTTCCGGCCGCTACTTCGCCAGCGATCATGGCGCCGCTGCCGGCGCCGCCGCCGCCTGTACGGCAGACGGGTCTGCACCGCCGTGGCGCCGCCCTGCCTCGGTGCTCAGGTCGGGGATCGGCAGTCGGAGGAGCGCCACCGCGACCGGCGATTGCGGCAGTGGGGGCGCAGCCGGAGGCGCAGCCGGAGGCGCTGTCCTTTGTGATTCCTCCGCTGAGGAAGATTCAGTCGTACGGGGAGCGGGGAGAGGCGGAGGCGGAGCGGGGGGAGTAGACGAGCTACGGCCTGCCGGCAGATCGACTCGACTGGCACGGCCGGAATGGGACTTGGCGGAGCCGGAGGCGGAGGCGGAGGCGCAGCCGTCTGCGCGGCTGTGCGAAACCCTCACGGTTGACGTATCCGTGCACTCGCTGTCCAAACACATGCGGCGCATCGACAGCATCCGAAAGCTGCTGCAGGCGCCGCCGAGCGGCCAGCTGCCTCAGCACGATGACTTTGAGTGGGTGTTTGCCCTCACTGGCCACGCCGGTTCCTTCATGTACATGGTGCGCGTCTCATATCAGTGGGAAAGGCGCGGGAGGGTGACCCACGGGTCGGGAGGGTGATGGCCCACGGGGCGGGAGGGTGACCCACGGGGCGGGAGGGTGACCCACGGGGCGGGAGGGTGACCCACGGGGCGGGAGGGTGACCCACGGGGCGGGAGGGTGACCCACGGGGCGGGAGGGTGACCCACGGGGCGGGAGGGTGACCCACGGGGCGGGAGGGTGACCCACGGGGCGGGAAGGTGATGGCCCACGGGGCGGCAGCTAGAGAGGCTCCGGCAGCTAGGTCAGGTTTGCAGGAAGGGGGTTAAAAGCAGGGTTTAGGGTTTAACCCTAACCCTGCCGCAGCTACGAGTCGCAGGGTCCGCCACCTGACCCTGCACTTCTGTTGGTCCGAGAACCTGTGCAGGAACCCTAGGTTCCCTTGCGGGGACAAGGAACCATTAGCGGCGTGGGCCGAGGGTCGCTGCATCGGGTGCCTGGGAGGGGGGGTACCCAGACGGGCCCCCGCTCGCGGCGCTCCCTCGCCCGCAGCCACTCGCCAACTCGTCCTGGGTGTTTAACAAGAAGCCCACCCAGAACCGCCCATTCGTCCCGGGGGTGTGCCTCCACACCGGTGCGCCGTACCTCTTACCTCCCTCCCTCCCTCCCTCCCCAGGCACCCGAAGTGCACCTAGGCCAGCCGTACAACGAGAAGGTACGGCAGGCGCGGCCCGGGTGTGCGGTAGCGGCATTAGGCCCTGCGTGTGTCATGTTGAATGAATGCATACAATGTGGGGTGGACACTGCTCTTCTCGCGGCGCAGGTTCCTTATATGCTGTATGTTACAGGCTTACAGCGGGACCCCAAAGTTTCGGGGTTGGGATTCGGGGCCGACCCTTGGGTCTGCATTGGGTTCCCAGCCGCTCCAACTGTGGATGTTCGACGCCGCCGCTTTCCTTTCTGTTTGCTTGTCTTGATTCTGGCTTCTGTTGATTCGTGGACCAACCCCGACCGACCTCTGCGCGCTAACGGACCCACCAGCAAACCACCAACCACCAACCACCACGAAACAACCACACCCACCTGCCCCTGTTGTTGACTGCGGTTGCCCGGCCGGGCACCCGCGCCTGGCGGGGCGACTTCCAGCGCCTCCCAATGTCCCTAACTCCCCTCTCCTTTCCCACCCCACCTCTTCCCACCCTCGTCCTCCTCCGACCCACCCCACGCCCGCACCCACCCCGCACCCGCACCCACCTTGCACCCGCACCCGCACCCACCTCTACCCAGGTGGACACGTTCAGCTTCGGCTGTCTGGCCTACGAGGTGCTGTCCCGTGAGCTGCTGCTGCTGGCCTACATCAACACCTCCAGGGGGGCCGACATGGGGGTCAAGGACCCAACGGACTACGCGCGCAAGGTGCGAGGGTGCCCCTTAGGGGGGTGCCTGACTTGCGGACCATGGGCGTTGTGGTGATCAGAGGGGCCCAGGGCCGTACTGGTTGGTTGGTTGGTTGGTTGTTGCAACCTGAACCCTGGCGTGCCGCGGACATACACATATGCGTCAACGGCCGTACACACACATCCAGCACGCCCTGCACATTGGGCTCGCCGTGCCTCATACCCTCAAATAAAGCCTGGCACCTGCCGTACATCCGTACAACCCGTACCTAGCCTCTGTCCCCTTGTGCAGCTGCTTGTGTGCGGACGGGCGACGGGGGATTCACAACGAAGTGCGGGTTGGCATATGCATGCCCCCGAGTGCAAGATGCCCCTCAAAACTGATAACGTGCAGGCCCCTTACGTCTGACCTCGTTGGATCGCGATATGGGGGCATGCGCAGGCTGATGTGGCGGCAGCTAGCCCGCTCGTTTACTGCATGTACAGCCTGGTCAGCCGCCGTACTACTGCTTTGGCTCGGATCCGACCTGGGCCTTGTGATTCCGCCTCGACGGCGATCCTGAGATGCCGTGCCGTGCCGTTCCGCCGTACCAAACACACTGCACAGGTCGCGGAGGGTTTCCGGCCGCCCAGGTCTTCCCCGGCTGGCCGGCGGCTGAGCGACGGCCAGTGGTCTCTAGTGAGCAGCTGTTGGCATCCGGACCCCTGCCAGCGCCCCTCCATGGAGGAGGTGATTGAGGTGATCGAGATGCTGCTGTGTGAGGTGAGAGGGGCGGATGAGGACAGGGGGGGCCGGCCGGGGTGGTCCGAGGACGGCGGTGGTAGGAGGGACTGCGGGGTTTCAAGGAGATGGGACACGGGGGACGAAGTCCAGGTGGGATGGTGGCCCGGGTGCGGAGGACTCCCAGCTGCACGCGTAAGGCATGACGCCGCGCGGATCGGTTCTGGATGTTGTGTCCGCAGTACGAGTACGACACCAGTACGGCACTTGAATCAGCACCAACGGTGGTGTTCGATGACCGGCGGGGTACGAGGCAGAATGAGCGAAAATGGCTTGCTCTGGCCTCTGGGCCGCTCCCCGGGACATACGTCGACGCATCCCCCCGGCTTCTCCCGCCCACCCTTCCCTCCAGTTGCTCTTGCTCGCGCATCTCCATTTATTACCGTATGTTCAATTCCTAATACTTTTTTCGCTTTCACCCCCGCCGTGTCCTCCTGCCGGTGCTCCTGCTGCTGCTGCTGCTGCCTGCGCATATCCCAATCGCTTTCGCGGACGCCGCCGGCAGGCACGGGCAGCGGAAGCGGTGCCGCAGGCCCCGAACCCCAGCCAGGCCGAGCAGCTCGCGCGGCCGTCGCCGCGTGGTGGCTGCGGCTGTGGCTGCATCATCAGTTGACCGCCGCTGACCACTGTCACACCAGGTTCTCTAGCGGGCGTTGGCATCGGCGTCGGTCGGTCAGGAGCTCGCCCTCGCCCAGAAGGGTGGTCGGAGAGGATTGGCTGCGGACGGCTGGGTGTTGCCTATCGTTCTGACGGTTGATGGTTGGCGGTTGACGGAGCCCCGGGTCCTGTCCCCGGACCGACGGTACGCGGGTCTTTCGGGGGGTCCTTGGACCAGCAACGACCTGTGACCACGTGCAGCAGCCTCGGCCGTTATTCAGTTGCGCGCTTTGGTTTCGGCTGGCCGGATTTGACCTCGGCAAGGCCGAAGATCAGTTGGGCAGCGGGCCAGGTTCGGCCCTGGCAGACCGAATTCGGAAGGTGTTCTTTCCGTAGGCAGAGAGAGTGAGAAGCGCCAGGCGTTTGCAATGACACTGTGTTCCCATTCATCGTGACTGACAATCGAAGCAAAGCTTTCCACGGTTTAAAGCTCGAGGTCGAAAGATCAATAAGAGAGGTCCTTTTTGAAGGATCCTGACGGCGTCGTACTGAACTGTTTCGTTGCTTACTTAATGCGGTTTGCGGTTTGTTCTGCTGTTGTTGGCCTTATCATGTACAGTGGCAAGGGAATTTAGTGCGTACGGCGAGTGAAATGTGTACGGAAAGGCATTTCTGGTTCTTTCTAGCCGTACCCTGCTGTACCGATGAGCAAGGATACATACGTAATCATTGCACCATCATTTCTTCGTGGCCATGTGTGGAGGCGGATGTCTTGGCGCGTCGGCGTGATGGGCGGTATGGTTCATGTTGGGTTTTTTTCACAACAGCGTTGTAGTACAATGTACGGCGAGACGCCTCGATCTGGGTCGTGTACCTGACGGTCATGCAGTGTGTTTTGTTTGTTTTCGGACTGTTGCTATAGTTGTTGGTCATGTAGGATGGAGATGGTTTCTTCTTGCGCTGCCAAGCAGTACACAAGCAGCAGCAGGCAGCGGGAGCGCGGGACCTGGCCGGTGTACACAACCGGGGCCTGCTGGGGTATACACCGTTGATCCCTTTGGGATCCTCTGTAACGTTCATTCATTGATTCACAACCGGTGTGACGAAAGCGGCGCCCACAGACCTCCACGAAACGCCACGAAACGCCACGAAATGGGTAGCTGGGCCCGTTGAGCCGCCCCTGGGAGGGGGGGCTTGCCGGGGCCAGAGTCGTTACTATGTAACACGCTTCATTATCATCATCGTCACCAACTCACCATGCAAGCCTGATGGGGAAGAGAGGGGAAGCGGAGCAATTGTTTCCAAGTTGGTAAAGAAGGAAAGCGTTCACCGGCAAACAGCAAACGGAAGGTCAGGGAATGCGTTCGAAGGGTCCGTTGCCCAATCCCCCAATGAGAGGTACGGCACCGGCTTCTATGACGTGCCGGTCATCGCTTGTTGGGGTTCGCTCTGCGCTGCCACACACATATTCAGCCACAAGAGAAACCATGCCTCCGGAATCATCTCCTACATACCCTAGACTCCCTGTGGTACATTTGGACTTCGGTGCACTGTCCGGTGGAGCCTGTCCGGTGCGCCACGGCATCGTTTCTGCAGTGTGGTGTGTGGCGAGGAGGCTATGGTTGCCACCGATGACCCGCGGGGTCCACTGTAACATCATACCTCATCATACTTTTAAGGGGCTGAGGGAGCTACGTAAGGGAAGGGGCCTGCACCGACGTTTGCAGGCGATCCGGGAATCCCAGGCAGTCGGCGCGGCTGAGCAGTCAATGGCCTACTTGTCTATGACGTGGCAGTGGCTGGAGCGCGCCGGATACCACCAACCACCTGGTTCGCACGGGTCAGCTCGGGCCGAGACGCAGCTCGTACAGCAAGCGCCATTCGAACTGCGTCGCACCATTCATGCATTCAATGTCACGACGGCTAACCCGGGGGCCACCATACAAAGGGCCCGCCATCGGCTGTGTAGTCGACTGACTGGTCTGTATTCTGAACGCATGCTCACTGCAATGTGCAATCACTACATCGTGTGGGGGGCCGTGCATGTGTGGGACAGGCAGGCACACAGCCGCTCTTACGACTCCCGAGAACTGCTGTGCGCGCCACGTCAGCGTCACACACACCTCTCATCCAGTCACTGACGCAGCGGCAATTGCCGCTGCGTCATTGCGAGAACCGAAGACGCAGCAAACTCTTGGTGTCGACCTGGCCGCACTACACGGCACGCCTGACGGGCCTGGGTATGTGCTCCAGTCGGTCTGTTACAAGTGTGAACAACCAGAGAAGGGTTCCTCCAAAAGCCATGCACATTCACGAACCGCATTGCCAAGCAGGCCGCACAGTTTCCTGGGCTCTCAGCATTCGGGTCGGCCCATTTGCCGTACGGAGCTGACCTGAAGGACGGTTTGTCTAATATATCTATGTTTGCACACGTGTTCGCATTTAGTCCTCAATGACCAAAAACACCAAAAGACCATATGGGACAACAACAGTGATGACAGCGGAACGACATATCAAACGAAGAGAACGGGCGACGAACGCCACGCACACACAAAGGCAGCTGCGCCCCGCGTAACCCACACGTTAATGCGTGCTAAGCCGCTAACATCGGAAACCAAGCTCGCATGGGAAACCCCGCGACAACACGGCGACGATACACCACTATCGCGCTCATCTAGGAACTTTGCACCAGCACCCTCCACGCGCTATCGGCAATGTGACGCTTGCGCGGCTATCCAGCTCCCGCGGGGTTCCGCACTCACTCACGACGCTCCATCATCAGCTCGTTCTTTTTCGCCTTGAAAAGGCGCATAACCAAACATAAGTCGCGAAACATCTCCTGCGCTTAGGCTGCTGCCTTAGGCTGCTGCCCCACCAAGCGTCTACAACACTCCAGCTCACGCGCTGCTCAGCTTGCACTGCTGCATCGCGTCGAAGTACCACTGGCAGGCCCCCATATCGCCGCTGTTCTTGCTCATGCAGTCCGCAAAGGCCTTCGCCTGCGCAGCGCAGGCGCCCTCAGCCGGGGGAGCGGTGAAAGCCGGAGCAGCGAGGGCAGGGGCAGGGGCAGGCGCCGGAGCGCCCTGGTGCTCGTGCACGACGGTGCGCGGACCCATCACCGCGTCCACGGCGCGGTGGGCGATGGCGGAACCTGTGCCAAGCGCCGCGCCTGCGTCAGGGCAACGAGTCAGGGTAGTTGCAGCGTCAGTGCCCCTCCAGTCAGACAAACCGCAATGATTTTGAGTGGGGCTAGGTCACGCTCGTGTTGCGCGGTGCGGCCGTCCTCGTCCTCAAGGTCGAGGTTTCGAGAAGACCCCGAGATGACATCGTCCCTACACGATAAACAGGCCGTTGCTAACAGCGGCAATCGCTGCATCATCTTTAAATTATCTTCAATTATCAATATGCATCTTCTCGCAGGTGGCATCGAGTAAAGCATATCCCGGAGGACCCGCATAGCGACCGCGTTATCCACCTTGAACAACGGTGCCAATCAGACCCGACATAATGCCACCGCCGCCACTGGACGCAGGAGCTGGCGGAGCTGCTGCGGCTGCGAGGGGCAGAGGAAAAAGAAGTGAGAACTTCAAAGGATCTTCCATAATTCACGCCTTTCCGCTGAAACTTGCAGCGACACCAGAGACACCAAAGGCTTACATGGCGCAGCCATAGGAGGTGGAGCGGTGTGCTGAGGAGCGGCAGGCCGGCTGAACCAGCCACCCGATGACTGCGGTGCCGCAGCAGGTGCAGCTGCCGACGCTGCCGCTGGCGGCGCAGATGGTGGCGGCGACGAAGCCGCTGGCTTCGGCCGCGAGGCTGCGGCCGACGCAGAGCGGGCGGGTGCCGGGGCTGCGAAGGAAGCAAACGAAGCATCTCGTAAGCCCAACACCCAAGCACAATGCCAACTCCCGTTCCCTGCCACATGAATCTTCAGGCTTCGTGATAACTAAACCAGGCACGTTCATGTCACACACCGACCGCAAGGACGACCGGACTCACCAGAGCGCTGGCGAGCCATGGTTCAATAGTGAGATACTCTGGGAAGTTTAGCAAGAAACCAGTGTCTGTAATTTGTTAACTTCTGCTGAGCGGAAACCTTTATGGTCACGACGGCAAGTCTGTACGGTCTCCGCTGACGACTCCGGTTCACAGACACTTCGCCTCTGCTCCTGCAGTTGATCATACAAACAGTACACAGAAACGTTAAGGTCATATATAATGGGTTAGCACAATAATCTGCAAGTTTTAGCGTGTCACAAACCCACATTGTCAAGACCCTCCACGGCCAGCATTTAGGATGCTGAGACAAGTGTTCATGATCGATAGGCCAGCATGTTACATGAAACTTACGTGGAAGCTTTGGTGTTGATATCGGCGTCCCACGGATTATGGCCGAGTTCAGCGAGGGCGAAGCGGAGGTCGAGGGAGAAGAGCTTGAGGGAGAGGACGTTGGACAGACTGTCAGCCGTGTGGTTCGGGTCGCCCCGGAGCCGCCTCCTGAAAGTGACAGGCAAGCCGCGTGCGTGTTCGGGAGCCTGTCCCCGTCAAGCGCGCGTGGTCAATCTGGATGTTCACATTTTGATAAATAAATTCGCGTTGTTGCCCTGCGGTGGCGACGTTCTCTTTCTCAGCGGCAAGAAGAAAGTAAAGGGAAAGCGCAAGAAGGCGCCACCACCGATCCGGATAAATTTGAGCGCCTGCAAGTATGAAGTATGTAAGTTATACGCACGGCAGGCTGGTCCGTGGGCAGTTGCTGGCTATCTGTTGGGTCCAAAGTAATAATGCAGCTAGGCTTCCGCACAGCTCTCGCCGTGTAACGCCCTTCAACTTGTTACGCCAGTGCTGTCGACGTCTTCAGATATTGCAACTGCCCCTCGCTTACTTGGCCTGTCGTCGTTCGCAACTATCTGCCGTACGCCCTCCGTTTCACGCCAGTATGATCAGGTTTGCCATTTCGCCGCAAAAAGGGCTTTGCTGCTTTAGCAACAGGCGGGTCAGGCTGGCCAGCCTGGGCTGGTGCGGCGTAGCCTTGCCAGCTGCGCGAATCCCATCGCACCCGTTTCGTTCGCCCGACCTTCCCGGCAGATGCAGCCATGCCGGCCTCGCTTGACCCGTAATGCCTGACTCCCGTGCTACTTTCGTCCCGCCCAGTGCGCATCGTGCAGCGGAAGCTGGGCTGGAAGGAAGTGGGGGACGATGAGGACTGGGAGGTGAGTGACACGGACAGGCTGGCGGCGCCGTGCGCTCGGGATGTGGGTCCCGGAGTTGGGGCTGGCCCAGATCAGCAAGACGGCAGGAGGGGCGGGCTGGTCGCCGCGTTGACTGCGACCGGCCGTGGACGGGGGGACCGGGTCGCGTCGGTACCGGTCGAAATAGAATCCGGAGGGAGAGGACTCTGCCGTGCCGGGTCTGTGGTTCAGTCGTTATCCCGCTTTTAGGTTTTTGGCGCTCCAGGGCCGCGGTGTATTTAACCCCCATTGGCAAATTTGAAATCTCCCTCTGCACCAACCTCCCTCAGCACCAACCTGATCGAATCCTTCAGCACACCATACCCCACCCCGCTAGGACTCCCTCCACCGGGTCGGCACGTCGTGACCCCTCCCCCCGCAGCTTTACTGGACGGACACCTCCGTCAGCATCGAGCGGATCATGAAGCTCACGAAAACCCAGGTGGGTGGGTTGCTCGTCCTCACTGCGCACGTGCGATACGGCATGAGCACGTGGTACGGCTCCGTGAGCCGCGGGCGCGCAGGCGGTCGCCGGTCCCCAGCCGCAGCGTGCCCCAGCGGCGGCTTGCAGCGATTCTGGGGTCGGAACGGCGACCATGAAGCGATGTGCCGCGACGCGCGGATGCATGTGACGGTGAGCAGGCGGGACGTTTAGCAGGGCCCGGCAAACGCAGAGTGCCGCAAACCCGCAGCGCCCGGCAAATGCAGAGTGCGTCAAACCTGCAGAATCCGTGCCGTCCGGGGCACCGCGTCGCACCCGTGCGGCCGGCGTCGTGGCTGAAGTCTTGGAGCGGCACCGGTGCGTTGATTGCGCTCTGGAAAGCTCGCCGGTCCGCTTTCCAGCAGTGGCAGCAGCTGGCGGGCGGGAAGACTTTCGGACAGCGGAAACAAGTTCAGTTGCGGCGCCAACCCGAGGGCGTGAGAGTCGCCTTGCGGGGGATCTGGCCTCGGCTGCGGCCCGCCCGGGTCGGGTCCAATAGAGGGCCGCCGTCGTAGTTGCGCGACCGTAGCTGCGGCTACGGCACAGATTGAGGCGAAGGTTGCGGCTGAGGGCGCGGCGGTGTCGGCGGCAGCGGCGCAGGGAGCTGCCCCACGCCGTCTGCAGCGCGCGCTGTGGCTGTGGCTGTGCCGGTGGCGGCAGTGGCAGTGGCAGCAGCCACGAATCCGAAAAACATGGCGGTCAAAAACAAAGGCGGGCAGCTGCGGTCATGAGACACCCCCGGGAGGCGGGGAGGGGCTCCAACCTGTACCGCGGCGGGGAGGCCCTGATGGGGATGCCAGGACGGCGCAAACCCCAGCCGAGGGGCGGTTGCCTGGCGCGGCGGCGGCCATTCGCGGTCCCCGCACAACTGAGCGGGTTGGTGGCAGCGCCCGGGCCTGGAGCTCGACCCCGTCGGGTGGTGCCTGAGAGCGCGGCGCGCGGGCGTGACACCGGGTGTGGATGGGCCATACGACAGGAGCAGCAAGTGGGCCGAGCCAAGCCAGGCCGGCATACAGCGTCGGGAGGATTGCCGAAGCGGCCGGCGGCAGGGGCGGCACGGCATGGGGGACGAGCGGAGAGGCTGCGCCGGATCAGTCACCGTGACGGTAACTTCAGGGCTGCGGTGGCGCGGGCCCCGGTGGGACCCCGTTCGGCGATGCCGAGCCCCTGCGCCGTGGCGAATCCGCTCGCGCGCGCATCGCGGTTTGCGCAGCTCCTCCTGGGAACGTCCCACCACGCACCACCACCTCTCAGATCAGAGACCCGACAGGGCGGCTCGGCAGAGGCCTCTGGACTTGTGGAGGCTGCCGGCCGTCTGCGGTCGCCTCGCGGGCAGCGGCACCAGACCTCGACGCTACCCCGCCCGCAACCCTCCGACCCCGGCGCTGTGGAACCCGGGCTTGTCGTCCCATCCGTGCGCAGCCCTCTCGCTCGGGTCCCCGTGCCTTCGGCCAGCTGTAAGCCTTCGGCCAGCTGTAAGCCTTCGGCCAGCTGTAAGCCTTCGGCCAGCTGTAAGCCAGTGATGACCGCCAGCTGCACTCCAGGGACTGCAGCACGCAGCAGCGAAGCGGTTACCGCTGGCGGGCGTTAAGCGACTGCAGCAGGCGGGGGTTCCGCTTCCGGCGTGGCGGCGCAGATTGCCGTACTGGGGACCACAGTCGCCGTACCACATCAGGCGGGCAGCTCCTCCAGGCCCTGGGCTGCGCCACGACCCCCAAAGCACACGCTTGCTTCACCGCTGCGCTACGGCCTCATCTCCACTGCCCCCGTTTCCCTTTTCCCAATCGCCACGTGTGCATGCTTCCGGCCCCCGCAGAAAATTAACCACTTCAGCGGCATGCTGGAGATCTGCCGCAAGCGGGCGATGGCTCGTAACCTGATGAAGATGGCCCGTCAGTTTCCGCAGCACTACGACTTCTTCCCCAAGACATTCATCTTGCCGGGAGACCGGGAGGTGGGTGGGCACTATGGGCCCTGGCGGGGGATTGGGGGTCTACGAGTGGGTCGGCGAATCGTGAGCGGGTTGGCGAACAGCGTTCGGGGTTGGGTACGGCGGTGGGCCGTGTCGGAAGAGCGCGAGCCCTTGTGCTGCGTCCACCGAGACCCATTTGCCCGCTTCCGCGCGCTCGACACTTCACCCCTCACCCCCTCTCAGCTTCAAATTGTCTACCAATTCCCTGCACACCCCCGCGCCTCGCCACCCACCACCGCAGGAGTTCCTGGCGGACATCCGGGCCCGCGGCAAGAAGCAGGTGTACATCCTCAAACCGGACGCAGGCTGCCAGGGCCGGGGCATCCGGCTGGTGCAGGGCGGCAAGGAGGAGGTGCGAGGGGCGCAGGCCGGGGAAGGGGAAGGGAACGCGGACTGGGTGGGGCCAGGACATGCCCCAGTCGAGCGTGACAGGGAATGCTCCAGGGTCGGGGGTTGTTTTTTCTGCGCTTCATCTAGGGGGGCTGGTCACTGGCCCATGGCAAGCTGTGTAAACTAGTACCGAACCCATCCCAAGCAAGACGTCGATGCACCTACCTGCATGGCTGCCTGCGTGCCTGCCTGGCTGCCTGCCTCCCTGCCCGCCTCCCTGTCTGCGTGCATGCCTGGCTGGTCTTCCCGACCCTCGCCCCGCCCCCCGTCCGCATTTCCCGCCGGCTCCGGCAGTGGGCGCGGTTCGCGTGGGGCTACGAATTCGCTGTACCCCCCGCCCCGCCCCGCCCCATCGCCCAGCCCCCGCTGTCCCGGGACCCACCTCCGCCCACCTCTTCGTCCTGGGCTTTCATCCTATGTGTTTCCCCCACAGGTGGTCACAAGGATACTTAGCGAGATGGCGACCCCCAACGTGGTGGCGCAGCACTACCTCTCAGCGCCGCTGCTCATCCACGGCTACAAGTTCGACCTCCGCATCTATGCGCTCGTACTCAGCTGCGACCCGCTGCGGGTGTTCCTGTTCCACGAGGGCCTGGCCAGGTAGCTCTAGGGGGGGTGGCGGGGGCGGGGTGCCTGCTCCAGGGGGAGGGTGGGGGCGGGGGCGGGGGCGGGGGTGCCTGCTCCAGGGGCGGGGCAGGGCGGCACTCCGCGGTCCCGAAAGGAACAAGTGCCGGCCTTTTTTCAGCGGGGTCGAAGCGGTGCGGATCTTTAGTGCGTGTGTGGAGGGCCCCGGCCCTGCCCTGTCATGCTCTGTCAAGACCACCTCCAGGGTCTTCACCGGGTAACACGTCCGGTACCTCTGGTCTGATGCCACATCCGGTGCATGGGCGGGTGCCACCACACCGAGTGCCTGGGCTCGGTCGGGCGGGTTCCTTTCCTAAACACCCGAGGCCACGTCCGATGTAGTACCGTTACAGTGTGGATAGGCTTCCATACCCGAGGCCACGTCCGATGTAGTACCGTTACAGTGTGGATAGGCTTCCATACCCGAGGCCACGTCCGATGTAGTACCGTTACAGTGTGGATAGGCTTCCATACCCGAGGCCACGTCCGATGTAGTACCGTTACAGTGTGGATAGGCTTCCATACCCGAGGCCACGTCCGATGTAGTACCGTTACAGTGTGGATAGGCTTCCATACCCGAGGCCACGTCCGATGTAGTACCGTTACAGTGTGGATAGGCTTCCATACCCGAGGCCACGTCCGATGTAGTACCGTTACAGTGTGGATAGGCTTCCATACCCGAGGCCACGTCCGATGTAGTACCGTTACAGTGTGGATAGGCTTCCATACCCGAGGCCACGTCCGATGTAGTACCGTTACAGTGTGGATAGGCTTCCATACCCGAGGCCACGTCCAATGTAGTACCGTTACAGTGTGGATAGGCATCCAGGCCCTGCCGAAGGTGACTTCCGGTGCGGCGTCTTTCGATGCGATGCGGCGCGCTGCGCTGTGCAGGATCTGCACCGAGAAGTACTCGCCGCCCAAGGCCTCCAACCTGGACGTGTCCTTCATGCACCTGACCAACTACGCGGTGAACAAGAAGAACGAGGCGTTCGTGGCGGCGGTGGCGGCCAGCGGGGACAACGGCGAGGACGCCAGCAAGTGGTGTCTGGAGCAGCTGCGGCAGTACATCACGTCGCTGGGTGGGTCGGGGTCGCGGTAGGGATCTGGGTCGGGGTCGCGGTAGGGATCTGGGTCGGGATCTGGGTCGGGGTCGGGTGGGAGTGGGGAGGGTGGCCCTGCAGGGTGAGCGGGTCGTGTGGGGGTCGGGGTCGGATGGGAGGGGTCCGGCGGTGGTGAGGGATAAATGTGCGGTCCATGCGGGGCTGTTGCGGGGGCCGTGCCCGTCTGCCATTCTCCCTTGCGCGCACCCAGTGCCTACGGCAGGGGCCTGACTGCTTGGCCCAACCGCGCCCCTTGCGTCCCGCTTTGCGCCGCCGTCCCGACTACAGGCCACGACTACAGCAAGGTGTGGGGCGACATCGCCGACCTGATTATCAAGTCGCTGTGCAGCGTGCAGCCCATCCTCCGGAACAACTACCGCTCCGTGCTGCCGCCCGATAACGACGGGTTCAGGTGCGCCCGCAAGCGAAGGGTCCCCCTCAGTTTCCTGTCGAACCCCTCCTCTCTCTCATCGTCTGTCTCTCTCGCCCTCTCCCGCTCAGCATCTCTTCTCTGAATACAGGTCTTTTTAACGTTTACGTACAGCGATGTCCATTTCCCAGGTCTAGGTTTTAGGGGCTACCCACCTACCCTTGCAGCCTGGGCGACGCGTGCCAAGGCAACCCAGTCGACCCAGGCCGCAAGCCACCCATACAGCACCGTCCGCACCTCTCGGCCCCACACCACCACATCCCCATCCGTATCTCGTGCTCCCCCACGCCCCCATGCTTCGGTCAACCCACGTACGCACCCAACCAACCAACCACCTTAATAGCACCTGCTGCTGCCGCTACTGCCACTGCTACTACTACTGCCACTGCTCCTGCCGGTGCTGATGTCACTGCGGCTGTTATGCTGCTGCCACTGCTGGTACGGCCGCAGTTGCTTCGAGATTCTGGGCTACGACATCATGCTGGACGACCAGCTGCGACCCTGGCTGATCGAGGTCAACCACTCGCCGTCCTTCAACATCGACTCCCCCCTGGACCTGGCCATCAAGGAAGAGCTCATCACGCAGACCATCAAACTGGTGAGTGTGTTTGGGTGGCCGGGATGGGATGGCCGGGATCCGATCTGATCTGATTTGTTCTTAACCCGATCTACGGTAACCTGTCTTACGCTGATTCGAATCGTGAGAAAAAACTGAAGAAATCCGGGATCTCTTTGGATCCCGAGGGATGACCTGAGGTATCCGCGATGGCATGAAATGGAGACGGTTGAAAGTGGGTATCTGGAGGAGATTTGGACGGGATCTGGACTTAAAGTCCAGTTTGAACGGGATGAGGACGAGGGAATCTTGACGGGAGTCACATCGGGGAAGTGACTCTGGGTCTGGATCTGGATCTGCGCTCGGGACATGGGCGCCAGCCGCGCTGACTACCCAAGTACCCATCACAACCATTACCGCCGACAACAACAACCGACAGCAACCTGCCCTCGACCCTCCGCCGCACTCGCCGGCAGGTCCGTGTGGATCCGAAGCTGATCGCCAAGACGAAGAAGGCGGAGAAGCGGGCGGCCACCAGCAGGCTGCTGGAGCCCATGCACCTGAAGAAACCCATACCGGGAAGGCCGGCGGGGCCCGGCCCGGCAGCCGGCGGGGCCGGCGGGGGCGGGGCCGCGGGCAGCGCCGCCGTCGCCAGCGGGGCCGGCGGCGGAAGCGCCGCTGCCAGCAGCTCCTCGGGCCAGGCGGACGGGAAGGCCGCCGCGGGTGACGGGGAGGAGGGCGCGGGGGGCGGCGGCGCGGGGGGTGCGGGCAGCCCGACGAATTTCGTGAAGCCGAGGACTCCGGAGGAGTACGAGGCGTGGCGGTGAGTTAAGCCTGGGCGTGGGCATGGGCGCGGCGCGCGGATGCAGCCGACATGTGCCGCAGCGCCTCTTGCCGTCGCTTACATATGTTATCGAGCCCCGGTTCGAATCTGCCTGGGCGCATTCGTGTTGTTCGCTTCCGCTATCGTGTCTTGGCTGCCTCGTGAGGACGCTTCGTCCTTAGGGGGTTTAAATGAAAAAAGAAATGAAGCCGTTCTTAGGGGGGTTGGGGACCGTCTGTAACGCGCGGACACATCGAAAAGTCGTTGCGTTTCGTTCGTTAACTCGCCGTCGTTACGCCCGATATGCATATCCCCCCTCCCCTTCCTGCCCTCATCCTTCCCCTCCCTGCTCTCAGTGCCAAGGTCCTGGCGGCCCGGGAGCGCTACGAGTCCAAGCACATGGGCAACTTCACCCGCATCTTCCCTTCTCCCGACCCCGTCAAGCAGGCACTGTACGAGGACCTGCTCAAGGTGCGTGCGGCGCGGCGGGTTGCGCTGCGCTCCGGGATCCGGAGGGGTTGCGATCCGGGATCAACTGCTTCTCATTCGGTACCTTCTTGCGGCTCCTCTCTGCCTTGAATGACATAAGTTTGCGGCTTCTCTCTGTCTTGCATGACAAAAGGAGTCTTAAATCTCCTCTCCTTCCCCGTCCTCTGCCTCAACGGACCTTTGCTCTCAAGCCTGTGCCTCCTCCTCCCCCGGCCTCAACAGTCATTGGGCCTGGGGCCGGCTTGCACAACACTGCAAGCTATCACTAACCCCCTCTCTTTCGCTCCCTTCCTTTGGTTGAGCACATCCTTCAACCCCCCGCACCTTCCTCCCCGTCCCCGGCCTTTGCTGTACCCTGTCTCCCTCTGCTCAGGGCGCCGCGGAGATCTTCCAAGCCTCCTTCCAGGCGCGCACCAAGAAGGCGGACGCCATGGACGAGAAGAAGCGGCGGGTGGGTGCGGGGACGGGGGGCGGGGGTCTTGGGTGGGTACTTGGGTATGGGTGTGGTGGTACTGTGATGATCCTTGGGTATGGGTGTGGTGGTACTGTGGTGATCCTTGGGTATGGGTGTGGTGCGAAGGATACCGCACCACCCGAAAGGTCAGCTGTCCCCTGTCTACGGTGTACCGTACTTCGGTGTACCGTACTTTTGGGGTCCTCCGCTTGCTAGTACGGCACTGAACCAGGCCGATGAACCCCTTGCAGGAGGACATGGAGACGGAGTCGCAGAAGGCGGAGCGGCTGAAGGCCAAGGCCCACAGGGACAACCTGGCGCAGAAGGCGGTGGAGCGCCGGAAGTTCAAATTGCTGGAGCAGCAGCGCGCGCAGGGGGCGCCGCTGCCCGGCTACCTGGCCAGTCCGGGGCAGCCCTACCTGCAGCCCAGCGGGGGAGGTGGCGGCCAGCAGCATGCGCTCGAACCCCAGCAGCAGTCGCCGTACTACATGCCCGTACCGCTAGGGCCGTACCAGTACGATCCGGCGGTCTTCCAGCAGTACTACCAGCAGGCGTATTTGTACGGCACCAGCGGCGCCGGTGGCCCGGGGCCGCGGTTGTCGGAGGTGTTTGGGGAGCGGAGCGACGGCGCCGTCAGCGCGAGCAGCAGCCGGCCGGTGTCGGCGCTGAGCAGCGGCAGCGCCGCCGCCGCCGCCGCAGCGGCGGCGGCGGTGGCGGCGGCGTCGGCGGCCGCGGCAGCGGCAGCGGCCGCCGCCAGCAGCGAACTTATGGGCGCAGGGCATCTGCAGCCGCCACCGCCCATTCGGATCTACTCGGGGCCGCTTGCGCGTGCGGCGGCGGGGGCCGGTGCGCGCCCCGGCTCTTCCGCTGGCACCAGCGGGAGGAATAGCCCCATGTCGCAGCACCCGGGGATGAATTCCCCGGCGGGCCAGCTGCAAAACCAATTACAACAACAACAAACAACAACAACGGGGGCTTTGCCCCTGCAACCCTTTCTTGGCTCCCAACGGCGCCCCTCCTCCGCAGCCTCCCGGGCCAGCGGCGGCATCGGGGCTAGCGGCGAAGCTGGGGAGTGGCCCGAGCAGTCCGCCGCCGCCGAATCGCCCTCCACCGCAGCGTACGGCGCCGCCTTTGGAGGCGGCGGCGGCGTCGCCGCGGCACGCGGCGGCGCAAACGGCATCACCGGGAGCAGCCACAGCTTCAGCTATGGGCATGTCTCCGCCCTGCAGCACCTCCAGGAGTTACAGCAGAGCGCCTCAGCCGCAGGCGGCGGCGGCGGCGGGGGCGGTGGGCTCGCCGCCACGCAACCGCAGCCCATGCGACCCGTCTCAGTCGGAAGCGCCCACAACCATGTCCGACATGCCCACAGTGCTGCCCTGGAGGCTGCCAGCGCTTTTTACTCAGGTGGGTCGGTGGTGGGTCGATGGGTCAGTCGTGCGAGTTGCCGGCGCGAAGGGTGACGCGCCCGCCGGCTCGCTGATGCCGCTGCCTGTCTGTGTGTCTCTTGTGTGTATGCCCCTCACTCGCATCCGTGTACGGCATTGCGGTGCACCTGGCACCCGCCGCGGCCGGCGGGCACCTGCGCCTCGGGTCCTCCATAGCTCCCCTGGTAGGCCCGCCTGTCCGCCTGTCCATGACCGGTGTGGAGAGGAGCGACGGGTCCCCATGTCTCCACCTCTGTCTCCACCTCTGTCTCCCCTCTGTCTCCACCTCTGTCTCCCCTCTGTCTCCACCTCTGTCTCCACCTCTGTCTCCACCTCTGTCTCCACCTCTGTCTCCACCTCTGTCTCCCTCTGTCTCCACTCTGTCTCCACCTCTGTCTCCCTCTGTCTCCACCTCTGTCTCCCCCTCTCTGTCTCCACCTCTGTCTCCCCTGTCTCCCTCTGTCTCCCTCTGTCTCCTCTGTCTCCCTCTGTCTCCCCTCTGTCTCCCCTCTGTCTCTGTCCCTGTCCCCTCTGTCTCCCTCTGTCTCCCTCTGTCTCCCCTCTGTCTCCCCTCTGTCTCCCCTCTGTCTCCCCTCCCCTCTGTCTCCCCTCTGTCTCCCCTCTGTCTCCCCTCTGTCTCCCCTCTGTCTCCCCTCTGTCTCCCCTCTGTCTCCCCTCTGTCTCCCCTCTGTCTCCCCTCTGTCTCCCCTCTGTCTCCCCTCTGTCTCCCCTCTGTCTCCCCTCTGTCTCCCCTCTGTCTCCCCTCTGTCTCCCCTCTGTCTCCCCTCTGTCTCCCTCTGTCTCCCCTCTGTCTCCCCTCTGTCTCCCCTCTGTCTCCCCTCTGTCTCCCCTCTGTCTCCCGCTCTTCCCCTCTGTCTCCACCTCTGTCTCCCCTCTGTCTCCCCTCTGTCTCCACCTCTGTCTCCCCTCTGTCTCCACCTCTGTCTCCCCTCTGTCTCCCCTCTGTCTCCCCTCTGTCTCCACCTCTGTCTCCCCTCTGTCTCCCCTCTGTCTCCACCTCTGTCTCCCCTCTGTCTCCCCTCTGTCTCCCCTCTGTCTCCCCTCTGTCTCCCCTCTGTCTCCCCTCTGTCTCCCCTCTGTCTCCCTCTGTCTCCCCTCTGTCTCCCCTCTGTCTCCCCTCTGTCTCCCCTCTGTCTCCCTCTGTCTCCCCTCTGTCTCCACCTCTGTCTCCCCTCTGTCTCCCTCTGTCCCTCCCCTCTGTCTCCCCTCTGTCTCCCCTCTGTCTCCCCCTCTGTCTCCCCTCTGTCTCCACCTCTGTCTCCCCTCTGTCTCCCCTCTGTCTCCCCTCTGTCTCCCCTCTGTCTCCCCTCTGTCTCCTCTGTCTCCCCTCTGTCTCCCCTCGTCTCCACCTCTGTCTCCCCTCTGTCTCCCCTCTGTCTCCCCTCTGTCTCCCCTCTGTCTCCCTCTGTCTCCCTCTGTCTCCCCTCTGTCTCCACCTCTGTCTCCCCTCTGTCTCCCTCTGTCTCCCCTCTGTCTCCCCTGCTGTCTCCACCTCTGTCTCCCTCTGTCTCCCCTCTGTCTCCCCTCTGTCTCCCCTCTGTCTCCACCTCTGTCTCCCCTCTGTCTCCCCTCTGTCTCCCCTTGTCTCCCCTCTGTCTCCCCTCTGTCTCCCCTCTGTCTCCACCTCTGTCTCCCCTCTGTCTCCCCTCTGTCTCGCCCTCTGTCTCCCTCTGTCTCCCCGCCCCCTCTGTCTCCCCTCTGTCTCCCCTCTGTCTCCACCTCTGTCTCCCCTCTGTCTCCCTCTTCTCCCTCTGTCTCCCCTCTGTCTCCCCTCTGTCTCCCCTCTGTCTCCCCTCTGTCTCCCCTCTGTCTCCCCTCTGTCTCCCCTCTGTCTTCCCCTCTGTCTCCCCTCCTGTCTCCCTCTGTCTCCCCTCTGTCTCCCCTCTGTCTCGCCCTCTGTCTCCACCTCTGTCTCCCCTCTGTCTCCACCGTCTGTCTCCCCTCTGTCTCCCCTCTGTCTCCCCTCTGTCTCCCCTCTGTCTCCCCTCTGTGTCTCCCCTCTGTCTCCCCTCTGTCTCCCCTTCTGTCTCGCCCTCTGTCTCCTCCCTCTGTCTCCCCTCTCTGTCTCCCCTCTGTCTCCCCTCTGTCTCCCCTCTGTCTCCCTCTGTCTCCCCTCTGCTCCCCTCTGTCTCCACCTCTGTCTCCCCTCTGTCTCCCCTCTCGTCTCCCCTGTCTCCCCTCTGTCTCCCCTCTGTCTCCCCTCTGTCTCCCCTCTGTCTCCTCTGTCTCCCCTCTGTCTCCCTCTGTCTCGTCTGTCTCCCTCTGTCTCCCCTCTGTCTCCCTCTGTCTCCCTCGTCTCCCCTCTGTTCCCCTCTGTCACCTCTGTCTCCCCTCTGTCTCTGTCTCCCCTCTGTCTCCCCTCTGTCTCCTCTGTGTCTGCTCCTCTGTCTCCCCTCTGTCTCCACTCTGTCTCCCCTCTGTCTCCCTCTGTCTCCCCTCTGTCT